>CP045900.1:12599065-12620484 GCA_013387185.1 Caligus rogercresseyi
AAAAGAATGAATATACATGGTTAAACAACGACAAAGAAACATAAGTTAATGGAACAAGTAGGTATATATACAAATATAAATAATATTATTATTGCTCAGATTCGCTGTTCAAGGTAAATGCCCATTATATTACATACATGTTAGGACAATTCAATGGTGGTGATTTCTTATAATCGTCTTGGTAACTCTTAAAAATTGCGTTGATGAGGGTGGTACTACTCGCACAACGTCTCCCGCCATTTTTTGGACCGAATTATTACTTGATGAAAATCTGAATCAAATAACAACCTCTAAAATTTACCATATCTAAGTTTTGTATATATACCTTTATATATATATATTGTTTAGATCCTTAGTTTAATATTCTTATAACAAAAAAAGAATTGACTACATTCTTTACATACATCTTCTCAAAGTCTCTTGAGACTGGATGCACACCATTTTAGCTTTAATTGTCTCCTATTTTTTCTATGAAGCAATTTCTCTTTCTCATCCGTGCTTGAATGCTTTCAAATATCTTCATTCGGTTTCATTTTTCGTTTTCTACGTTTCTCACTAATTTATTTATTAAAAAAGCAAAGTCGTTCATCTTGGAATCTACTGGGATACAAATTGATATTTGGCTTCGATACTTCTACTACTAATTTGTCATTGTCAGAAGGGATTTTTTTTACATTATAAGCTCGAGAGCGACACCTGATACCTCTAAAATATACTACTTTATATGTATATTTAGACAACTAAAATATTACAAATAGTATTTTTTTTCATTTGGCACTTATAATATTTGAAATAAGAATAAAAAACAATTTGGTGGATAATTGTTAAAAATATTTCTATATAAGGAATGTTCGTTTATTTAACTCCACAGCTGGAGTTAACTTTAATCACAGCTGATATCAATAAATCAATATTAAAAATCAATCATGCATTCAATTAAATAGATACTAAGAATATATTTCTCAGAATGTATTTCTTCATATCTTTATCTCTTCAGCCAGTTCTTCTATTCTTTCTTTCCTCGGTGTGGGGTTGTTGCAATTCAGGTGGATAATGCTTTTTTTGACGTTTTAATATGTTTCATCAAAAATAAGTTCCTCATCCGTCTCAACAAAAGAGCTATGATGTCCTGAATCAAGTATTACATATCTTTAACACTTTAATTCACTAATATATATGGAGTTTAGAATCGATTCAACCTTGTTTCATAAATATAGATTCATGATAAAAAGTATGTTCATACTCACTTAAGGCTTGTGGCATCTACATAAAAAGAATGAATGAGTCAAATACAATTTAAACGTTCGAAGCCTCCGTTTCTTTTTGATTCTGATAAGGAGGGCTCGGGGCGAGAGAAACATAATTTAGAAGTATGATGCTATAGAAAACCATCTTTGCTAGTCTTGTATTATGTAGACAACGTTAATACGGAAATATATGTTTATGAGAGTGGAAACAAATTTGAAAAAAATAGTTGGTATGCCAAGTCGCTGTAAAATATTTTTTGTGAGGTTATGTTTTACCACCAATATCTGAGAGGTATTGAGCATAAGCATTCTATGTAACTATATAACAGCTATTCTACTTTTGATGAAGCTTTCAGATAGCTTATGAATCCAAAATCATACAAACAATATTTTTTCATGTCATTTTGAATCCCACAGAGTACAAAAAATCCTTTGCTAGAATTTTATTCTTAGATTTCCTAAACGATGCAAAGTATTAACGTCATTTATATTTCAAGTATATTTGTTTTATGAAGAAAATGGAAGAGAGAGTTGACTGTCAAAAGTTGACTCCTGCTTTGTGCACTTTGAAAAATGACATTGTCACAATATAAGAAATTGTTTATTATTATCATTGCATGAACAGTAAGTAATATGCACGAAAAGTTCAAAACAACTCTTGCAAATAGTTGTATGCATTTGCATTAATAAGTAATTATAAAGTACATATTCTTCAACGAGAAAATATATATTTAATGTCTCAATTAATCTACTTACTATTATATAATGAACTATAAACACATTTTTAAAACACTTTAATAATTACTCCGATGTAATAATTTCTTATAAGGTAGCAAGAAGCAATTTTTACATGATTCCGTCATCTATTGACACTTTGGGACTTTGCAATGGATATCATAATAAAATATAATAGTCATTTTTATTCTTCTGTGAAGCTCATCGATGGACGATAGAAGAAGACTGTAAAGAAATATAATGAGGATCTAAATAAATAAACGTTGTATTTGATTGATCGATATAAATATTTTTTAATATTTGTGGTGTACCTGACTTGTTAATACAACTGATTTATTTTTTATGAATTTATATTAAGGTCATATGACTCGTGCTTAGAAGGATAATAAAAAAATATTTGGTATCACCATTTATTTTCAGCTCTTATGCTTTATTTTTATAAAAAAATAATAATTATAAATTATCTATTATTATAACATGAGTCTTTGATAAGAAATTCAAACACCTTATATAAACTCAAATATATTCATAAATTTTTATACAGTAAACACTGTCATTAAAATAACTATAACTACAATGCTTGTTCCTGAACCCCCACAGTTAGGTTCCAAACTATCTTAAAACTAAAGCAATAGACAACCAAAAATATAAAGAAAATGAGAAAAAATTAAAGAAGTAATAATATAGACCGACAAAATATATTTATTTAATTAACTTTTTTCACATAAGATTACATAATATGTACTCAGAGTTATTCCTTTTTACAGTTACATGTTATTACAAAAATGTGCATGAATAAAAAATAAAAGGAATTATACATAATCGAACGAAAGTTCTTTTGAATTTTTTTTTGCATATAGTTTTATCCTAAATTATTTACTTGCTTTCATAACAAACTTTTTATCTAATTATGGCAATTTTGCCCTCTCTGTTGCTGACTACTTTGTAATATCATCGTGTCTAATGATATGAGGGTAAATTGTCTTGTTTACAATCATTCGTTCGTGATGAATAAGGTGTTTTCGGTAACAAAATAGTAAATAGAAAACCATATTTGTAAGATACATACAAGTCAAAGGATTTGATTTGTTTATATTTAAATAAATATATGCTTGGGTATGTTTGGTTGTATAAATAATGCACGATTAGAAATTATTTTTGCAACAACTAACTTTGAAAAACAAGAAATGTTCAATGGTCTACTTACAAACTGACAAGGGTAAGATCGAGTTTTGATATAAAAATATAGCTATTAGCAAAATGCTGTACCTAAACAAAATCTTAATTTAATTTATTTAAATAAGATTACAATCTTTTTGATAGTTGTAACTAAAGTCAGTAAGTATACACATATACATACATACCTACATATATATATATATATATATTATGGGGTATTAAAGAAATCTAATACTAAGATATCAAAATGTCACCCCCGCGAAAGTTGCGTCATAAGAAATTAAATGATCCTAGAAAAATGGATTTTGGTTTGACCCCCCCTTACCCCCCCCAAATTGCGTTAAAAGGTTTCGTTATGAAGTAAACTTTTGTTATTACATGTTTTGAAAAAAATTAGTTGTACTAAATTCAGCTATGATCAATTTATGACTTTGTTATTTTTTGCCAATTTTCGTCAAATTTTATTTAGTGCCAATAAATATTGCCTCATGTAATGCCCCTGGAGACCTGTAGCAAAAGCTTGAATTCGAAAATTTCCTGTTTGTATACTTAATGTAATTTCGTATAAATATTTTTGATCTGAGCTTAAAGAATAAAGTAAACTTTGATTTAATTATTTTACTTTTCTTTCAACTATTTCAAAACTTTATATTGAATTTTTGGGTAAAGTCTGTATCAATTAATTTCCTATGGACTTTCATAAGTCCGAGGTCCTTTTTGTGAGTCATCTAAATTTTTAAAAACTTCTCGTTCATGTGTAGTAGACAAATAATCCACTGAAGTGGTCTTTTATAAACGTATTTAAGAAATAACTTAAAAACATCAACATGAGTACCCTCTTTTTCTTTTCTTGAAACTATAAAATGACCCTAGTAGGAGCTGTTATTTAAAAAATGATTCTTGCGTCAGCACTTATAATTTATTTTTTGGCACTAAATATTATTTGACGAAAATTAGCAAAAAAATAAGTCATAAATTGATCATAGCTGAATTTAATAAAATATTTTTTTTTCAAAATAAGTAATAACAAAAAAGTTTTGCTTCATAACGACACCTTTGAACGCAATTTGGGGGGGGGGGTAAGAGGGGGGTCAAACCAAAATCCATTTTTCTTGGATCATTTAGTTTCTTATGACGCAACTTTCGCGGGGGGTGACAATTTTGATATCTTAATATTAGGTTCTATAATACCCCTAATATATATATATATATATATATGTGTGTGTTATGTCTATGTATATATATATATATATATATATATATATATATATATATTTATATATATATATATATATATATCTCTATATATATATATATATATATATATATATATATATATATATATATATATCTATATATATATATATGTGTGTGATGTAAAGCGCATCAATAAAATTGGAAAGATGGTAAAGAAAAGATATAAATTAAATACCACTCCTTTTTATTATATATTTTATAAATTAAAAAGTAACATTAAAGTGCAAGCAGAAAAGGTAGGTACTTGACTTTTCTTTAATAGGGATATTGCATATTCGTCCATCTAATAATATTTCGATGATTGAAATCAACAAAACAGACTATCATTTTAATTTTTAAATGTGACTATTAAGTGTGTTCAGCTATCATTGTTGATGGTGTAGATTCGATAGTGTTTGACGTAAAACTTTGTTTAATTAGTATGATTGAGAAAAAACAATGTTTTCTCATATTCACAGGATCCTTAAACAAAAACCTTCAAAGAATTCTTAACATTTATAAAATGCCTACGCAAAGATTTGTTTGCTATAAGTTATGTATTTTACAAAATATATGCACCTCATTGTTCAAAAACTTATTACAAAAACTGTTATGTCTACTTAATGAAGCTGGCTTTGATTGATGAAAAAATATTTAATACAAGATTGTCCTTAAGACTATATACTCCTAAAAATAAATACCATTGCCTTCTTGAAATATGAACATGGGCATATTTACTTTTCATAGTTTCCTTCTTAAACATACAATATTATATGTCTTGTCTTTTGCCAAGGGCTGACTCCACTTATTTTTATGATATCTCTTGATATTTCATTATACACTTAAGAAAGTCTGCATGTATCTACATACATATAAAAATTATGTCCAGCCAAAACTTGCAATGGTATTATATGCATTTTAGCTCCTTGCATGCCATAATCAAAATTTAATTAGTGATATTTATATTTTTTAATGTCGCCACGGGAGTTGTCTAGACTTTTACTTGAATATAATTATAAGTATGCCATCTAATCGAATGAAGTAAGAAATCTAAATATGTTGAATAATATGTATGAACAGCTCTTTTCCAGAATCATTATATCTCCACATTCTAAATCTAAGTTCAAAATTTGCATGATAATATAAAATATCCATAAGCACTATGAAAATATTTATATGCAAAGACTTTCATCAACATCGTATTCGTATTTTGTATTGACCATAAAAAATTTCTATATATGAGAAAGATGTTATTTGCTATGTAACATACAAAAAAAAATGAGGACAATTTATCAAGAAATCATAGCTACATATATACAACAACGACAAACATGATAAATATTCAGAAAGATCCGAAAAATGAAATGCTATTATATATGTATATATTTGTGTGTGTGTGTGCATCAAATATAATATTTCAAAAGAAATATATGTTTATATGGTATAAGGAAATGGAAGAAAGAAAAAGAAAAGAAAAATAGTTACTTTGCAAAGCTTTGCTTTGTGACTTTATTTTTAGAATATGAGAATTCAAATATCACAAAATAAATAAATGCCATGAAGATGAAAACCCATGATAATATGCTCTGGATTGATTTGACTAATTCATATTAGAAAGGCTTGACAATGGAAAAAATGTCTTATCAAATCCTGGTTTATAGGGGGAATATTTATTAAATATAGGAAAAATTCATACAAATGTTTGTTCATATTTATTTAAAAAGGTATTTTGGTCTTTGATATCAAATATACATTCTAAGTTACACAGGTTCAAAAATTGCTTAAGCCAAAAAGTCTTTATTGTTTGATAAAATTTAGTAAAAAGGAAGATGACTTGTTGATCACTAGAGGTCGACCAATTATCGATTTGCTGGATAATCAATACCAATTGTAAATTTTTCTATGCTCTCGGTCTCGGCAAATTTTGATATCGATAGTTACATATTTGATTGCTCTGAAGTTTTACTTAAGAATATTTTAATACATTTTAGAGTATTCAAGTATGTGTATTATATTCAAAAGTAGTAGGTTTATTAACAAAGTAGACGAGAATTGGATCCTTTCCTTTTTGAAGGTAATAATAGAAAAAATGTTGCTGTTTAAATACAGAAAGCGTGTATAACTTAACATTTGCTAAATCTATCTATATATTAATTCACCAATCTCTGTCCGTCTGTATGTCCGCACGCTATCTCCTCCTACATTTATGGTCAGATTTAAACTTTGATTTGAACTACCTACTTTTCAAGGTAAAGAGAGGAAAAAAGAATAAGAAAAGGAGGAGGAGGAGTTAGAGAAATAGAAAAAGAAAAAGCATCTCATGTGACTTAAAACTAGACATTGAAAAGCGAGGGATATTTTGGGCGTGTGAATGGTACAATTGAGTTCAGGCTCTTGTTATCACTATTCTCTTTCCTCTTTTGAGTTCCTACAGGTATACAGAACAGAAGCAAAAACAGAGATTCAATAAAAACAAATACCTTCCGTTCGGGCTGACTTGGCCTACTTCATAAATGAAATAAATATTCCTCAAGAGAGGAAAGAGAATAGTGATAAAACCTACCCATACCCGAAGGGCGAGCATATGGCGCCGTAGGCCCCCAAATATGCGATTGCTTAAAATTACTCGGAATAAATTGAAACATTTACACATACTAAGCCATTCTTGAGTTGAAAGCAGGTTAATTTCTCTATAAGTAAGTTTTTTCTACAAAATATTTCTAGCAATATGTAGAATATAAGCCAGGGAATGAAATACCATGCATTTTATAAACGAAAAATATTATAGATTATTATTTTTTGTTACTTTGTTTTTGTAGCAATGAGAGGACTTTTTGAAATAACTATTTACTTTTATGTATTCGCAATTGTTGGTTTTAGACAAAGATAAATAGTTTTGTAGTTTAAAGTGATCTTCCTCTTTAGGACCTCAATACATGAAACTTGTTAACATATAAATAATATTTAACGCAGTAATAACGTATTTTTAGAAGTAAACAGACAAAGCATCAAATAATATTTCTAACAAGAATAAGAAGTTATTGGAATTATTCAGCTTATTGTACATGGAGATGATTCTGGCTAAGACACATAGAAAACATGTTTATTTTTTTGAGAATCTTTTTTGAAATGAACAAGAATCTGTGACATTATTGAATACCGACTCATCAAACGTATTTGCGAAACAATTCTGAGTAACATTACACCACCACATCTTACTGTATGATCAATAATGATGTCTTATTCAATTACTTCACTCAAGATCTTCAGTTTTATCGATAAATGATATTGAATTTCTTATATACAATTCTTCATTCTTTGATGTGCTTCTCATATATAAACTTGAACTTTTTTTGACTTTATTTGCCTAGAGTAGTATATATACGAGGTATGATCAAAAAGTATCCGACTTTTGGTTTATTGGTCAAACGAACACAGCTATGGGGGCGGGACTGCTGTGTGGTTGGGAGCATGACTACTGCGCATGCTCATTTTTTTCTACAGCTCCATACAAGTCAGTCGGCGTCAGGCCATCATGATTGAAAGGTGCAAGTGAGTGTCGTCGGATTTTATTTTCTTTAAAATGTCAGAAAAAGTCGAACAGCGTTATTGCATAAAATTTTGTTTTAATCTTGGTGATTCGCAAGTGGAAACAATTCGCAAGATTAAAAAAGTGTTTTGGAAATGAAGCGATGGGCACCACACAGATAAAGGAGTGGTACAACCGCTTCAAAGATGGCCACTTGTCAGTTGAAAGTGAACCACGCTCAGGGAGGCCCTCAACATCGAAAAACGATGCCATCATTGATCAAGTGAGGAGCCTGGTGATGCAGAACCGCCGAATCACGATCAGAGAACTTGTAAACGAGGTGAATATTAGTTTTGGTTCCATTCAATCAATTTTGCTGTTCGACTTTTTCTGACATTTTAAAGAAAATAAAATCCGACGACACTCACTTGCACCTGTTCAATCATGAATGGCCTGACGCCGACTGACTTGTATTGGAGCTGTAGAAAAAAATGAGCATGCGCAGTAGTCATGCTCCCAACCACACAGCAAGTCCCGCCCCATAGCTGTGTTCGTTTGACCAATAAAACCAAAAGTCGGATACTTTTTGATCATACCTCGTATATAAAAAATTCATAAATGAACATTTTATTAAACACTGATTAGAATAAAAACACTCTACATTACAACAGAATAAAGAAACATGATAACACCAAAAATGAAATAAATATAGATAACATTGGCTCATACTTTTGAGAATCTTTGGTAGCTTTTATATTGGCAAATTAGTCGTCCAAAAAGTTTCAGGCTTCATTGTGCGCTATCAGGGTAAAATTTTATTAATTCGCCGACGTATGTCCATTGGGTCTCCAAAACACAGCGAATCTTCATTGCTAGCACGGAATAGCGTGCAGAGGTAAATATTAAGATAGATCTAATGGAGTGTTGATCAAGAGGTTGAGAATTAGCCAGTTGTTCTGGTAAAAGACTTTTTATTCTTAACAAAGCATATTCAAAGGCTTGAGAATTTGGATTGTTTGAGCGTTGTTTAAAAGTGGTTCAGAATAAAAGAATGAGAGTGATTTTAAAACTGAACTGTAAAACGATAGATTTTTCTTTTCTATGAAATTAGATGTTGCAAATCTTTCTAAAACTTGTTCACAATTGTATTCCCTCTTTTAAACTTTCCACGAGAGCCAAGGGATAGACATTAAATGTAGAGATGCTGCATTTGGTAATTTGAAGGAGAACTTACCATAATTTACTTTGGGCAGCCATATATCTTCTTCTTCAATAGCTTTCTGTGCAAGCCACGGGATGGATATAGCCTTATATGTACAATGTTGCCAGTAGAATCTTGAAGTTAAAAAGATCAATTTAATGTTGAAGATTTAGTTTCCTTCATCTTCTAATATTGTTATGTATGAAGGATTGAAGAGACGACCAATTACATAGAGGTCCCATACCTGTCCCATGTGACTCCCAAGATTTCAACATCGTCAGCAACTGATAAAGATGCTATTCGAACATCGTGAGATGGATTCCATTTTCTGATGGGGAGAATGGTGAGTTTTTAGTATTAATTTCCAACCTCGACCTTTTTTCAAATTTATTAAAATGGTTCACTAAAATTTCTAAAAGCTTTGTTTACTTTGCTTCTTTCTAAGCATAAATGAACCAAGTTATATCATCAGCATACATACATATAGATGACATGTTTAAAAAAAATCCAAAATCCACACTAAATATCCTATTTACATAATCGCTAAGAACCTTTTGTCCAACAGCGAATAAAAGAGGCGCAACGTGGCATCGTTGACGGCAACTCCTGCCCAATGACCCAAAAGAAGAACCGTTGTGCTCTGATGGGATTAAAATATTTCTTAGGGAGGAGTCTTCTCACAGTTTTCATTTTACATATATTTGTGTAAGATATAGTCAGTCGAACACTTTAGAGATATCGACAGCTATAATTGCTCCATAATATTTTTTTGTAAAAGACGACTACAGTTAGGTAAGATTTTTTTAGAAATGTCATAGAAATATTTCCCCTTTAGAAACCTTTTTGTTTCTAGCACCCAATTTTAAATTTAAATTCATAGCAATAGTACCAAATAATATTCGAAAACATTCATTGAGCACAGTGATGGGCTTTCGTTTGGGAGTATCAGGGCAATTCATCCTTTGCAACTTTTACTTTTTGCCATGCAATAAAAAAACGAGAAAATGTGTAAATAGATTACCAAAGTGTCCTAAAACTATCTTGACACTTCAATTCACTGTTTCGGGTTTCTCAATAATACGAAAGCACACAAAGATATTTCTTCATTGTATTTGTGCTACTTTGTTCATCCTATTGTACATATTCACTCATATATGTATACATATAGAAAAATATATTCTCCCAGAGAAATGTTATTCGAAACTTAAAGTTGGTTGATGTAAACAACAGCATTTCTCACATTACTTTTTCATTATGAATAAGTTTCTATCTAAAAATCAATTTTATATAGTGTGTATGTACATTGTTTGATTATTGATATGCATACATCGCATTTCTTTGATGATCTTACTCTACAAATAAGAAAATTTGCCATTAGGGCTTGAATACATAATTTTTGCCTATGCGGTTTGATTGAGTTGAGGATATTAATAATTATACTAGCACCAAAATTACTCATACAAACCTAAGATTTCTTTCAGTAAAGCTGATCAATTAAGAGTTGAAGCCGCATATGCACTGAGCTAACAATCTCCATTCATACATTGTCTTAAGCATAGTATTGAATTGAACGTACGTAAAAATACATTTGTTTGTGTGTCGTTTCCTGAGATCTTATATATGTATAAACTATATATATATATATATATATATATATATATATATATATATTAGTATTTTATTCACATAATAATTATATAGGGCCCCTTCAATGAATGATATATTTTCAAACTTTTTCCATATACATATAAGACGCACGGAATTATAAGGCGCTACAGTAGACGTTGGGGTTACGATGCACTAAAGGGAATGTAAAAAAACAGTAAGATAAGTCAGTCAAACTTTATAATAAATAAAAAAACAGCTTCTTAACCACTTCAAAACATATAAACGCCTGTTTCATTATTTTCTGCGTGGTATTTGAAGTATTTGTGTTTTCGTGACATAGTTTGTCCTTTAACAACAGTAATATATAATATTCAACTTTTCCTCCATTCAGTAAACACGTACAAAACGGTCTGATACTGTTTCAACAAATTAAACATACATGCAATCACAATATAATGTAACATAACACTTGTAATAGTGCAAAGCAATAACCATAATAACTCTAAAGTAATAGATAATATTATTAAGAATCACTAAACTTTAAGCTGTAAACACACAAAAGAAACACATACAGCTTACTTTATCAGTACCTCATCTACGAATCCCTCGAATTCTTCTTCTTCTGTGTCCGAATGAACAGCTGAGCGATTACGGCATCCAACACGTTCGCCTCTGTCTCATCAAACTTAAAATTAACCAATTCAGTATCACTGTTGTTATCTGACAGTTCCGTGACAATTCCTGCCTTCCTGAAAGCTCGGACCACAGTTGAGACTGATATATTAGCCCAGGCATTCACAATCCACTGGCAGATAGTGGCATATGTTGTCTGGCGCTGTCTTCCCGTTTTGGTGAACGTGTGTTCACCTTCTGCCATCCACTGTTCCCAAGCAGTTAGAAGTCTAGCCTGAATGCTCTGTTGATGTCAACATCTAGCGGCTGTAGTTCTTTTGCCAATCCACCCGGAAGGACAGCGAGCACTGAATTAGTGCGTTTTACTTGTTCTTTGACATTATCAGTGATATGTGAGCGCATAGAATCGTAAATCTATAGGGACAGAGTAGCGTGAAAAAAGCCACCCGGTCTCTTCACTTAATTTCTCTCAACACTCATCATCTTAATCCATCCTTCCTTTCGAGTTAGCTTTGATGATGATACCGACTGGGAAGTTTTCTTTTGGATTGAAGATAACCATGGGTGGAAGTTTCTGGCCATTAGTCTGGCAGGCCAGAACAACAGTGAATTACCTGCAAGACGCTGTAAGATCTGTTATGACTCAATAATGATCCATAAATAAGGCGCACTGGATTATCAGGCGCATGTTCAGTTTTTGAAAAAAAATGAAGGCTCCGAGGTACGCCTTATAGTGCGGAAAATACGGTATATATATATATGTAAATTGGGAAAATAGTTTAGAAAATATATTAAAACCACTCCTTTATTATATATTAAAAAAAGAAAACAACATTAAAGTAGAAATATAATGTAGCTATTTGACTTTTCTTTAAAAGGGACGTTGCATATTCGTCTATCTAATATTATTTCAATTGAAATCAACAAAAAGACAAAAAATTAAATTTTAAAACCGCGTGATTAAAGTTTGTTCAGCTATGAATGTTAATGGTGTAGATTCGATTCCTGAGAGGTAAAAATAAATATTAGTCTACATCGTTAATACGATTCTACATAGATTCTATGCACTAATTTTAATATATATATATAAATATATATATATACTTTTCCATGAAAAAATGTGTCTCATATTTTCGTCGAATTTCAAAAAAAGTTTTGAGTATTTTCTTTAGAGTATAAACAAATATACTATCTGTACTATAATTTATCAAAGAATGAAATCAAGATAATTTGAATAAAGTGAGAAAAATTATGTTTGAAGTTAACACGTTTCCGCTTAAAAACGAAGCATGAGTGAAGCTATTATTTATAAACTTCCCCAAAAATAATGGCTATTTTTACTGCCAAACATCCATTGAAATACTGATATTCAGTTATAGATGAGATTTTTTATTTAACTGGATGGGCTGAACGATAAAGTGAATGAAAAATGCAGTTGGCATTTTAGGACAAAACCTCACTTCATTCATAGTTGTTAAAGTGTGAGCATTAATACAGAGTCAAATGCCTTTTCTCGTGGACATCAAAGACTTTTGTTAATCAGGAGAATGGACTCTTCCAATTGAACAAATGATTGTTAACTATCTTAAGCAATGCATTATACCCAGAAATTCCCTGCATGTTTGTTTTTATTTACTCATCAGTGACGATTAATACATATATCTTATTATCTGACATAAGACGTAAAAAAATAAATATTAAAGTTGGCAATCGAATATTTATTTATTCATCGATTAATTTGTGGAAACTACTTTATAAACACCATTGTAGTTTGAAGCTTTAAACAACATATCCCTTTGCAATTATACAATTTTACATAGGCATGTGTTCCATAATAACAACAAATGCAAACTCCATTATAATCAAATGTAAATCCATATAGCCATTACAAAGTATGTATAAATGCTTGTCATTGTGGCTTTGCAAACTTAATTACAAAAATTGCACTGCAAAGTTGCCCCCTTTCACTCCGCAGGATTTTTTCGTCTTCAAATTCCATTTGCATAACAAAATTATAATTAGTCATGGCGGGCTTCTGTGCATTCCATGCTTTGAGAAGAGGTGCACATTCGTAAAATATGACTAAGAAAACCCTTTGATTAGAGGAGCTACATATGTTAACTCTGTAAGCAAATAATCTGGGTCAATACTGAGGTAATTGTGCCTCTACGTTCTAATATACAAACTCTTAAAACCTCTGTTAATGAAAGTCAATATTACAATATTTGTAATGTGCCCAAGGGGATCAATATTGGTGCAACTGCAATCATTTGAAAGCTTGAGAATGCATTTAGAGGAATGCATTACAGATATTATGAAGTATCAAAACTCAATGGCCTTTTATACTGCATTTTCTTGCAATTAAATACGTGATCTTTAGTCTTTTTTCAGTCTTCATTTGTTGTCGATCTACATTCATTATGAACAATATTATTATTATGTGTTTGATGCACATAGCTTTTGTTGATTAAATATCATATTATGTATTGTAGTTAGGCTTATTTTTTTGAAGATTTTTATTTAAGGTTCATATTTATGTTTATATTTGTTTAAATTGTTGTCTGAATGGAATTAATGATCCGTATATACTTACTATTCAAATATAAGTATCGAATGTAGCAAGGCGTTAAGTGCTTCGGAAGTGTATTTTCAGTTATTGTAAAAACAAATTGATATAAGAATATGTAGTTTGTGGATAGCGATAGGAAAAAACATGTTGTTTTGAAACATAATGTTTGATAAAAAAAGGTGGGGGATAATAAAAAACAGTTGCGATCGTGTAACAAAATATAACTTCCCTGTAACTTCAATTGAAATATATCCCACAACAATGGGCTTCCACCCAGATAATACTAAAGTTACAGAGAATATAAACCTATTACCATTGGATCTTCGGGTTCTGACTGCCACATCATATAGAGGTTAGACATCCGTTGTTATTGTGTTCTTGGATTCCTCTAGTGACAAGTGAGGCGTAACTTCTGGTAAACTTTGAATCCTATTTACATAATGTCTATTAAGTACGCTTAGTATGTATATGTTATGCACATGTGAAGAATATTTATGAAGAACACTTTTTTAAATATAAAGTTGAATCATTGTCAATGTCACTCATGCAAAATAGTTTGTAAAAACAAATATACAAGAAGGAAAAAAACAGAAGATATTTAAAAGCATATAGTTTTGTTTTATGGAGATCTGCCGGTTCTTGATCCGTTTGTTGTATATAATGAAATTCCTTGATCGCAGAGGAAATGTTTACAAATAAAGCCCTATCTAAGGATTTATTTCTCTCCAGGAGGAGAGATTCTGCTGTTTTGAATCTACTTCTTACTCCCTCTCTAGACCCCCGTTTTCTTGGTCCATGCTGCGTATATACTCTATAAAACCCTATAGTTAGGGGAAGAGGGTTAATTGACTAAAAAATGGAAAAATGATTGCGCCCACTTCATTGATGGTGCATTTGGTCATTTAGGAGATATATTTATTTTTATAGTTGGTACTTATAATAAACTCCCACCCACCCCTAAAACTAAATTGGTAATTTCTTGAGCCACTCTATTATTAAAGACAAAACTTTAAGAGAACTCTTATGAGAACTTGTCATATTTTCAAAGTTATTTATATATTTAGGAAACATCACGTGCAGCATTTTTTAGCAGGACCGTACAGCCCCAAAAATTGGAGAGTGAGCCCATTTACTATAAAAATATGAAACACGACTCTAGTGATATTTCCAAGCGGCACTGCACTCGAAGCTTTTTTAGTGACTAGGAACCGGACCTTGGCGAATTTGGGTATCCAGTTGCTTCCAATATTTTATTTTGTGATTGTAGTAGGCAGCACTATGTTGGAAAAAAGATGGATAAAGGTTAGAACAGACGATTTTTTCCTAGCTGAATCTGACCTTTGCTGTAATGGTGAGGTTGTGAATGAGCCATTCAGCGGTCAGAGTGTTTTTCCAATTACATTACGTTGAAAACTTTATGAAATAACTTAATTTTTGAAAATAGAATGGAATCAAAAGAATTTGAATAACTTTTGTTGCATTTTTATACGGTATTTTTTTGGTTTTACAATTGTGACCTTGGGATTCCAATATCTGATTCAATGCTAAAACATAAAAGAAAGTGAATAAAGAGTAAGACAGATATTTTATACTATAATTAAACGTATTTATATATGTACTTTCTTATCTGTAAAGCACAAGGCGACCATTATATTTTATACAAATAAATATTATTTTATTTTTTCCTTTTAAGGTATTTCTGGTCACTACAGACTAGACATAAACCAAATGTTGATTATAAGGAGCGATGTATACCGATAGTTTCTTTCAGGTTAAAGCCAATAGCCAATTAATCAGCCGGCAGTTTTTATAGTGGTATTATGAAATGTTTTAGATCGAGTTGTTCTTGTAAAGGAAATTAATTTGCGACCAATTTTTTACGGATCAAATATTTGTCAATTATGGAGGAAAATTTGGACATACACTACGTAGATATATGACATATATCACTTATATGTTAATCAAAACATCTTGTAAGCAGTTGCTGCACCAGAAAATGAAAGCCAAACTTATACGCCCAAGGCATTTATCAAATAACTTTGCCTTTTTGATTATTATGACCTTGGAAATAAAATGAGATTATTCTCGTCATTGATTAAAGTTCAAGTATTTTTTTAATAACTAATATTGAACATTTCTAAAAAGTAATCAACATTATGGTTTATAAATGAAGTAAGTTTGCGAAAAAAATAAAATATATTTATTCAAATCTATTGTGTCAACGATCACCGTAAAATTATTTCGACCTCCTCTATCACTGAATTTTAGTCCATTTGTAAATATCATAAACTTATATTTACCATGACGCCTACTGATATTTGATGGATATTTTTTTGTATTGATGATTGCCATGCATTTTTAAAAAATGAATCTACTTTTTTGTTCGAACTCGACTGTTAAACACATTTCCCCATCAAGATCAAAGGGTTTTCATGTTTCGTTAGGGTTAAAAATGACAAATGGTAAAATAAACAATACTTCAAATTTAGTTAATAAATTATAAACTTCAAAGCATCTGTTGCATCATCCGAATTGATATCCTATTATGACTTATTGAATTATTATATTAATTATATGGGTTTTGAATACCCAATGAAAACAAACAAATAAATTGCCTCTTATGTTTACCCCTGTAATCACTATTTGAAAAACCAAGAGAGTAGTAAAATGATTGACTAAACCGAAAAAAACATAGCACTATTATTTGAAAAATCAAAGCGTTCATAAAGACCTTTTCATAGGATACCAACCAAGAAGCCCCATTATTAATGCTATATGGACTAGTCGTAATAATAGTTAAGGTATGAAAATTTATTCCTTTTTGAAATGATTTAAATGTGGTATCTAAAATGAGTTCATAAAGATAAAAACAAAATGTCATTACATGTTGCAAAAAGTAACTTTTTCTTCAAATATGATTTTATGTTAGGGTGTTACATGAATATTTGAGTTAGGTTCTTTATATCAAAAATTGAACAAATTAGATGCTCCCCCCAAAAAAGCGAATTTTGACTCTGCTATGTTGAATTGCTATTTATCAAAGTATAGGACAAAGTACAAACTCTCTATCTTTACAGATCTTAGACTCTATTTCCTGGGGTCGTTTTCATGACTTAAGTAATCTCTTAACCAATATCTCCACAAATGCATATTGGATAAAAAAATCAATCGAGAAATAAATGTATCACAATACATCTGTTTCTGTCGATCATCACTCATGATGTTACTAATGGACCTGATATTTCGCTTGATATATTTTCTTCATCTGGCTCAAGCTCGGTGTAAGAAAAGTAAAAAAGATATGTTCGTATCTTTTTGTGTGAAACATATTTAATAATTTTTTTAAATTAAAATATCAAAACCTTTTATTACAAATAATGCATCCAAATATAAACTTAGGTGATGTATAATTGTATAAATTATCAAAGTTAACATTTACCAATGAAATTTGAAGTAGAAGTTAACACGATTTGAGAGATTGCATTATGGTTCTTCATAAATTATCATAATAGTGATGAAGTTAACACTGTAGTTCTATTAATAGGCTTGGCAGTGTGATACACTTTTTCTATAAAAAAGGTTAATTGTTATATATTAGGAGTGTTTAGGGTAAGTCGACCCGAGGAACTCGAATCTGAAGTCGGATTTCCGGTCCGAGGTCGCATTTCCGGTTTGCTGAAAACACCATCAAACGCATTTAAATAGCTTTTTTTGAAGGGTTTTAAAGTCTTCTAGACATTTTTACCACGCTTTATCGTGATCCGCGACCCCGACAAACCCTAAATACACCCCCATGAAGATAAACAGGCCCTTATATACTGTAAACATGTAGGCGCGGGTACGTGAGTACTTTGATGAAAGTCGGGTATATCTGTCATTTTAAGAACGAACCATTTTTTGAAGTTCAATGTCAAAAATAGTAGTTCACTCTTATCAGGAAGGGGGTATACTGATTTAATAGTATTTTCTTCTATCATTTGAAAAATAATAAAAAATGATTTTTTTTTATGGAGTTTTCAGTCCTGCATCACCTGGCATCTGATAGTTCTCCAAAGGTCTGTACTTGACCAAATCTGGTGATTTCGGTTTCAAATGACGTCTTTTTTCTTCCTGATTTTAACTAAACCATAAGACATCGAATTAAACCTTTTTTTTGAAAATCTAGAATTAATCGTCAATTAGACACTTTTTTTTTCGTAAATCTGAAAATTTTCTATTTGCTGATCACGCTGAGTCTTGAAACTTCGCATACTATGTGAAATTGTACTGCACGTCTTTTAAACATACTTTCAGCGTTCAGCGAGCATCAGCTCGTGTACTTCCGTTTCGATTTCCGGTTAAAAGTCACTTTTTGAACTTTTTTTTCCATTTTTGAAATCAGCGGGAAAAACTATCTTATAAACCACCCCAATAATGGAAATATCTTACTTCGTCTAGAAATAAAATTCTCACACTGCCAAGCCTATCTATTAAGCAATATTGTAAGAAAATATTTTTTCTTTCTTCATTAGAAAATAATAACAGTAAAGGCTGTTTTTTTTGTGCATTGGAACACATTAAATGAAGTATTACCTAATGTGGAGCTTTTTGTTAAAAGAATAAAACAAAAAATGATAAATATCTTAAGTATTAAAGTTCACTAGTAGAAAATAATATATGCATATTTTATAGTGACGTTAGGCGAACTTTGTTACCGTATGTAACAAAAAAATTGGGAGCTCGATAGCCGTGCGTGTTAAGGCGTGTTCAACTCTCAATGTTGGGGCGCAGGTTCGAATCCCGAGAGGGGATGGTCATTTTTGGTCTACCTCATTGATAAGATCCTAGGTTCGATAGACTAATTTTAATGCTATAATGCCAATATCCAGTCGGATGCAATTCTGTCGAACCATATAGGCAAAAAAAAAATCTAGACCCTTTGTGTTTGGCCAATAACTATATTGTTCTATATGGCTTAGTTAAGTGAGGGAGTTTGCTCTGATATTAATTTTTGTAGCCTTTTTAGTTTTACAACGAAAGCAAAGTGTTTCATTTGATAACATTGTTTTCTTAATTTTCTAAGTCCGAGATTCCTATCATGGTCCTCTTATCGACAGGTATGAGCAAACAAATAACATTATTTGTTACCCAAAGTATTAGCAACAGGATAGTAGGAATAAATCAAAGAATTCGTAAGTTGCATGGATTAGGTCCCTGAAGATAGACAACTGAAACAGTTGTCACTGAGGAAGAAAAGTGTCTGAATAAATATTCCATAGATCTTATTTTGAGACCCTCTTCTTGAAGATAGGATCGCTCTTTTATTTAAAAATAATCCTGAAACTATTATATACATATTTTCATTTTCATTTATCTTCCAAACATCAACAGAGTGGAGAAGCTTCTTACTTCTAACCTTCTTTAACATAAACTTATGATTGGGACAATCTTAGCTAATGAAAACGTCTTACTTGTACTCAGTGTGGGGAGCAACATAATATTGTTTGGATGGCTTATCCATCTTTATAAACAACTGCTATGTGATATATTTCGCAAAAAAAAAAAACCTTTTTCCACAACTTTTCCCTGCGGTTTCTTTTGGAAGAGAGGGCTCTTGGAGTATATAGTTTTATTTTTTAACTACTTAGGAAGAGATTCAGTTTTAGAAATGGTAGATTTAATTTTCCTCTTAACAGATTCGCTAAAAAGGTTATATTTCCGGTACGTTGGCATCTTAAAATGAATTTTACTGTTCCAAAAAACGGAAGACAAGATATTTTATTTGAATATATTAGAGAGCTAATCTCCCCCCCCCTATGGCGCTTTAAAGTTTTTAGACTCTTTAAAAATATAGCTGATGGTGGGAAATTTACAGCTTCAAATTTATTGGAGGTGCATAAAATTATCTCGACCGTCTAAAGACTGCGGTAAAGTATACACGATACAGTGTCTTACTGGTTGTCATACCGTATCTATCTTAAGAACTGTTTATAAATCAACGTTCCTGGAATTGAAAATGGTCCAAAACTATTTAATACAAGCCATACTTCTGGTTTGGTTTGGCCGGCAGGAAAAAACAATCGTCTCTGGAATCAAAGGCGATTGAATTTGCCGTTTTATATTCAAAAGCTCTGATCCCCAAAAGACTATCAATATACACAGAAAAAAACGCACATGAATAAGAGCTATTATACCTGGCCACAGTTGCGTATGTATGCAGATATTAAATTGAAGATGCCGAAGGAGGACATATCAATTGAACTCTCGCCATCAACCAATCAATATCTCCCGGTAACGGTGCTGTAACAAAACAAAACTTTATAAAACTTTTTCCAAAAAATCTAAAACTTTAGAAAGAACCTTCAAATATACGTAATGATTCATTATTATTTGTTTTTGTCACTTCTTTGTGTACTTTATTTGTGCATTTATTACTATTTTTAGTTTGATAAGAATTGAAACTGTATAACCTATGTATTTACTTGATTATTGCCATTAGGGACCAATCCATTATTGATTTTCAGCAAGAAATAATTAAAAACATAATGTTTATTATCTATGTTTTTATAAAAGGCTTGTATGAAATAAATAAAATTACATAAAATACAATAATTATTTTTTGAGGATGATATTCTTCTCTCTGAGTTGATGTTTTTACTCCTCAACACCTGCGATTTAAGTGATACTTTAATGCATAATGCCAACTGCTTTTTTATTATTCACTCTCCTTATTAAGACCCAATCACGTTAAAAAACAACTCTTATCCTTATCCATAAATAAGTATAGCCCATTTCAAATAATAATAGAAAAAAGCACGTCCTCTCTCTTAATATAGGTTATATAATTAGAATTATTGATCTGATATAATATGCAGGTTTATTGATTGAATGAGCTTTATTATGGTCGACTTAAATTGTTTGTTGTTACTATTATTGAGAATTCAATCAATCAAACCATGTAAACGATCGACAAAAAATATTTTTATGACGTGAATGAGTAATTTTTCATTTAATGAAGGGTAAATATTGACTCTTGTAAGTAACTATAAGGCCGTCCTACATTAAGCATGGCTATACTTACATAATGATTCAACTAAAAAATGTAAAATAAAGCTATAAAAACATAAAAACTGTTTTTGGCATTCCAATGAAATATTTATATTTGGCATAAGATTTATAGTTTTGTTTGTTCATTGAAATTAGTTCTTAAAAGAATATCCATCAAAATGTATCGCGGCATTAGTAGTTAAAGTTCCTAGTGCATGTAAGCAGTTTTGTATTTAAGTTAATTACATTAATAAACTATTTCCTCAACTGAGGAATAAATCACATTACAGGACTCAGTATATTACTTCATAAGTTAATGCAAATGCAAGATCCTCGTTCCATTTACTCCATACTTCAATTAGACCCCAGAGAGGAGCTTGGAAAGTCCCTATATAGAGCGGACTTTTTTATTCTCTGGTGTGAAGGAAAAAGATGATGCCGCATGCAGTGGTATCA
>CP045900.1:12620584-12646697 GCA_013387185.1 Caligus rogercresseyi
TGCTATATGACTAGTCGTGATAATAGTTAAGGTATGAAACTTTATTCCAATTTGGAAATGATTTAATGTGGTATCTAAAAATGAGTTCATAAAGATAAAAACAAATGTCATTACATGTTGCAAAAAGTAACTTTTCTACAAATATGGATTTTATGTTAGGGTGTTACATGATATTTGAGTTAGGTTCTTATCTCAAAAATTGAACAAATTAGATGCTCCCCCCCCCAAAAAAGCGAATTTTGACTCTGCTATGCATGAATTGCTATTTATCAAAGTACAGGACAAAGTACAAACTCTCTATCTTTACAGATCTCTAGAACTCTATTTCCTGGGGTCGTTTCATGACTTAGTAATCTCTTAACCAATATCTCCACAAATGCATATTGGATAAAAAATCAACTCGAAGAAATAAATGTAGTCACAATACATCTGTTTCTGTCGATCATCACTCATGATGTTACTAATGGACTGATATTTCGCTTGATATGATTTCTTCATCTGGTCAAGCTCGGTGTAAGAAAAGTAAAAAAGATATGTTCGTATCTTTTTGTGTGAAAATATATTTAATAATTTTTTAAATTAAAATATCAAAACCTTTATTACAAATAATGCATCCAAATATAACACTTAGGTGATGTAACAATTGTATAATAATCAAAGTTAACATTTAACAATGAAATTTGAAGTAGAGTTAACACGATTTGAGAGATATGCATTAATGGTTCTCATAAACTTATCATAATAGTGATGAAATTATACACTGTAGTTGTATTAAGCAATATTGTAAGAAAATATTTTTCTTTCTTCATTAGAAAATAATAAAAGTAAAGGCTGGTTTTTGTGCATTGGAACACATTAAATGAATGTATTAACCTAATGTGGAGCTTTGTTAAAAGAATAAAACAAAAAATGATAAATATCTTAATATTAAGTGCACTAGTAAGAATTAATATATGCATATTTTATATAGTGACGTTAGGCGAGCTTTGTTACCGTATGTAACAAAAAAATTGGGAGCTCGATAGCCGTGCATGTTAAGGCGTGTTCAACTCTCAATGTTGGGGGCGCAGGTTCGAATCCCGAGAGGGGATGGTCATTTTTGGTCTACCTCATTGATAAGATCCTAGGTTCGATAGACTAATTTTAATGCTAATTTATATCCAGTTGGATGCAATTCTGTCGAACCATATAGGCAAAAAAAAAAATCTAGACCTTTGTGTTTGGCCAATAACTATATTGTTCTATATTGGCTTAGTTAAGTGAGGGAGTTTGCTCTGATATTAATT
The DNA here is from genome assembly GCA_013387185.1 of Caligus rogercresseyi. Lineage (NCBI taxonomy): Eukaryota > Metazoa > Arthropoda > Copepoda > Siphonostomatoida > Caligidae > Caligus > Caligus rogercresseyi. The sequence continues at coordinate 12,621,871 of CP045900.1, forward strand.
TTTGTAGCCTTTTTAGTTTTACAACGAAAGCAAAGTGTTTCATTTGATAACATTGTTTTCTTAATTTTCTAAGTCCGAGATTCCTAGTCATGGTCCTCTTATCGACAGGTATGAGCAAACAAAATAAACATTATTTGTTACCCAAAGTATTTGCAACAGGAATAGTAGGAATAAATCAAAGAATTCGTAAGTTGCAGGATTAAGGTCCCTGAAGAATAGACAACTGAAACAGTTGTCACTGAGGAAGAAAAGTGTCTGAATAAATTATTCCATAGATCTTATTTAGAGACCCTCTTCTTGAAGATAGGATCGCTCTTTTATTTAAAATAATCTGAAACTATTAATACATATTTTCATTTTTCATTTATCTTCCAAACATCAACAGGAGTGGAGAAGGCTTCTTACTTCTAACCTTCTTTAACATAAACTTATGATTGGGACAATCTTAGCTAATGATAAAACGTCTTACTTGTACTCAGTGTGGGGAGCAACATAAATATTGTTTGGATGGCTTATCCAATCTTTATAAACACTGCTATGTTGATATAATTTCGCAAAATGAAAAAAGCCTTTTTCACAACTTTTTCCCTGCGGTTTCTTTGGAAGAGAGGGCTCTTGGAGTATATATTTTTATTTTTAACTACTTAGGAAGAGATTCAGTTTTTAGAAATGGTAGATTTAATTTTCCTCTTAACAGATCGCTAAAAAGGTTATATTTCCGGTACGTTGGCATCTTAAAATGAATTTTACTGTTCCAAAAACGGAACACAAGATATTTATTGGAATATATTAGAGAGCTTAATCTCCCCCCCCCTAATGGCGCTTTAAAGTTTTAGACTCTTTAAAAAATATAGCTGATGGTGGGAAATTTACAGCTTCAAATTTATGGGAGGTGCATAAAATATCTCGACCGTCTAAAGACTGCGGTAAAGTATACAACGATACAGTGTCTTACTGGTTGTCATACCGTCTCTATCTTAAGAACTGTTATAAAAATCAACGTTCCTGGAATTGAAAATGGTCCAAACTATTTAATACAAGCCATACTTCTGTTTGGTTTGGCCGGCAGGAAAAAACAATCGTCTCTGGAATCAAAGGCGATTGAATTTGCCGTTTTATATTCAAAAGCTCTGATCCCCAAAAGACTATCAATATACACAGAAAAAAACGCACATGAAATAAGAGCTATTATACCTGGCCACAGTTGCTAGGTATGCAGATATTAAATTGAAGATGCCGAAGGAGGACAATATCAATTGAACTCTCGCCATCAACCAAATCAAATATCTCCCGGTAACGGTGCTGTAACAAACAAAACTTTATAAAACTTTTCCAAAAAAATCTAAAACTTTAGAAAGAACCTTCAAAATATACGTAATGATTCATTATTATTTGTTTTTGTCACTTCTTTGTGTACTTTATTTGTGCATTTATTACTATTTTAGTTTGATAAGAATTGAACTGTATAACCTATGTATTTACTTGATTATTGCCATTAGGGACCAATCCATTATTGATTTCAGCAAGAAATAATTAAAAACCATAATGTTTATTATCTATGTTTTTATAAAATGGCTTGTATGAAATAAATAAAATTACATAAAATACAATAATTATTTTTGAGGATGATATTCTTCTCTCTGAGTGATGTTTTACTCCTCAACACCTGCGATTTAAGTGATACTTTAATGCATAATGCCAACTGCTTTTTTATTATTCACTCTCCTTATTAAGACCAAATCACGTTAAAAAACAACTCTTATCCTTATCCATAAATAAGTATAGCCCATTTCAAATAATAATAGAAAAAAGCACGTCCTCTCTCTTAATATAGGTTAATATAATTAAGAATTATTGATCTGATATAATATGAGGTTTATTGATTGAATGAGCTTTATATGGTCGACTTAAATTGTTTGTTTTTACTATTATTGAGAATTCAATTCAATCAAACCATGTAAACGATCGACAAAAAATATTTTATGACGTGAATGAGTAATTGTTCATTTAATGAAAGGGTAAATATTGACTCTTGTAAGTAACTATAAGGCCGTCCTACATTAAGCATGGCTATACTTACATATATGATATTCAACTAAAAAATGTAAAATAAATGATATAAAAACATAAAAACTGTTTATTGACATTCCAATGAAATATTTATATTTGGCATAAGATTTATAGTTATTGTTGTTCATTGAAATTAGTTCTTAAAAGAATATCCATCAAAAATGTATCGCGGCATTAGTAGTTAAAGTTCCTATGCATGTAGAGACAGTTTTGTATTTAAGTTAATTACATTAATAAACTATTTCCTCAACTGAGGAATAAAATCACATTACCAGGACTCAGTATATTACTTCATAATTTAATGCAATGCAAGGATCCTCGTTCCATTTACTCCATACTTCAATTAGACCCAGAGAGGAGCTTGGAAAGTCTATATATAGAGAGGACTTTTTTATTCTCTGGTTGAAGGAAAAAGATGATGCAGCATGCAGTGGTATCAAAACTGCAATACTGCATCTGCAGCATCATAGTAAATGGAAAAGATATATCAAAAAATATACCTTAAATATTTCGTGACGATATTTAAAAGATGTATCAAAATTAATATTTTTACACTTTTTATCCATATTGTATTAAAAAAATTGGCTGTAGGAAGTTCATTTGGTAATATGAAATATACTTGTTGCTTTTTTTATGCCTATTTGTGTATATTTTTATAAAATATAGGAACGCCTCCTGGCCAAAAAAAATGTACAGTAAATGATTAAATATTAATTTAATAATCATCCAAAGATTTATGAAAAAGACATTTTATTTGCATATACACACCTTAACTTAATCTTATATCCCCAAATAAAGTATAGCAATGGAAAACCTTAAAAATATTAGTTTGCAAATAAAAGTAAAAGTGCATAAATTGAAAATTCACATTTGTACTCTTTTCACGATTTTTATTTAATAATAGTGCATACAATATGTATATTCTATAACCGTCATTCATATGTCAAAAAAATAATGGTAACTTAATATTGTATAATACTTTAGATCTACTTCTGCTGTAGTAACACATATACCCCTCTGTGTGGTCGTGTTCATTTGCTTTATATATGTGTGTATTGTTTATATCTTTGTTCTATATTGTAATGCATATGTGTATAATGTGAAACATCATAAATTCTTTTAAACTAAAATAAAAACCGTCATTCATATGTTATTTGAATATTTCACCTGCAATTGGAGTGGCAAAGCATCTCTTGTAATGAATATACAGGTAGGAGATTATTTGGGAACCAACTTTATAAATGTTGGGTATAAAGTATATATTTTTCTCATGGGTTTAGACAAATTGGAAAAACAAATCCTTTGAATGTACTGTAGCATCATTACTTATTAAAATTGATTAAATAAAGCAACTACTCACGGTCTGGGAAAAAAGGAATGTTCTTTTGACAATATTTTTTTTGACAATAAATAGATCCTCAAAAAGAAAATAATATGGGGTTACTTAATTTTTGACAATATGTTTTTTTGACTGATTAAGTTGTGAGAACTGCCTCCAAAACATACTTATTAATTTTATGTATAACGGTGGGTAGATAACATTAATAAGATATATTTTATTAGTGGCTTCTTGTGAATATTATTAGTTGCCTTATCATTTTCACCTTCACAGAATTCAGGACAATTGGCGGAAAATACTCAGTACTTAAAAAAAACCTCAATGTTCCCTCAGCCCGAGCTGTGAGTTGTCTGTAAGTATAGCTGAGCTTTAAATTTAGGGCCAATATAGAATTTCAAAATATTTGGGCATGACCTACTCATGAGAAAGTAAGTATTTACATAAATAAGAAACACTTCTTAGTGAGAGTATTTATAGTTATAGCCCTTCTGGCTGCTAAAACATCGTGACAGTAGTCCCGAAGCTTCATAAGTTGGTCGAACAGCTCGTCTTCGTCACTCTCTTCATCGCCCTATGATCGACAGGTGTGGCTTCTTCATGACCAACAAATTCGTCATTCCGGAGCAGGGACTTCAACTTCTAAAACAAGAACCTGTCACAGAGGTTAAGTTTTGGGAACTTTGGAGTTATTATGTTTATATTTTAAGAATACAAACCAGGCTCAGTCTTTACGGTATTCCCAATAAATAAATAGTAACGTGTATCAAAGGTATGATAAAAAATATCATGACACTCCTTCCGATTCATAAAAGGTGCATAAACGTGCGAAAAGTGCAATAGTTTTAATTGATTATTCAATACATGCGAGTATTATTTTGGATGTTAGATTAATGTGCTGCTTATTTTTCTGATTTACATTTTCACTTGATATACTTATTTTATGACTCAAAAATGTTTATTAAGCCTTCATTGGAAGAGTTGAAACTACATCATTTGATGTTTTGTCTCAATCCGATAGAATTATATTTTAACTTTGTTGGACAACACCAAACATATGTTCACCATCTGCTCACCATCCGCTCACTGTCTATTCACTATTCTAAACCCCTCCCCTATTGTATATGTAAAGAGAAAAGTCACCCTAATAAAGTTAGTTGTAAACTTGACTCCTCTCCCTACGGTCTATCTTATTATAATGAAGGTTCTACATTGGTAGCAGCGAAAAAAGAAAATAATATTTTTCTTAGAACACCATGACCTCCGCAAACGCCAACACATCTCTCTACAACGACATGAACGATCTCAGAAAAAAATACAATGCCTCGTTTCAACGGACAGCAAGGGTCGATCGTCAACATGTCCATCGCTAACATAGAACAAATTAAGAAGACCACAGCAACAATATACCAACCATAGATACAATACACCCCAGAGGTACAAAGGGAGAGGGAGAGGAAGATGCCGATCAAATTCAAGACCAACCAGAGACGGAGACAAGAGTATTTTGTAGATACTGTATTTGATGGGGATACCATACAAAAGAAAAAAAAGTTACCGGTCCGTCGATGAAATCGAAACCCGAAGCCTATACAACACTAACCAAGCACCTAAAGAAGAAATGGCTTTTAACAAGGAGGGATGAACAAGCTGCACCTATCACTCCAGAAATTATAACAGTTTCAGAAATGGAAGCACATCGACCGCAACTACTAATAGAAGGGCAAAATGGAAACTGAATATATGCCCTCTTCGACTCCGGTGCCTCCGTGTCCTGCATCAAAGAAGACTGCCTCCAAAAGCTGCAAAACGAAAGAATTGCGAATAATAACGCATATTCCTTTCGTACAGCAAATGGAAGCCCTCTCATCACGTCAGGGAAGTACTCAATAACATTCTCAATAAATAAATGAATTTACTCACCCAGTATTCTGTTTCCCAAACCTAGCGCCAGATGTCATACTCGGTACGGACTTCCACTCCAAACTCGACGTCTGCATCCACGGTAAACTTCCACAAGGACGTACATTCAATAGGACACGGAGGCACAATTAGGGCACGGAGAGCACAAACCATACCAGCATACTCCGTCAAAATACTCGAAGTAACCGCCAAGAATAGAAGCCAATCAATGATGACCACCGAAAGAGCCAGGAATGGAGTACGCATTATCAACTCCATTTGTTTCTACGGCGAGAAAGGATACGGACGTATATTGGTAATAAACACAAACCCTTCAGTAATTAAATTTGACCGGAACAAAGAAATCGGCGAACCCTTCCTATACAAAGACCCCGAGCAATGTAACCTTTGTATCATAAACAACATCACAAACTTAAAAACAAAACAAAATACTGCTGCAAACATATCTTTAAATGAATTACAAATATCGGCACCCCCACAGTGGGAAGATCAATATAAACATTTGCTTACCAAAAACTTACATACGAGGTGTGATCAAAATGTATCCGACCTTAATTTTTATTGGTCAAACGAACACAGCTATGGGGGCGGGACTTGCTGTGTGGTTGGGAGCATGACTACTGCGCATGCTCATTTTTTTCTACAGCTCCAATACAAGTCAGTCGGCGTCAGGCCATTCATGATTGAACAGGTGCAAGTGAGTGTCGTCGGATTTTATTTTCTTTAAAATGTCAGAAAAGTCGAACAGCGTCATTGCATAAAATTTTATTTTAATCTTGGTGATTCGCAAGTGGAAACAATTCGCAAGATTAAAAAAGTGTTTGGAAATGTTTGTGCGATCTCCAGACGAAGGTGTTTTTGCTCAATGTTAGCAGCTTTGGTACAAATTTTGCTGAGACTCTCCTGAGGCCCAAGTCGTCAGTCAAAATTGATTGAATGGAACCAAAACTAATATTCACCTCGTCTACAAGTTCTCTGATCGTGATTCGGCGGTTCTGCATCACCAGGTTCCTCACTTGATCAATGATGGCATCGTTTTTCGATGTTGAGGGCCTCCCTGAGCGTGGTTCACTTTCAACTGACAAGCGGCCATCTTTGAAGCGGTTGTACCACTCCTTTATCTGTGTGGTGCCACAATCGCTTCATTTCGAAACACTTTTTTAATCTTGCGAATTGTTTCCACTTGCGATATCACCAAGATACAAAAACAAAACAAAAGACATTCAACTTTGTTTATACAAAGCAATTTCCCATACCTATAACCCATCAAGACATCATACAAGAATATGTAAATAAAACTACTAGACACTGAGTTAATAGAAGCAGCAAGATCAAGATAGGCCTCACCAATATTCTGCGTCAAGAAAAAGAACGGCAAATGGAGACCCGTAATATAAATACAAAAGAAAATATACCCCCAGGTCTAGGGGCAACACGATGTCAAAGAAAGAATGGCAAACAATATGTCATAGGCTACGCCTCAAAAAAAAAAACTCCTTACAAACAAATCCAATAAAATAAAAGCAAAAACCCTTCAAAGATTACAAGATAAAACCCTCTCATACAATGTTACAATACATTACAAATGAAATGAGTGCCCAAGACTTCTTTCCCTGCAACATAGCAGCAATAATCCTCGAAACCAAAATATATGCACTCAAACATGGAGAAATTATCCACTTCGAAGCAAAGGAGCTCATAGAAGCCCAGAAAAATGACCATACATGTTGACCAATTTACAATAACCTGCCGACAAACAATACAAAGAAACAACACGTTACCTTATACAATAATATACCTATGATCAAATAAACAAACCAACTCACAATCGTGGTCTCAAAAAGTCTTAGACAAAAAGTCGTGTTGGGAGGTCATAGAGGATATTTACCTACACAAAAAAGATCAGAGAATATTTCCATATACCCCAAGACGCAAAACACGTCACAGATTATATAAAAACTTGTAGACAATGCCAGTTTAACAAGAAAGGGCCAACCACAAAAAATGCCCTAAAACCATTATGGATCCCATGCAAATTTACAAAAGAATCCACTCAGACTTAATAGTCCTAAAATCAACACCCTCAAATGGCTTTCAATACATAATGAATATAATCGACACATATACTAAATATACCCTCTTCGTACGGTTAAAAACAAAAGCAGCCACAGACATAGTGGACGCATTATTAAATAACTGGATTAAAAATTTCGGACCCCAATCTTCTCGTTACCGACAACGATACAGAATATACCAATCAACTAATAGAACTGACAAACATCTTCCACGGATCATGACAACTTTAATTATTTTATTCGGACAACACACTTGATCAATAGATAAGAAATATTCAAAACTACTTTTCAGATCTATTACGAAAGATGCAAATATGGGTTAATTGATTCTCCACTTTCCAAAAGCCTTAAAAATGTAAACCAATATTCTGATAAAGTAGATGAACTGTGAAGTTAATATGCCTCATACATTGTATTTATCCCTGAAGTATTAACTTTAACAAAATAAATGGAAGCTCTATTACATTGTTAAAATATATATTATCTGAATTAATAAGTCTAATCATTAATTAAAATAAAATAATAATAATACCTTTTACTTAGAAAGCAATATCCTGGGCATAAATAAGTATTCTTAATTGCTATATTTTAATGGAATTGATATATCATACGGAACTTGAATATCACTGATCGACAAATTTTGGTTGAACTTACTTGATTGACAAGTGAAATATGAAATAATACCCAAAGAATCCAAATATGATATTCATATCCTTTTAGCAATTGTTTATCCTTAAACCCATGATATTTAAATACGCTGATTATTGAAATAAAAAGTACCATTTGTCCTATAGATATATAAAATATCATACAATAATTATAATTACATAGAAATTGACAATCAATTAAATACACTGATAAAAAATAGTAAATATAGTTTTAAAAAAAAAAAAAAATATTTACATTATCTAGCAATTTTTATTAACGACATTATTGAAAAAAAATATATATATATATACAAAAAGTAATAGGTTTGGAGAGCCAAAAGTGTATTGTTGCAATACTTAAATATATTAAGATTTAGTATTACTTCAAAGAAATCTACTTATGTTTCAATACTTTTTACATTCATCTTGCTTTATCGATTATTGTAATCAACCCAACTAACTAGAAGAATATTTATTCAGTCTATTTTCACTGATGCTTTAGAAAATAATAAATCTAACCTTCTTATCGAAATTAACCTCTAATAAAAATAATATAGCACTAAACTTTGCTAAGATCTGCGTCAAATAATTAAATTTATTGAATGACTAAATTAAGCCTTGCATTTCATACTATTAGCATTACCTTAGTGCGAAATTACAAATATTTTTTAAAGAGCTATTTATATATCGCTAAACTTATAACTTAAGCCAATTGTTATAAGACAATATTTGTAGTTAGATCCAACCTAAAGCTTAAATAAAGTATATTGAGTGTGTAATATGTTTTGATTTTATTTATTGCAACAATAATCTAACATTAAATAATTACGCAATGAACACGAATTAATTCTTTATTGTTGATTGAGGTTTTGTGACCGACATCTTATATGAAAATATGATCATCAAAGAGACTATGACATCATCGGTACATTCTTTTTATTAAGTGTCCGCGCTACTTTTTAAATATCACATACCTGGTATTCTATATACCTTGAATGAACAAGAAATCCAGAGAAGAGCGAAAGAGCAAGAATTTCAAAGGAAGATGGAGAAGAAAGACAACTGGAAACCGAAACAATGAAGGAACAGGAAGAAGAGAAAACACGGAAAAAGGAGAACATGCTCGAACTTCTGCCGACACCATTATACAAAAGAAGCAAGGGCTCAAAGATCTTCACTATAACCCTCCTATTTATCATATCCGGAGCTGCACTAATTACAGCGATCAACATCATCAAAAACATCGAACACAAATCAAGAAATATAGAACAAATCGTCGTAAGGGCACAGGACAAAAGACTGCATCCAGACACAATATCAAGAGAACGGAGAATAACAATCTGGAAAGAAATGCACCAAGAAGCCGAGGCAAATGGATACGAAATAGGCCTTTCAACTCCATACGAGATCTTCGCCAGCAAGGAAACTACACCAACGAACCAACTGACATCAGATTGAACGGAGACAGCGACGAAGACGACATCTTTAGTTTCGAAAAACGAAGACAATAAGAATACACAACTACAATCAACTTTAATATTTTAAATGAATAAGTAATATCGCCCTAATTCCCGATTCTACCACCCCACCCCCCAACTACCTAATGTTACCCCCCCCCCCCAACTACCTAATGTTAATACCCCCCCCCCCCCAATTCCTCATTCTAATAACGTGGGAAGGGATGTTGGACAACACCAAACATATGTTCACCATCTGCTCACCATCCGCTCACTATCTATTCACTATTCTAAACCCCTCCCCTATTGTATATATAAAGAGAAAAGTCACCCTAATAAAGTTAGTTGTAAACTTGACTCCTCTCCCTATGGTCTATCTTATTATAATGAAGGTTCTACAAACTTTATAAAAAGAAACACTATAATGGTGGATATATTTTTTCTTCTACCATTTGTTCCTTGAAAATTGCAGATATTGATTAGATGCATCATCCATGAATATTAAAGAATCGTAATCATATGAGGAGGGTGCATGTGTGGTAATAAATGATAATTTTAGGCTTATTTCATCCATGAAAAAGAGAATCAGAGAATGGTTTGTGCAATATATATTAAAAAGAGAAAAAGAAAGGTACTTCACGGCTTAACAAAATATTTTGCACTTATTCATTTCAAGAATTGTATTATATATATATATATATATATATATATAAGCATTGGACACCTACTTTTTCAGGATGGCGACATAGCATAATATAGTATCCCTACCCCTGGACCTAGCACTGAGTTTTGGCCTAACAGTCTTGAATACAAAAATAATCAATAAATGGGATATAACTAACTATGATCTCATTTGCCATAAAGATGGTTCTAAAATAATGGATAGACAGTTGCAGGATGGACCCTAACAAAGCAAGACATGGTGATATACGAACGGTCCCTAAAGCTTGATGAAACAAATACAGTATACCTAGTGGAGGTTGAAGCAATCATAAATCTTGCAACAAATATGCCAGCTGCTAAAGCAAATGGCAGAAAAATACTAATTCTTTCTGATAGTCTCTCCACTTCAAATAGCTTGGAATTAAGCCCAGGCACAACAGTTTATAAAGATATCAACTGTAAAATCGCTCTCGAAAAAATATCAGTGCAACATCACATTGGGATGGATAAAGGGCCACAATGATAGAACGACAGTCACTTATTCAATATAGTAAAAGCAAAAAGTTCAACATGTCGTCTCTGCAAGGAGGAGGAGGAAATGCCGATTTATTTCGTTTTTGACTGTACCCGCTCTGTAAAAGAGACGTACCAGCGCGTCGAGGAGTCCAAAGGTAAGAAGAGGCCAATGAAAGCATAATGCTTGAAAATATTTTATATTTTCTGTAAATTCAAGTTATTCAAAAATAAAGATCTTAGTTCCATGGTAAACATTCACCGGCTGATACAGGATTGGGTTCCGGTTGGGTGGGGTTTACCTAAGAGTTAAACAAATATATATATATATATATATATATATATATATATATATGTTTGTTTTTTTGAGGGTAGGATCCAAGAGTACGAATTGAAGTCGAGTCTTGAGTCCAGGGCGGAATCGAATTTGCGATCTTAGCCCATTCCCTAGAACACACAACCACTTTAACCATGTTGTTTACCCATTCTACCTCGGGAAGCCAAACAGGTAACCAATGTTACAATTCCTAAGAATTGCTGGTATCTGCTTTAACTCTGGAGGATGTTGGTTAAAGCATTTTTGAGCATTCATTCTCTTAAGACAAAAAGAAATCACACTCAGCCAACATGTGATAAGACGTCTCATCATTCTGCTGGCAAAAACGACACTCTCGAGTGAGAAATTTGTTCGACAATGACTGATGATATGTAAGAAAGTTATGCCTAGTTATTATATGTATTTGAATACATAGAGATTCACGACTAAGATTAATCAATCGTCTTGATGCATTAGGGTCTGGCTTCGGAAGCCACAGTTTACTTTGTCTACAGGAGCTATCCTGTGTCCATCGGGAGGCCCATTCTATATAGAGACCCCTCCTTATCATATATATACATTATATATATATATACATATATGTAATATATATATACAGGGAGTACACGTATAATCCGGACTAACTTTGATCGGTTATGCCGTCTTTGTTTTTTGAGATATTGCAACGCACATATGTACGTTACTGCGCTTGCATCTTATCTATTTGCCAAAAAACCAAATTGAAAATCAGTCAACATTTAGCCATGGAAGAGGAGAAAAGGCATACGATGTTCGCTTCCTTTCGTAGCGGGAGGAGTACAAAGGAGGTGATAGAGTTCTTCAACTACCCCAAGTCGACCGTCTACGACCAGTGGAAGGCATGGAACTCTTTTAAAAAGAATGATGCTCATTTTCCCCTCAAGTTCCTCTCCTCCGTGATGGTCCTGGGGGTGATCAGCAGTGAGGGGGACGTCATGCCCCCCACTTCTTCGAGAAGGGCCTCAAGGTCAACACGGCCATCTACATCGACGTCATGAAGAACGTCGTGAAGCCTGGATGGACTTGGGGGCGAATGGGAGGCCCTATGTCTACCAGCAGGACTCGGCTCCCACCCACAAGTCGAGGGAGACCCAGGCGTGGCTGTTGGAGAACCTCCCCTACCACTGGAGCCCGGACTTGTGGCCCCCAGCTCCCCTGACTGCAACCCTCTCGACTATTTCTTCTGGGGCATGGTCGAGAACAAGACCAACAAGCACGTTCACAACACTCTCGACTCCCTCAGGGCCGCCATCGTGGAGGAGTTCGCCAATATGAAGAAGGATGTCGTCGCAAAGGCCTGCGGCCACTTCAGGCACCGCCTCGAGATGGTCGTCGCCGCTGATGGGGGCTATATTGAAAAATAAATATCTATATATATATGTGCCTTTTATTTATCAAAAAATTGTTGAAAAATATTGATAAATAAATAATTATCAAGATTTCGAATTTGTTTTAATTAGTCCGGATTATACGTATACGCCGTGTATATATATATATATAATAGAGAGAGAGAGATTACGGAGTGAATTATATTATATTGTATTATATTTACGACTAATAAAAAGAAGTAGTAGTAGATAAAAATCATGACTTCCCTACTTTTTTTATTAGTTATTAGCTTCATAACGATTTCTTCCAAAGGAGTAAACTTCATCATCAAATATCTATAAATGACTTTTTACTAGCATTATTTGTTTGATGATATATTTTATTACTTGTATCGCATCATTATAAAAATGAAAGGAAGAACAAAGTTTAGGGATGGGCTTAAATAAAAGAAAGCTCATTACTCAAGCTAAGAATAAATATTTTTGTGATATCCTTACTTCTATCATTGTTTATATTTCATCACATTTCTTAATTGGAACTTACTATAAATAAATAATTATATATATATATATATATATATATATATATGTGTGTGTGTGTTTCTGTATGTGTGCGAGTATGGCCAAAATGGTGGCCATTATTGTTGCTTTCAGAAATGATTAATTTTTTTTGCAATAAGTCGATATACTTTTATTGATTATGATCACAATCAGCCTAAATATCTGGATTTTTACATATAATTTAGTACTAACGGCTTTACTTACGTCAAAACTATATTATATAATCTTCTCTTTCTAGCAACAACTATGATGATTTATCAATGCATGACCTTAATATTCTGAATTCACTTTCACAAACTTTTTTTTTGAAAGAAGTGCAATTAGTTCCATTAAATTCGTTCATTAAAATGAGTTACATATGCACGTTTCATCATAAATATATCTTGAACTTTTAAAGAAGCCTAATGCAATGGAGAAAATTGGGGAAAATCTTGAACGAAAATAAATAATTCAATGATATTTAAGAGTTTTTTATATATTTATGCTAAATATATAACCTTTGATATAAAAGTTTATGCTGATATTCCATTAAATGAAATTTCTTACAATTATAATGGAACGTATCGACCAGATAGGTGAGGATTGTGACTACCCCAAATTACCCACAGATGATGAAATAAAGTGGACTGTATAATTTATAAAGAAATATCTTTCGAAAGAAAGAATATTAATAATACCAAGCTTAAAGTATTATTTTGGTTACCCAAAAGCGAAATAAAAGCGTACTTCAATATAGGGTGTGAAAAGAGTGTATTTAGATTAAATGATGAAATGAGATAGAGAAAGAATGAATGAAAACATCCATATTAATACACAAAATGTAAGATGAGCACTGTCATTTTGCAGGATTAGTAAAAAATTGCTCTCACGATGTTCCCTCCAAAAACACACCTAAATCATACAATAATAATAAACCTCCTGCGTAGTTTAAAAATTATAAAGAATGTCCTTTCGTTGCTTATCACGAGAGATAGAAAAAGTCCCTCCCAATTTTGAGTGGGAGAAAACGATGCATGCTTAAATCTATTTCATGATTTTCAACATGTTCGGATATGTGAGGGAGCCAGATTCCACAAGATATATATGAAGTGACAAATTTTAAATCATTAAATTTATTATTTTGATTTAAGTTTGTTTGCTCAACTCCTAGAAATATTTACCAAATCAAAACTTAATAGCAATAGAAGTTTATATGGGAGCTAAAATATCTACTATTTAACTGATTAAATATACACATAATATCATGGATAACAATGAGCTTCCATTGGTGTCTTCCTAGCTTTGAACTTCACGGCGAGACTCCTGTATGGTTCGACCATAGTCGTCAATGAGATGGTGTAACGTTTTATTTTCCTTCTTTCAGAGACATTTGATAGAACATTGCGATTTGCTCAATTCCAATAGGCTTCTATTAGACTGGTGTGGCCACTGACCATAGCCACAATATTTTGAAGTTAATCTTTTTAAATTATAGAGTCGACAAATGACTCTCTTGTAAATAGCTTGTATTGACGACAAATTTTAACGTTTTACCAATCCGTTTCCGTTCTAGTTTTTCGTTGGAACTTTTTACATAGGTACAATGAGATTAAGATGGGGACAACTTATCTTTTAGTAGCGTTTTCATCGCCATGGCATCAAAAACTCACTATCCGATGCCACATAGACCTTTTTCTAGGCATAAGTTAGATTTAATTATATCTTCCACTATAGCGCAAAAACTACCATTGAAATTACGTGTCTTATTTGATCGAACCCATTCAGTTAGTTAGAAATGTATTACTGTTTACAATAGACAAACATATACAAATATAAATAAACTAAAGTAAAGAACACAATCACACATTGGGGTATCTGTGTTACAACAGTAAAGTAAAGTAATCATATTTATAATAAAAAAATTCATTATAACATTCTTCATCATTGTACATTTTAAAAACTTGATATTTTTGTTTCCTCATCCTCCTCTTGCGAAACAAGGTGCCTTTCGTAGGACAAAGCGGAGCATTTGTAGATTAAATGATGAGCAGCTTGTGGTTCTTCCAAACAGAGATCACATATTTCACTCGTGTTTTTCCACTTACTCAAATGAGAGAAAAATGGCCATGCCCGGTATAGGCTTGGATAAGAAGTTAGGTATCTTGATGTCGGTGTTTGATGGGGTTTGGCTTCGGGGGTTCAGCATAGAGCGTGTATGCTTAATCTTTTGGTCATTTCTGTATCAGTGACACCATTTGTTGTAAAATAAATCGTAAATTTATCTCCTGTTATGCCATTATGACCTTTGCACCATTCAATATGAAGTTTTTGTTCTTTTTTCCTTCAATCAGGACCTTCTTACAGTTCTTCACTACTTCGCTAGTTGTAAGTGGGTTGAGAAGAGCTGCAATCGCTGAATGGGAGTCTGATCTACTTATAATATGGATAATTTTTCTTTATTCAGGAGATCTTCTACAGATCTTGTAATGCCACAACCTCTGCTTGAAATACTGATGCCTCTGGGGTTCGATACCATTGAGTGGTGTATTGATATGTCACCCCTAGTAATTGCCCATCTAGACCCAGTATTACTTTTGTCATCTTTTGAACCATCCGTGTAGATAATTGTATCGGGATTAGGGATTTCAAGGTTGTCCACCCAAATGAATTGTCCCTTAATGAAGCCACTTTCATGGTTTGTGATGGCTTTCTCCAGTATTTGTCGCTAGAGAATCTATGTGCACTCTTTAGATTAAACCTTTAGATTTTGGATGACAAGGGGAAGTTTAATTAACTCAATGTTTTACAAAATATTCCCAAGCCATATAAGTAAATTGGCCACCACGATCTGTAGTTATATATTTGGGATAACTTAACCTCGCGAACCAATGTAATTCTAATTGAGAAATAATTACTTCACTATAGGTGATGGTATAGGAAACACTTCAAGCCACTTTGTTTTCCTGTCAATGACAATCAATACCATGTTTTCCGTTATTCTTAGGAAATGGTCCTATTAGATTTATATATACGAGGCTGGTCAACAAGTTCGTGACTTTTTAAAAGAAACTAAGTTTTTTTGACAAAGCTAATTTTTTTTTCAACATAGTCTCCTTTGAGCTCTATACACTTCGTCCAGCGTTTCTCCAATTTTTTCATCCCTTCCAAAAAATAAGATTTTTCGAGGTCCTCAAAATATATATTTGTTAGAGAGATTATTTCATTGTTGGAATAAAATCTCTTTCCGGCAAGCATTTTTTAAGGTTGGAAACAAGAAATAGTCACTCGGGCTAAATCTGGAGAATACGGTGGATGAGGGAGCAATTCATAGCGTAATTCGTAAAATTTTGCCATGGAAACAACACATGTACATATGGACTCTTGCATTGTCTTGATGAAAAAGAACTTTTTTCTTGGCCAAATGGGGTCGTTTTTTCTTTAAATCCTCATTAAATCGGTCCAATAAGCTTGATCATTGATATCGATGGTGCAGAGTCTCCATAGTATTATCGAGCTTAGCCTTTGTTTCAGCATTGGTTTTTTCCGCAAAAAATAATGCTTGATGAGCACACGAAATTCACTTTTCTCCATTTTCTACACAATTCACGAAGTTGTTTGTCTGTAAAGACTGTCAAACACAAACTAAAAGACCCAGCGTGTTCAAACTTAAACAGAAGTCAGCTGATAGATGCTTGTTTGACAGGAGCAGTGTTGACAACCAAATTATATGGACGGAAATACAAAAAGACACGGACTTATTGACCAACCCTCGTATATATATATATGTGTATTTTTTAAGTGAGAGATTTAATTTTCTCAAAGGGCAAACAATTTACGAGACTTCTTAGATTTTTTTTACAAATTTCACATGCACCCACATACCTCTTCATACCTACTTACATATTGTGCCGAAACTACTATCCGGAATTTTTCTTTTTGTATTTTTATATCCCCTATGAAATTGTTATGAATTAAATTGAGTATTTTTTTAACAAGAACTCTTGGAACTATGGTCGCGCAAGTCTATACCTCATGCCACTCAAAATTTTATTGTCATTAATATTAATCTCTTCTACAAAGCGATAAGTTTTTAATATCTGTTCTTTAGACTGTTCTTCTTTCCATTCTATCCAATTTACAAAATCTAATTTTAAGAGATTAATCTTTCCCTGATATATGACACAACATAATATTCTTCTCGCGGAGCTCATTGAAATACCTGAAATATTTTGATGACCAATTGGATTTATTACAAATCGAGCCGAATTAAAGGTTTATGATCGGTGATGTTAAGACTTCAATTAAATATTCGAAGTGTCTTATCAATTCTACAACAGCTAATAACTCCCAACCAAAAGCAGAAAACATTTTTTCTCTTTCATTAAGGGCTCTACTATAAAAGGCTAGAGGTCAAAATTTATATTTTTCACCTTGTTTTAAGACTCCCCAGTTCCTTTGTCTCAAGCGTCAACACATAACCTTATCCCCTGTCCGGAATGTAATTTGCATGGGTCGTGACTGAGTCTAATCCTATTTTAATTTTCTCAAACGCTTCAGAGGACCATTCAATTTTTTATTTTTTCTCATTTTTTTATACAGTTATAAAAAAGGTTGTAGTAAAGAGCCTAAACTTTTAGTAAGGGTCTTAATAATTTGCAACTCCTATGAGTTAATTTAAATATTTAACGGTTTGCGGAACAACAGAATTACGTGGATCTGTGGATCCTAAAAACTCAAGCTCCCTGCTGCAAGATTTACTGTTTTCGATATTATAGCTTAATCCATTTTCTTTTAAGCCTGGAAAACTTTTGAAATTAAAATGTGATGTTCCTTTTCGGTCCTTGCAAAAAGCAAAATATCATCAATATAGGCGAAGCACCCATCTATATTACCCAATATACCATCAATCAACCTTTGAAATGTACTAGTCGAATTTTTAAGACCAAATGACATTCGTAAATATGAAAGAATCTGCATGGTGTTGATATTGCTGTTTTTTCTTATCTTTATGATCCTTGGTAGTAGGTGGCAGGCCTTTTATAAATCTTATTTGATAATTTTTTTGAGTATTTGATATTTTCATTAAAAGTTTGAATCGCAGGCATGGGGTATTTGTCTGATTTTTTTTGTTATTTATAAGCCTGTAATCTCTGACTAGTCGCCAGTCGCCGTTGGACTTTTTATCTACATAAATTGGCGAAACCAGTTTGATTTTGAATGCTCTATAACCTATTTTTCAATCATTATCTATTTCCTTTAATAATAATATAGTTTTTTCTGGAGTAAACTTCCTTTTTTACGTGACTCAATTGGCATGCCAACAGTCTCATTTTTAAATAAGCCATGCAAGCAATCTCCTCCAAAAGAATATCATGAATGGGAGGAAACTTATTTAGAGTATTATGATTCTTTACAATAATTGTGTGAATGTATCTGATTAATTACGCTTTTTTCACTACTAGTTTCCAATTAGATGTATCAATAATAATTTTAAATTTAATAAAGAAATCAAGGCCCACACCTCAAAATTCATATGAGCAACAAAAAAAAATTATGTTTTAGTTACTTTGTCCATAATGTTTCATTACTTAACTATTTTTAGCTAAAAGTTTAGTATTACTGGGTATAATTTAATAAATTTGGAAAAATAAATCAATGACATCTCTGCTCCGTTGTCTACCAAAAAATCTATTATTCTGGAAATCTAGTTTCTACATCTATTACTTGTATTTTAATTGTTATAAATTTTGTATTATTAATGTTTGATAAATATTTTTTTAAATTGAATTGTTAAATTGGGGTTTCCGGTACTTTTATATTTATTTTTATTCGGAATACCCGACACTCTATTTAATTTTGGGGCATACTTGAAATTATATCTAAGCAGATATTAGGCGTGTTACATTTATAAGAATACCTGTCGTATTTTTAATGAAAATAACTGGCTGTTTTACCGCTTCTTTGATAACCTCCGGAGACGAATGATTTTTGCGGGTGAGAGCCGTACAGATATAAATGTATAGAGAACTTATTGGATTCTTCAGAGAAATACGTCATTGTGTCCAGAATACAGCTGAACGATGTGTCTCTGTTATTGGAGGATGGATTCTTCAGAGAAATACGTTATTTGTGTCCTGAATACAGCTGAACGATGTTTCTCTGCTAATTGAAAGGAATAAGCTCTCTATATCTTTATATATCTATGGTGAGAACTACTCCTTTGTTTGATCAGGTTGATATCTTCTCCTCCTTTCTTTCCATCGTAGCAACAAAGAAGGCATTATTTCTCACGAGTGCAAACAATTTTCCTTATTCTTTAATACTTTCAGCAGGTAATACAAAGAAATTCCTTAATTTAAAGCACTCTCTTCAATTCTTGCACATCTTATGAATTCTTCATTAGGATGAGTGAAGCTTGGCATGACGTGTTGACGCGATGATGAAGGGATACATTTCCATATCATTTGTTTCACAAAGGTTTCATTGAAGTTGGTGCCGTTTCCTCGTAATTTTGTTAATTAGATCCCATGCCCTCGCTTCCATTGATAAACTGAGACTTCTCTGCCTCCAATGCGAGATTCATGAGTGGTTGACGAGTTGCTGTTTGAACCTACGCATAGTCTTGTAAAAAGGTTTTTAAATCGGAGTAGGGTTTCTCTGATTGAGACATTTGTTGAGGTGATAATCTGGGATTTTATATAATGTTTCAACAAGACGTGTTTTCGGATAGTCAAATTCGAAAAATCCATTTTTCAGTGGCTTAGAGCGATTTTCTAATACCTAAGTGCTGCTGAAAGGAACTCTCTAAGAACCGGCCCTTCTGGAGTAGCCCCTCAAGGGGTGAGCCCCCTCCGGCATGTCGACGTCCTCACTGCGTCTGTGAGGCATTCGAAATGCAAGAATTCTTAGAAGTCAACTCACCCAAACATTCTAAGCCCAAAGTCCCGTCGGATTCACTGAAAAAGTGGGAGCCTTCCGTGCACAACGGGATATGTCGGCGAAACCCCAGCCGTCCGAAAGGATAGCTCACGAAAAGCCTGAAGGATCTTACACCCGATGACAAGCTCCAAAGAAGCGTACAGCAAAGCCAAGAAGCTGTGAATTCCCGAGTGGAACCCATTTAAGAGGAACAACGTACAACCATCTGAAAAAGACGAAGTAAATGACGAAAGGGGATGGTATATGATCCCACTTTTCATCAGTAAGTAGCGAAAATAAATCCATTTCCCCTAACGAAATGACATTCGGAATGCCGCGACCCTATGGACGGAAGTATTAAAACTACAACCTGACGATTTAGACTCAATTTGTACGAGGGTCCCTCACCGTCCTTTGTACACCTCAACTAGGAGGCTCTGAAGAAGGATCTCCCCCCAAACTAATCTGGCCCTGTAATATCGACCTTTTAGATAAAACAGGGAAAAAAATTACTGTAAAAGTAGAATCGAGAGAATTGATGAAGGCTATGAACGTTCCCCTACCCTTTCAAGTTAGGGTCCCTGAAGTCAAAGGGTTGATAGCCCCTAACGCCTCAAGTACAATCAATGGAACGAGAGAAAAAGAGAGCAGAGGAGAAATTTGAGGCGGTGAAAGGCGAAGCCATCAAGGATTGGCCGAATGAGACGAAAGCACGGGTGGTCAATTCTACCCCCCACGCTCTTGTATCTGTTATAGGTGAGCCCAGGAATATCCCAGTATATCTCCCTATTGACCAACACATTCGTCCACTATATTTCCCTGGTCGTACAAAACAATGTGCCAAATGCTACGGTTTCGGACATCTAATAAGAGAATGTCCAAATCGATCCAAATCCCCCTCTGAATATAGAAGATGGCTGGCAAGAAGGATGAAACGGAGATACGAAGACGGAACTCCGGTCCCTATCACAATTAATATCGAAGATAAAATGCCAGCAAAACACATCGTCCCGGAGGATGCCCCATCGTCTCCAGAAACCGAAAGTATCTCCAATGAAGAGAATGACCCGCTAACCTCCACAACCACCCCCTCCGGAGCAGCTGAAGAGGAAGAAAATGCGTCCACATTGAAGATGAGCAAACTGAATCATTGGATAAGACAAAAAACAGTGTAGAAGACGTAGGCCCTTCTGAGGTAGACACAGTGGGTAATGAGCTAGTACAGACTGTCCCTGCAGAAAGCAGGGGGACACCCCTCAGAAAGATGCCCCAACACTATGCACTCCAAAGTTTGAGACGAAAAAGAGGAAAACTAGGGAGATGGAAACAAAGGGTTAGAGCTCAGCTCAAAAAAGAATAAAGAGCTTTCAGAGTAATTCAGGCCAATGTCAATGGACTGACGTCTCTAGGTAAGAGGTCCAAATTTTTTAACTATTTAAAATTTTTAGACTTTCCCGAAGTGGTTTGCCTGGAAGACACGAGGATCATGGATGATTTTAATTGGAATATTTTTAGCAACAAATATAAAGTTTTTAAATCTCCAGCTGTAACCAAGAACAGCAAACATCCATCGAGAGGAGTAGCCATTTTTCTTAGAAATGATTTTGATGGAAGAGTCATCTATAAGGATAACGACGGTAATATAATCACTGTTGAAATCGTTATTGAAGGAATAAAATACACCGTGATAGCAATATACATACCTTCGGGAGACAAGACCATATTACTCAAAAACAAAGAAGAACTTGGTGTCAGGACGCTTGTCGAACGTGTGATTATTTCCGGTGATTTCAACACGGCAGAAAAACAAGGCAGAGACTTTACTTCCAAAGTAGGCTATTCAAATGCCGAAGAACTCAAAAAGTGGAGAATAAACAATGGACTGAACGACGTAGCTGAGCTAACAAATAAGTTCCTACCCACGTTTGAGAGGAAAAATGAAAAGTATTCTTCAAAGAGCAGAATTGATCACGTATATTTATCAAATTCATTAATGAAAACAAATGTTAAACTTCGAAGATTAGCATCGAACGGCATTTCTGATCATTTTTTCTTAGAATGCACCCTCACTCCATCAAGTACGAAAACCATGCAAAGGGGTTGGAAGCTGAATAGGAGACTTCTCGAACGAACAGACGTCATGGAGGCCCTAAGATCGGGAGTTGAAGATATTGATCGGGATATCGGAACGGGACAAAATGTTCGAGAGGCGGTGGATCGCTTCTACTCCTCCGCACGAAGAGTCTTGAAGTCGGCTGGAATTGAAGAATCTGCAAGAAGAAGAAAAATGAAAAACAAAGTTATTAAACTGCTAGAAACATCAGAAGACACAAGTGCTCTTGAAGAACTAAAGGAATTCATAGAGTACGAAAATGAGGGAGCCAGAATTAGAGCGCGCTGCCTAAATCACAACATCAACTCAAAAAATCTCAACCTCTTGCGGTACTTAGAGAAGACCAATAGAGCAAGAGGCATAGATATATTAAATATAAATGGAAGGATTTCAAGCTCAAAAAGTGAGATAGCGAAATACATTCATAACTATTTCCAAGACCTCTACTCATCTTCGACAAGAGAGCACACAAAGCCAATATATCCTCAAGGTTCAAAAGAAAATAAACATAAAACCCTCACAAAAACTTTTTCAAAGGAAGAAGTACGGGCATATATTATAAAAAAGCTCCCCAATGATAAAGCACCGGGCCCTTCAGGATTGACAGCTGAGTTTTATAAGTCCCTCCCAGAGCTAGATGCCCATTTGGCAGAACTCTTCAATGGTTATTTTTTTGGTAATGGCCCCCCAAGAAAATACAAATGTGGAAAGGTTGTTTTATTTCCTAAACGAGGAAAAGACAAAAAGGAATTAAAAAACTGGCGACCCATAACACTCTTGGACGTTGAATATAAAATATACACTGGGTGTCTGAACGAAAGACTGAAGGTTGTTACAGATGAGCTCCTTCATCCCCAGCAGTTCGGCTTCCGATCAAATAGAATGATGGAAGACGCTGTCATGAGCATAAAGTCCGCCATCGGGGAAAGCAAGGCATCAGGAGAGGATATCGCAGTTGTGGGCCTCGACTTCAGGAAGGCATTTGACACGGTGGAGCATCATCACATTATCAGTGAATTGCTTTCCCTGGGGTTCCCAGAGATCTTCGTTCAAGCAATTCATAATGTCCTCACGGACTCTGAGTCCGTTATCGACGTGGACGGGTACCCGAGAGTACAGCTGAAGCGCGGAGTGAAGCAAGGAGACCCCCTGTCTCCAACCCTCTTCCTAGTGGCCGTAAGTCCTCTCCAGAAGATGTTGGACGAGTCATTGCGAGGCCTAACCGTGGGAGGTTGTAGGGCCACGAACGTCTTCTTTGCAGATGACGGGACTGTTCTGCTTGGAGGAGATAACATTTGGGCGGAGTGGAAGGTGATGTTGAAAGTCCTGAAAGTTTTCGAGTTAAAGTCAGGGCTCAAAATCAATGAAGACAAAACTCAAGTTCTTACCAATAATAATGGGCTCCGACAAAACCTAAGTCCATGTGTGTTAGTGGACAGTGCCAGTGTCTTGGGTAATTCCATCTCCCTCGACTTGGGAGCAGAAGAAAATGTCCGGGCTGCTCAAAAGTCCCTAGAATCCTCTGTCGAGGAAATGGGAAGACATAGACTCTGTCTGGTGAGCAAAATCAGATGCTGGAACATGGTTGTCCTGCCCCGTGTCAACCACATACTTCGGTGTACACCTAAAATAAAAGACGCAGCAAGCAGATGGAAGAAGATGGGTGAAGACTTTGTCAACATACCTAACAATGTGGGGAAAAAACGCCTCTACGCTCCAAGAAGTGAAGGGGGCCTCGGAATGATCGACGTGGAAATCCACTGGAGCGTTCTCCTGATCTCCTGGCTAAAGAGATACCCCTTGGTGGACCATCTCTGGAAGAATGCCTTATCAGGGGCCAAAAGTCTGTCCAGTCCAACATTGGGCCCGGGCAAGGACAAGGGTCCCCCCAACCCACCGCTCCACAGACCATGGAACGAGCTTTGGGACTTCCCACAAGAGCTCCTGGAAGCCTACTGGAAGGGGGTCGGCGTAGGCGGGCCTCTGATAGGGAATCCATTAGTCAAAGTCGATGTTCCATGGCCCATTCTCCAAAAAAGAGGCCTCCGGACGATTAACGATGTCCTTAACCTGAAAAACGTAGACCATCCCTCCGTTGTTCTCCTTAAGGCTTCCCTTAGGAAATTGTTTGTAGACGGCGTCGTTATAAAAACAAAGGAGAATGTTTATCAAGTATCTAACCGGATTATAAAGAAAAACTACTTACTTATCACTTTCACCACGAGAGAAAATAAGAGAGAAAATAATAGATACAGTAAACCCTCAAACAAGGAACACATCATATTTTAAGGATATAATCGCAGGAATATGGGACCCCATGTTGACTCCGAGGGAGCAGTATCTAAAGTACAGAATCTCCTCGGGGGTGTATTTTACAGGCGGTCTGCTACAGAATGAGGGGGCGATATGTTCCTTGTGCGAAAACCGCAAAACTGTTGCCCATCAGTTCCGAGACTGCACAGATCTCGTTCATATAATGAAAATTATAAAAGAGGGCCTAAAGGAAAAAATAGGCAGGGATCTGAGCCCAAACGAGATCTTATATGGATTCGTAAGCAAGGACTCTAAGCTGAGACTGGCCTCGAAAGTCATCGCAAAACTCCAATCAATTCTGGCGAGGGCCAGATTCAAGAACTACAAAGTTTCCACAAGGATAGCGGAGGTGGCTTTAAAAGAATACAACATCTCTGGAAACATTTTAAAAAGACATCTACATTATAAATTTTATAAAAACATATGTTTTACCATACTTCAATTTTATATGTCTTTTTCCTTTAGTCTTTATAGTTTTATAATTTCTGTGATAATTTTTTTGTTGATTGTTAATAATTTTATAACTGAATAAAATGTATGTTTCCCATTGGGATTTAAAAAAAAAAAAAAAATAAT
>CP045900.1:12646797-12669028 GCA_013387185.1 Caligus rogercresseyi
AAAAGAACCATTTATTTTAGAGATGAGGAGCTATAATAAAACCTATTTCGATCTTAAATCAATGTTGTTCATATATTACTATTAGCATTCGTGCTCTTGAACAATTAAGGCTTCAAAGTTAAAAATCACTTAATTTAGAAGATAAATATGAGTGAAAGCATTTGAGTTTTTACTGATTAATATATATCTTAGTCTTTGTTGAACGCACAATGATCCTCGCTTTTTTTAAATATTTTTATTTACATTTAGTCATTTTATTAAATACTTTAGTAATCGTTATGCATTATTTTATAAATATGTTACCAAAATCCACTTAATAAAATAAAATATATTATAGTTCTCACTGCACATAAATATGAAATATAATATTGCTTTATAATATTATTCATTAACGCAAATCATTGAAGGCTTCCGTAATTTGTATAGATATTTCTGATATATAAAAGTCATATATATAAATACTATTAATTTGGGGTCCTAATATAACTTGGAATATTCAATATTACAAAATTGAATTTATAAGCAAGTAATCATTCCGCTATTTTAATACGACGAGGACCTTAGAACCTAAATCGCTATTGAATTATATTCTATTGTGATCTCTACCGTACCAAAAATGTTAATGTCATCCTTCATTGAGTCCATAGTTCATAGACAAAAAAATATATATATATTGCTGCGATATGGTCGTAATATAAAATTCCTCTTCCATTTAAATAATAACTTTGGCCATAAAGTGATAGCAATGGGTTTTAAAAACAATTTATTGCAAATTTAATGGATTACCTAATACAGTGGCTAGAGAATTTCTTCATCAAGTGTACTTATTTATAATAGGAATTCATTCACTTATTTTTGTGCATAATAATAAAAGTTCATAATGTTGAACATAATAATAATTTCCAAGCTAAAAATATAGAAATCCAATTATGATAAGTGCTCTAGATTATCTTTAAAAGTAAATTATAGAGTGTTTATGAGAAAAGTTACCTAGTTTTATGTAGTGTTTGTTGCCATACATATTTTTTAGAAAACTCGAGTATGCAATGAGTCGTAGGAAATTAGTTACCGAGTATAGTTTTAAATTACTCGACTTTGATTACCATTATAACAATAAACCAAGTGAGTTGATTCATTTTTTCTTCTTAAAGATCTATTCACTTTAGAAGTCATTTTGGAATAATATTTAAATCGTGTGTATTAGTTTATGATTAAACGTACTCAATACATTTTAAGTATATAAGTTTTAAAAAAAAATGTAAATTATACTTATCTTTCTTTCTTTCGACTTATTTATTGATTAATAAAGATTATTTTAGTAGAGTCTGATACTTTCTGTTCTATAATGGATTCATTTTAGTTCTGTCCCTAAGAGTAATTTCTATAATGTAACATTTGCTTATGTGATTCATCAAAAAAACTTTAGATTTTATGTCTTGTGATATTTTTTACTTTGAAAATAAATAAAATTCAATCCTTCAATTAAAAAGCTTGAAAAGAGAACTGACTGCGTGTTTGTTCAGCGTGTGTTTTAAATCAAGTGATACTTATTTTAGAGAAAGTTACATCATAGCTCTTTGTGCAGACAATAATGGTCAAATTTTTAGGGCTTATGCTGTGGACTGCTCACAACAAAGTACCTTATGTTTTTGTAAATTATCCACCTCTGTATATCCTGGAAGAGTTTTTTTCTTTAAATGTAAATGGTAAATGCCAAATAATGTACGACCTATTCTTCTTTTCGGGCTTTACTCAAATTTACCTCAAGATTGATAACAATGACTTTAAGGAGATATTATATTTTTTTGTCTTACGCATATTTTTATTTAATTTTTTTTCATTTATTTTAAGAATTATAAAATATTTTTATAGGTATCAGTTCATTAGGATATAGGATTGAAATATATTTGCTGTATATTATATATATATATAGTATTTAATTGGATGTTTTCCTCCTCAGAGCAAAATTTGAAACTAAAATGTGTATTTATGTTTTTAAAACACATTATGTTTGTGTCTTATAATTTGATTTACGTAACAAAATAACATGTTTTATAAAAAGGTTCTCAAATATTGGGTATATCTGTGATATTGTTGAGTTAATTTTGAATAAATCTTGTCCTAAGCCTGCATAAGATTAAGTTGATAAAAGAAGTGAGGCCGTTTTATCATTTCAAACGTCAGGAATTTGTAAAATGAGCAGAAGAAATTTCTGCAAATGATCCAGATTTACCGCGTACAATCATCTTCAAAGAAGAGGCACATTTTTGGCATATTGGGTATCCCAAAAAATACTGTTTGGTGTGGATTCAATGATGTCATTGTCGTCAATTTACTGTTGCTGGAAATCGAAATCGCTCCATAATATCCACTTTTGGCCAAAATTAAAGATAGGGCATAAGACGATATGTGGTTTCAACAAGACGGTGCATATTCACACACAGCAAATGTTACAATAGATTGATTTAATATTAAGTTTTGGGATCGTGTTATTTCCAGAATAGGAATGGTCAATTGGTCGCCTCTCTCTTGCAATCTAACGCCTCTAGACTAATTTCTTTGAGGTCAAGTCAAATCCTCGTCTACATCAATAACCATTTGACGTTAAAGAGCTTAGAACAATATTCTACGCAAAATTGCTTCAGTTTAAATAAACTTAAGTGGGAAAATAATCTTAAATTGGGTTAAATTGTCCTAAAACGTGCTCGTGGTGGTCATTCAATGACATTGAATTTCATTCATAATTAATTTTATTGAAAACCCTTTATATCCATAATATATATATATATATATTTATATATATTATACTTGTTTTGATAAATAGATTATGGATTAATCCAAAAATACTTCCGTCAAAACGTTTGCTTTTTTCTACAATGAAGGTCTTATGCATGCGAATATTGTGCGAAGGGGGCAGTGTCAATGATGTCTGTATAGTGAGTACTTTGATAGTAATTTTCAAAAAAAATAAGGAAGAAGAATCCGGCCAAGCCCGGTACTACCATGTAGGTCAAGGACGTTTTGAAGAAGAAGATGAACGTGAACATACTGGAACATCCGCCTTAAATCCCGATATGATCCCGTTAGACTATTCTCCTTTTCTCTATATCAAAAAAACATCTCTTCAGTTTTTCGCCTTTGAAAAAAGCTAGGACCATATTCATTTTTTTTTAAATGGACGTGATAGTAAAACATTGATGTTAAAAAGGTTGTGCGTCTTTCAGCATTCACTGAAGAATATGCCTTCACAGAAGTTTCAAATTGAACATTCCATAATTTACCATGCATCCTCATTTTTTTTTGTGATATTGATACTTTGCATTCCCAACCGAGCTGATTGACTAAATAGAAGTATCTCATCAAAACTTTATATTCCCTGAATATTCAATGGTTATAAATCAGAGTTCGTATAGGACGACGTATGGGTCCGAATTTAGACGCTAGTTAAGGGACTCTGACCTAGAAAAATGACAAAAAGTATTTAAACAGATTAAGGAAATAAAAGTCTGTTGTACATATATGTTCCTTTAGACCGCTTAATGGGTAGGGTCTTGCAAAATAGTTTATGAAGAATGGTACATGATATCAAATTGTTTAAAAAAGAATACATGCCTTCAAACATAAGGTCCAATTTAAAATTTAATAACTTAAAAATATCAATAATCTCTACGGCAATAAGTTCTCTATTGCCTCGGGGCAATATTTTGAAATTTCTCTATTTTGAAATAAAAATTATGCTTCATTATGACTGTCGAACGGAGTAATCAATGATAAGTGAAAGTGATAACACTTCTCCTGTGTCGTCTTGGAAAATAAATAGTTTATCAGGGATACAGGTGCTCTCTTAACTATTTATTCTTTTAAATGGTTTTGTGAGAGACACTTGGTTCCTCATCTGGACGTAAGACACTCTTCACCCTCTGGATTCCTGTTTTTCGAGGATCGAAAGCCGTTGGAACTACAGATAAGAGTCATTCTTTCATCATCCCTTTTCTCCTTCATGAAATACATTTCATCATAAAATAGAAGCGAAAGAAAATATACCACCAAAGTTGCTTAACCTCTAATACTTTAATACATATATTTATACACATATATTTATGTGTATGAAGTTTGAGGTGAGTGAATAAGTATTATATACTTATTTTAAAATAAAATGATGGAGAACCACCAACACCATTCCAGTGGGATCCAGGTGTACTGGAAGATCCAAATAAAAAAAACAGCTTGCAATGGGAGACTGTTTGCTTACAATAAATGGAGCAAAAGAATTAGAGTCCCAAAAGAAAAAGAAAAAAAACCTCAAAAGAGGAAACAAAAGTGCCCCATAAGGAGGGCTGTAAAGAATCCCAAAAGGGTATAAAAATACTTAAAATGCAGCTTCCCACAAAGGGGAGCAGTCTGTCAAAGATGGTCCTAGTGATAAAAAACGAAGGAGAGAGGGCCATTGTAATGAAACTCCAAGAGAACCCAAGGCCCTCAAAAGCCTAAACAGAAAGAAAGTTCCTCTACGCTGAAATTGCAAAAGAGGCAAATGAAATCGTCATTGTTCGGACGAACGGCGATCACATTTCCATTAGTGAATGGAATAAAGTCATAGAAATTCTTGACACAGACTACGTTCGTTGCTTGTCGGCCCCAACGAGTCTTTACCGAACTACGAAGGGCG
This sequence comes from Caligus rogercresseyi, assembly GCA_013387185.1. NCBI lineage: Eukaryota > Metazoa > Arthropoda > Copepoda > Siphonostomatoida > Caligidae > Caligus > Caligus rogercresseyi. The sequence continues at coordinate 12,651,467 of CP045900.1, forward strand.
TAAATATACCAACAAAAGGGCTATAATTTACGTTAATGATGAAGCTTCTGGCCAATATATAAAAGAATTATAAGAATCATACCCTTTGGTTATCCACATCTTGGCTAGAGGCTGAGAGAATGAGGGAAGAACGAAGGGAGAAAAAGAGACTCACGGGATTCATTCGCGGAGCTACTGGCAATATTGGGGATGAAGTTCTAAGTAACATTATTGCACATCAGGGCACCATTCTAGGAATAAAGGCATGGCTGAAGTTATAAGATCAGAACTCACAACACTGGGCAAAGTTCTTCACATTTGTCTAGATAAACAATCCTTTGAAGACCTCCAATCTGTAGACATTACACTCAAAATTGATTCTGCAGGCAAAGTGCATTTCCAGGACCTGCGAAATGCGCCCATTTTGGAGCAGGAAGAAGAGACTGAGGATGAAGAAGACAAGACGCTAAAGGACAAACATCAAGGATCTGAAGAAGAAAAGAAACAAGGAACAGAAGAAAAAAAAATCCTAAATAAGGGCAACACGGAAAAGAATTCACAGAAGACCTTAGCCAAAACAAGAGCACGACTTCTGAAGACACAGGCGAAAATTTGGATAGGGACAACAGTGGAGGTCTAAATCCCGAAGACAAAAAAACTCCAGACCAACAAACAGGAATGACATCCAAAACGGCACATACCAGCATTAAAAAACACGGTAAAATAGACAGGTTCTTTTGTGATGCAGCAAGTCTCCTTCTTAAACCTACACCACCAACAAATAAACAATATGATTAGCTGTGCTTACATCAATACGCAACACTCCAAAACAGCTAACTCAGAGCTTAACCCTTGTGTGGTGTTCATATTTTTTGTTAACTCAGCCACTGTTCGTGGGTCTGGTGGACCCGCTGCGTTTTGGGGTTCTCAGCTAAACACAATAAAACTATTTTATGTTAAATACTCAAATGATCTTTTCCTTATCTCAATTACAAGCAATATAAACAACATAAATGATAAATAATAGTCTTTTACCTTTATTAGGTCACATTTAAAAATAAAACATCACTTCTTTTGTTGTTGCTGGCTGTAACCTAGAATAATGAAATATCAGAAATTTTTCTAACTCTCTCTCCTCACACACAAGATATGAGTGCCAGATCAACTGCAATGGCATCACACTTACTTCAGGCTTTGCAGGTGATGGTTCTGTAGGTTGGGTGGATGGTGCACAAGACCTAAAATTTCCACTTTCATTGACCCCGGGTCCAGCAGACCCGAACACCCTCTATGTAATGTAAATGTGTAGGGGGGTGTATGGTGTGGGTCACTGAAAACGTGTGTGATATATGTTCTTCACAGAAAATGAGCCAAGGCCAATGAATCTGAGTTTGAAATAATAAAATTCGTATTACTTTTCTTTGAGACAAAAATGAAACGGGTCCCACAGACCCCAACACCACACAAGGGTTAAATAAGAAAATATGGGATAGCCTTAATAACCGAACCATATATCTATAGAGACTCAGCAAAAAGCCTGAACTTGAGTGGATATACGATTCATTGTCAACCGGGTTCAAAACCAAGGGCCCGTATTGGCACCGCGAATCATTTGAATGCCTGGTTCGTTCCCGAATTCTCTGACAGAGATATATGCACAATATGTATCAAGATAGAAGAATCTCTAACGTATATATGTGTAGCATATCTAGATCATTATTAGCTGTTGAAAATGAGACACTATTAAAACTTATAAAACATTGTGAATGTGCCAAGAAACCACTTCTACTTACCATTGATTCCAACTCTCACAATCGTCTTAGGGGTAGTAAGGATACTGACGTAAGGGGAGAAATTTTGGAAAATATCATCGAGGTAAACAACTGTATCGTTGTGAACGAGGGAAATGAGCCTACTTTTCTCACTCAACGTGCCAACTCAACCATTGATATCACAATTATGAACCAACACGCCTTCAGAAAGTTTTGAAATCAAGGGATGGTATAGATCCTAGGCCATCTATGTCTGATCATCGATACATAGTATTCACCTTTGGAAAATATAAATCAAGTGCTGGACTATCTAGAACCTTAGAAAAGCTGACTGGAACTCTTTTAGGCACCACACGAAATGATGACACTACCAAAAATATATCCGACGCAAATGCTATTGATCAATGCGTCGAGATGCTCATCAAAGTAATAAATAAGGGGCTTGATGTAGCCTGTCCACTAAAACAAATGATTAATACTAAATCAGTGCCATGGTCGACTAAAAATCTTGCTAGTTTGAGACAAAAACTTAGAAAGCTGGAGCCAAAACGTCATCATAGTTATTTTCGAGAAGATTATCAAAACACTAGAATAGAATACCGAGTCTCATTAAGAACACAACAAAGAGAATTGTGTGATATTGTGACATCTCAATATGTGACTCCGTTATATAAAGTAGTCGACGCTCTACGTCATATATTATTATGTATTTATTGTACAGTTCCTCCTCGCCTCGAGTGAAATATAGAGATTAATATTTAGGTCTTGGTTCTACAAATCATTAAGGATCATCATCATCCTTTCATACATGGCGCAGTCGGTATCGAACTAGTAGACTCCTGATGAAATCTTCCAAGACAGTGGCCAAGCTGGCCACCCGACGTAGAGAGCAACTCCGTCGGCAGTGCGATGGGCTAGTGGAGGAGCTAAAGACCCGCATCATCAGGCTCGAGGCGGCCGTCCCTCCCACGGAGGAAGATGTGGACATAGCCACCGCATTCTCGGAAGAAGTGGGGAAGAGACTGGATCGGCTCGAGGAGGCAGTCCTGGAGTGCCAGGCCTTCGAGGATGACGAAGAAGACGCAGAAGACGACTCCTTCGATCACGTGAACGGCCTGAGAACCGAGACAATCTCTGTCACATCACGGCTGGCAGGACTCAGGAGGAGGGCTCGAGACGCAGCTCTACAAAACAACGCCCCGCGCCCGCAGACCGCTACCCCCGCCTCAAAGGCGTTCAACTTTTCCGCCCTCTCCGAGGTCGACCAGGATATCTCCCTCCGAGGATTCAAGGAGTGGAGGAAGAAATGGGAGAGCAACGGAAAAGTCTTCAACCTCACGTCATTCAGTAGAGACATCCAGGTGCACTCTTTACTGACGGCAATTGGAGCTCACGCAGGGAGGATCATCGTGACTCACTACGCGATGGATCTCGAGGACGAAGGTACAACCGTGACCCTCATACTGGACAACCTGCAGGCCTACTACCGGTCACAGCGAAATTTGACGGTAGACAGGGTCAATTTTGTCCAGAGGAAACAGGGGCCCCACGAGACCTTTGACCAGTTCCGCTTCGCACTCGCAGACATGGCAGATGACGCAGAGCTCTGCCAAACGTGCTGCGAAGAACAGATTGTCACGAGAATAATCGCTGGAACCACCGACGAGAAGGCTAGGTGCGACCTTCTCAAGGAGAGAGAGTTCCCCACACTCGAGAGGGCCGTCACAGTGTGTCTCGCCAGTGAGGTGGCCTCCATTAATCAGGCAACGCTATCCGATCAACCATCAATAAAGTCTCACTTCACAGGCAAAGCAAAGAAAAGGCCAAGACCCGAAATAGGAGACAAAGTTCAAGCAGGAGACCCCCAAAGGAGGGCGACGCGTGCCAGTATTGCGGTGGGAGGACTCATAAGCGCGAGGAGTGCCCTGCCTATGGAGTAACCTGCAGTAGCTGCGGTAAAGCGAACCATTTTGCCCGAGTCTGCAGAACCGGCAAAAATTACGATAGAGGAACGGCTAATTCCATAGTTTCCTCGGTCTTCTGCGGCAGGATTATCGCAGAGAGTGATCCCTTTTGTGCGCTCAAGACGATATCCCTTCAATTCCAGGATAGTACGCGACTAGAGGTGCTTCCGGACAGCGGATCTGGAGCCAACCTGATGTCCACGCGTGACTACAGGCGGCTCGGCTATCACGAGGGGAATCTCGTGCACACGGGAGACGCAATTTACGCGGCCAACAACCTGGGAATAAACTCCCTAGGGAGACACGTATTCAAGGTCAATCTCAATGGCATATCAACGCACGCCTTATTCCTCATCACGGACGAGTATAAGGGGACGCTTATCAATCGCGAGACGTGCCAGGTGCTGCGTATCATTCCGGACGACTTCCCAAAGCAGATCCGCAGGGAGCAGACTGTTCAGGCCGTATCCACACCGACCTTGGAGGAGGTCAAAACATGTTCCACCGTCTGGAAGAAGGGCAAGGAACACTGCATCCCGGATGCGCTATCTCGGGCGCCGATCCGAGACCCGACACCTGAAGACCTTGATGACGAGCAAGGGATTTGCGGCTACTGTGTGCCGTGCAACGGGCCACTGCCGTAGCTATTGAGAGGGACGACGAACGGTCCGACAAAGCTCTCACTGATCCCATCCTCGAGGAGATTCGCACGTCCGGCAACGACGATAATGAATACCGTGCTATAAGAGCTCACCTACGATCGGGAAATACCGAGGGACTATTGGAGTTGCTCAACACTCCACAATCAGGAGGCAAGTCTCCCGCTGAAATCCTCTTCGGCCACCCTCTTCGCTCAAGAGTACCGGCCCATCACAAGTCTTTCGACAAGGCTTGGCTGATCTCAATGGAGGAGCACGACCGGAAAACCGCCGAGCTTGCAGCAAAAGCGACGGAAAGGTACGATGCCTTATCCAAAACCCTACCACCAATATCCGTTGGAGCTACAGTCCGCATTCAAGATTACGTGACGAAGCCCTGGGACTGCGTGGGTCGTGTCATCGCGGTGGGTCGCAGCCGCGACTACAGAATCCGTCTTCCATCCAGACGTTGCGTCTGGAGAAACAGGAAATTCCTCCGCTGGATTCCTACGAAGTTGGACCCCGATGAAAACTCAGAAGCGGCAGTCAAGGACTCTCCGCGCGTCGAGGACGTCTCAAAAGCACGACGGAGCAAGAGGGTACGCTTCACCCCTAACCGCCTTTCGCTTTAATTGTTACTTCAAGACCACCCTTTGAAGTCGGAAGGGGGTGTGTGATATTGTGACATCTCAATATGTGACTCCGTTATATAAAGTAGTCGACGCTCTACGTCATATATTATTATGTATTTATTGTACAGTTCCTCCTCGCCTCGAGTGAAATATAGAGATTAATATTTAGGTCTTGGTTCTACAAATCATTAAGGATCATCATCATCCTTTCATACAAGAATCTTGGAAAAACTTATGCACCAGCGCTGAAAGCACTAAGGACATTGCCAAACTAATTAGATGTCAAAAAGTGATAGATTATTCTATTGGTCTTCTACAAACAACAACTGGATATTCACAGTAACCTGATGAATCCCTGAGAATACTCATGGAGACACATTTTCCTAACTGCAGATTCAATGTCAACTATGAGAGCCCCTTAAAAATAAATAAGTTTGACATCAACTTTGGTGATTGCAACAGTGTCAGGAATCCCTTTAATTCGTTTAGTCCATACAAAAGCACCGGGCCGGACGGACTCAAGCCTATTGTACTTCAACAACTAGGTAGTAGACTAGTGGGATACATTACGGGCCTTTACAAAGTAATTGTCAGCACGGGCTACACTCCAAAAAGCTGGATAGAAATGAAAGTAAGATTTTTGCCAAAACTTGGTAAGCCTGATCATAGCTTGGCAAAGTCATTTAGACCAATTACCCTATCGAACTTCCTTCTTAAAGGACTTGAAAGAATTGTGAAGTGGAAGGTTGATGAAAGCATCCCTATACTTCACTCACAGCACGCCTACACAAGAGGCCTATCAACAGAAACCGCCCTATCACAAGCCGCAGACATAATAGAGAAAGCCATATTCCAAAAAGAATGTACTCTCGCGGTCAGTCTTGACTGCACAGGTGCTTTTAATAACGTAAGATTTCTCTTTGCGGACTATGCAATGAAAATACTGAGAATTCCAGACAGTATCAGAATATGGTATAAAAATCTTCTTAGTACAAGAACAGTTGAAGCCGAGTTGAGAGGCAAAAGGGTCATCATCAATCCAACATGTGGCACCCCACATGGAGGAGTGTTATTCCTATTAGTCTGGAACACTATAACAGAAACCCTACTGGCGAAGTTTAAAAAAGTGCAGTCAAAGTTGTTGGTTATGCTGACGATATTTTATTACCAGTAAGTGGAAAAAATCCCGCCACACTTGCTAATGCAATGCAAGAGGCAATCAACACGGTTGTTGAGTGGGGAAGAAGAAATAGCCTTCCCTTTAATCCAATCAAATCAAACGCCATAGTATTCTTTAAAGCATAAAAACTCCGGTCTAAATACTTCCCATGCTTAAAAATAGAAGGTAAAGTAATTGAATATTCACCACGAATGAAATATCTAGGCTTAACCTTTGATCAAGGACTAACCTGGACAGAACATCTCAAAGAAAAGGCAGCAAAGTGTGCCGTATATGGAACATGTCTAAGACAATCATAGGCCAAAAATGGGCTTAACTCCGGATAAAGTCCTATAGCATTATGAAGCAACCAGTCATCACTTATGGGTGTCTCACTTGGGGACATTCAATTACCGGAAAGAAAAACGGGGTAAGATCCTAAATTCAGTTCAAAGAAAAGCATTTCTATCAATGACCCATACACTTCGCTCAACACCGACTGCAGAGATGGAAGCAGTACTGGGGAAAACTCCTCTAGATATATATGTCCAAGCGCAAGAACACAATCAAGTTAGAGAACAAGATATTTCCTGCGGAACACCTGGGATGGTATTGGCATCCTTCCAACACGTCGTGGACATAGGTTCTCAAGCGACAAAATTCTGGAGGAAGCCATCACAAATCATGAAAGTGACTTCATTAAGGGACAATTCATTTTGTGGACAACCTTGAAATCCCCAATCCCGATACAATTATCTACACGGATGGTTCAAAAGATGATAAAAGTAATACTGGGTCTGGATGGGCAATTACTAGGGGTGACATATCAATACACCACTCAATGGTATCGTTGAACACAGAGGCATCAGTATTTCAAGCAGAGGTTGTGGCAATTACAAGATCTTCTTAATCAAGAAAAATTCTCCAAAAATATTATAATGAGATCAGACTCCCAATCAGCGATTGCAGCTCTTCTCAACCCACTTACAACTAGCGAGGTAGTGAAGAACTGTAAGAAGGTCCTGATTGAAGGAAAAAGAACAAAAACATTCATATTGAATGGTGCAAAGGTCATAATGACATAACAGGAAATGAATTTGCAGATCATCTACCAAAAAAATGGAAGTGTGAGCAAAATCCGAAATAATGTCGGTGTTCCTCCAAGTTATATAAAGAAAACACTTAACGATTTATTTTACAACAAATGGTGTCACCGATACAGAAATGACCAAAAGATGAAGCGTACACGTTCCATGCTTAAAACCTCGAAGCCAAACCCATCAAACACCAACATCAAGATACCCAACTTCTTGTCCAAGCCTATACTGGCATGGACCATTTCTCTCTCATTTGAGTAAATGAAAAAAAACGAGTGAAATATGTGATCTCTGTTTGGAAGAACCACAAATTGCTCATCATTTAATCTACAAATACCCCGCTTTGTCCTACGAAAGGCACCTAGTTTCACAAGAGGAGGATGAGGAAACAAGAATAATCAAGTTTTTAAAATGTACAAAGATGAAGAATGTTTTAATGAAAAAATTAATATAAAAATATGATTACTTTACTTTTACTGTCGTAACACAGATACCCCAATGTGTGGTTGTGTTCTTTACATTAGTTTATGTATATCTGTATATGTTTGTCTATTGTAAACAGTAATAAATTTCTAACTAACATTTGACTGTCGAACATCCTGTTAAATTTGCATTTGCAAGCAGAGGACATTTTAAAATAGACCTTTATATATTGGCTTAGAACAAATATGTTTTATATATGAGAGGAAGTTTGTAATCTTCATCGATGAAGCTTATGTTTATTTTATCATACACATGTTTTCATTGAGCTGTATGTTTGATTTTTTTAAATATATATATATATCTATAAGTATATATATTTATATATGTATATATACATATATGTATATATAAATATTATATATATATATACTTATGTGCTTTACTAAAATATATTCAAAACTCTCAAAACCAGGATAAAATCAAATTTATTAGTTGTCATAAAGTAGTAGGCCTTAATTAGTTGAGCTGAAGAAAAATTACCCTCTTCAGTCAGAAAAAATAAAACCCACTTCCTGTCACAATGAGAATGTGTTATCAATTGGAACGTCGGATTACTAATGCTTCATATTAGTTAATTAAGAGTCGATACCCATAACCAATGAGCCTATTCAATGAAACTTGTATTTTTAACCAGAACTGTGGTATATCTTAGCTTCAAATCAATCATACTGTCATAGTCTCTGGAGTTCTCCCAATCAAAATAATGGGAATTTGGTGTGTTTAGTCTAACTCCGACGAAACCTGGGGCTCCGAATGACCAAAATTATTTCATATTAGGATTTCAAACTAGGTGTCACTTGGTTCTCGGATTCACATGACAAAATTACGATATATTTGGTTTTTAAACTAAACGCAAGTGGGCCTAATGATGTGTAATCCCTACCAACGTATTCTTAATATATATCAGCTGTTTTATTTTTTTTATACCCCCACAAACTTAGAAGATACAATAAGTTAATAATAGAGTAAGCCTCTTGCCACAATTGATTTTAGTACCCTTTCATAAATAAAAACATAAGAAATGATATTTTTTGACATATGTATGAGCTTTTCTATAAAAAGCTAAATATATTTATTTAATATAAAAATCATCGCTGCCTTTTTGTACTCTTAAAGTTTATGGGTAATAAAATAAGAATACAGCAAGGAGTAGACAACAGTTTTTGAATTTAAAAAAATATATTTTGTTACCATTCTAAAAGAAGATATCAAAGAAGTTAAAAAGTTATCCTTTAGGGATGGAAGAAAGAACAACAGATTGTAAGTGGTTTCTTCACTTTGCAGAAAAATGAAAACTTTTTTATGGAAGAGAAAGGTGCCAATTAGATACAAACATTCTTCTCGCGAAGAGTACAAACAAACACAGCATATTACAGACTAACAAAACATAAGCAAGACAAGATTTCACAGAAAAATAGTTTGATGTGACTCTTTATGGAGTTAGCATCGTAAAAAAGTATTTGTTTACTTTAGAGCATAATGGAGGAGAAATATATCAACTAATTTAAAATGTTCTTCCTTATCTGGATATACCTTGAAATCGAATTCATGTATCAAATTATGCATTTATTATTAATAGTGAGACTATTTTTTTTTTAGAGAACCAAATGTATATATTCTATACGAAAATTTAAGTTCTTTCGAACGTTTTTGTAAAAATGTCAGTTGTAATTTGTATTTTGAAACCATGTGTTAAGTTTAAAATCTATTATTGATAGTAAGGTTATTTAATTTACCAAGGAAAACAAAAATATACATAACTCCTGTTTTATGTGTTTATTTGTTTTTATTAAATAAAAATTATATGGATGAATTTTGAACCACGAGTCTGGTACTACGGTATCAATCTGTTATTGCTAGATTTTTAATTGATTTACACAGGAGAACCGAAAGTATACATGTATTATATTATTTAAATTCATATAAGTGACTTTCATATATTCTAAAAAGGCTTTCTCTTCTGTATGTAATTCCTATTTCTAATTTTTGTTATAAGTTCTAAATCTTTTTTGATATTGTGTGTCTTAATTTACAAATATGAATAAAATATAATCGTCTTGAAAATAAAAATTATTAAAAAAAATATCCAATACAAACTATTTGGTATCCCTTTCTAATTTTGTATCTTGTTTTGATTTATCAATTTATTATTTATATTATGAGGAATTATTTTACATTGATGAACTAAAAGTATAACTTACTCGTGTATAGTATTTGTAAATAAATAGATATTATATATTGTAAATTATTAAATGATTTTATAAGGCCAAATTCTACTACAAGTAACAAATATGAAACTATTTTTAATTGGTTGATCATGCAATTTCACTATGGAACAATGAGACCAAAACTTATTAGTCCCGAGTGATATGTAAAGTTCAAGTGGATATGGCATAAATTAAACAAAGTATTAGTATTAAAAAACCTTATCCAAAAAAAAAAATATATATATATATGTGTGTGTGTGTGTGTGTGTGTGTGTGTCGTGCACTTTTAACTTAGAGTCTTCTGGTACATGTGTAAATATAATTAATCTAAATATAATGTTAATTTAATACAGGCAAATCCTAACCTGTAGTTCTTGAGTTGTTGTGTAACTAAAAGATCTTATTGAAGTTACAAACTAAATTTTTTAAAACTGAGGGTATCATTTACCCTAGGACCTCCTTCACCTTGGTGACCCCGATTAAAAGGATTACGGCTCTTTGTAGTGTCAAAAAACAGCCAGAGGAAGTACGTGAGATCAATCATGTTTCTGTGAAACTGCCGACATTTACATCTTTACGACCAACTGGATATTTCTTTCGAATACAAACACAGTTTTAAATGGTCAAAATTACTCAAGAAAAAAACAATTCAATTATTTGATTAGTGCTATTCCGGAAGAAACATTATATAAAATCCCGGATTATCACCTCAACAAATGGCTCAAATCAGAAGAACCCTACTCCGATTTAAAAACCCTTTTTACAAGACTATGCGTAGGTTCAAACAGCAACTCGTCAACCATCTCATGAATCTCGTATTGGAGGCAGAGAATGTCTCAGTTTGTCAACTGGAAGCGAGGGCATGGGATCCAATTAACAAAATTACGAGAAACGGCACCAACTTCAATGAAACCTTTGTGAAACACATGGTATGGAAATGTATCCCTTCATCATCACGTCAACACCTCATGCAAAGCTTCACTCATCCCTTTGAAGAATTCATAAGATGTGCAAGAATTAGAGAGAGTGCTTTAAATTAAGGAAATGTCTTTGTATTACCTTTTTTTTTTTTTTTTTTGCCTATATGGTTCGATAGAATTGCACCCGACAGGATATAAATAAGCATTATAGCGTTAAAATTAGTCTATCGAACCTAAGATCTTATCAATGAGGTAGATCAAAAATGACCATCCCCTCTCGGGATTCGAACCTGCGCCCCCAACATTGAGAGTTGAACACCGCCTTAGCACGCACGGCTATCGAGCCAAATTATTAAAATTATACCCAGTAATAATAAACTTTTAGCTACAAACAGTTAAGTAATGAAACATTATGGACAAAGTAACTAAAAAATAAATTGTTTTTTAGTTGCTCATATGAATTTTGAGGTGTGCCTTGATTTCTTTATTAAATTTAAAATTATTATAGATACATCTAATTGGAAACTAGTAGTGAAAAAAGCGTAATTAATCAGATACATTCACACAATTATTGTAAAGAATCATTAAATACTCTAAATAAGTTTCCTCCCATTCATGATTATTCTTTTGGAGGAGATTACTTGCATGGCTTATTTCATAAAAATGAGACTGTTGGCATGCCAATTGAGTCACGTAAAAAAGGAAGTTTACTCCAGAAAAAACTATTATTATTATTAAAAGAAATAGATAAATGATTGAAAAATAGGTTATAGAGCATTCAAAATCAAACTGGTTTCGCCAATTTATGTAGATAAAAAGTCCAACGGCGACTGGCGACTAGTCAGAGATTACAGGCTTATAAATAACAAAAAAAATCAGACAAATACCCCATGCCTGCGATTCAAACTTTTAATGAAAATATCAAATACTCAAAAAAATTATCAAAAAGATTTATAAAAGGCCTGCCACCTACTACCAATGGATCATAAAGATAAGAAAAAACAGCAATATCAACACCATGCAGATTCTTTCAATATTTACGAATGTCATTTGGTCTTAAAAATCCGACTAGTACATTTCAAAGGTTGATTGATGTATATTGGGTAATATAGATGGGTGCTTCGCCTATATTGATGATATTTTGCTTTTTGCAAGGACCGAAAAGGAACATCACATTTTAATTTCAAAAGTTTTCCAGGCTTAAAAGAAAATGGATTAAGCTATAATATCGAAAACAGTAAATATTGCAGCAGGGAGCTTGAGTTTTAGGATCCACAGATCCACGTAATTCTGTTGTTCCGCAAACCGTTAAATATTTAAATTAACTCATAGGAGTTGCAAATTATTAAAGACCCTTTACTAAAAGTTTAGGCTCTTTACTACAACCTTTTTATAACTGTATAAAAAAATGAGAAAAAATAAAAATTGAATGGTCCTCTGAAGCGTTTGAGAAAATTAAAATAGGATTAGACTCAGTCACGACCCATGCAAATTACATTCCCGGACAGGGGAAAAGGTTATGTGTTGACGCTTGAGACAAAGGAACTAGGGGAGTCTTAGAACAAGGTGAAAAATATAAATTTTGACCTCTAGCCTTTTATAGTAGAGCCCTTAATGAAAGAGAAAAAATGTTTTCTGCTTTTGGTTGGGAGTTATTAGCTATTGTAGAATTGATAAGACACTTCGAATATTTAATTGAAGTCTTAACATCACCGATCATAAACCTTTAATTCGGCTCGATTTGTAATAAATCCAATTGGTCATCAAAATATTTCAGGTATTTCAATGAGCTCCGCGAGAAGAATATTATGTTGTGTCATATATCAGGGAAAGATTAATCTCTTAAAATTAGATTTTGTAAATTGGATAGAATGGAAAGAAGAACAGTCTAAAGAACAGATATTAAAAACTTATCGCTTTGTAGAAGAGATTAATATTAATGACAATAAAATTTTGAGTGGCATGAGGTATAGACTTGCGCGACCCATAGTTCCAAGAGTTCTTGTTAAAAAAATACTCAATTTAATTCATAACAATTTCATAGGGGATATAAAAATACAAAAAGAAAAATTCCGGATAGTAGTTTCGGCACAATATGTAAGTAGGTATGAAGAGGTATGTGGGTGCATGTGAAATTTGTAAAAAAAATCTAAGAAGTCTCGTAAATTGTTTGCCCTTTGAGAAAATTAAATCTCTCACTTAAAAAATACACATATATATATATACGAGGGTTGGTCAATAAGTCCGTGTCTTTTTGTATTTCCGTCCATATAATTTGGTTGTCAACACTGCTCCTGTCAACAAGCATCTATCAGCTGACTTCTGTTAAGTTTGAACACGCTGGGTCTTTTAGTTTGTGTTTGACAGTCTTTACAGACAAACAACTTCGTGAATTGTGTAGAAAATGGAGAAAAGTGAATTTCGTGTGCTCATCAAGCATTATTTTTTGCAGGAAAAAACCAATGCTGAAACAAAGGCTAAGCTCGATAAATACTATGGAGACTCTGCACCATCGATATCAATGATCAAGCTTATTGGACCGATTTAATGAGGATTTAAAGAAAAAACGACCCCATTTGGCCAAGAAAAAAGTTCTTTTTCATCAAGACAATGCAAGAGTCCATATGTACATGTGTTGTTTCCATGGCAAAATTTTACGAATTACGCTATGAATTGCTCCCTCATCCACCGTATTCTCCAGATTTAGCCCTGAGTGACTATTTCTTGTTTCCAAACCTTAAAAAATGGCTTGCCGGAAAGAGATTTATTCCAACAATGAAATAATCTCTCTAACAAATATATATTTTGAGGACCTCGAAAAATCTTATTTTTTGGAAGGGATGAAAAAATTGGAGAAACGCTGGACGAAGTGTATAGAGCTCAAAGGAGACTATGTTGAAAATAAAATTAGCTTTGTCAAAAAAACTTAGTTTCTTTTAAAAAGTCACGAACTTGTTGACCAGCCTCGTATATATAAATCTAATAGGACCATTTCCTAAGAATAACGGAAAACAATGGTATTGATTGTCATTGACAGGAAAACAAAGTGGCTTGAAGTGTTTCCTATACCATCACCTATAGTGAAGTAATTATTTCTCAATTAGAATTACATTGGTTCGCGAGGTTAAGTTATCCCAAATATATAACTACAGATCGTGGTGGCCATTTACTTATATGGCTTGGGAATATTTTGTAAAACATTGAGTTAATTAAACTTCCCCTTGTCATCCAAAATCTAAAGGTTTAATCTAAAGAGTGCACATAGATTCTCTAGCGACAAATACTGGAGAAAGCCATCACAAACCATGAAAGTGGCTTCATTAAGGGACAATTCATTTGGGTGGACAACCTTGAAATCCCTAATCCCGATACAATTATCTACACGGATGGTTCAAAGATGACAAAAGTAATACTGGGTCTAGATGGGCAATTACTAGGGGTGACATATCAATACACCACTCAATGGTATCGAACCCCAGAGGCATCAGTATTTCAAGCAGAGGTTGTGGCATTACAAGATCTGTAGAAGATCTCCTGAATAAAGAAAATTATCCATATATAAGTAGATCAGACTCCCATTCAGCGATTGCAGCTCTTCTCAACCCACTTACAACTAGCGAAGTAGTGAAGAACTGTAAGAAGGTCCTGATTGAAGGAAAAAAGAACAAAAACATTCATATTGAATGGTGCAAAGGTCATAATGGCATAACAGGAGATAAATTTACGATTTATTTTACAACAAATGGTGTCACTGATACAGAAATGACCAAAAGATTAAGATACACGCTCTATGCTGAACCCCCGAAGCCAAACCCCATCAAACACCGACATCAAGATACCTAACTTCTTATCCAAGCCTATACGGGCATGGCCATTTTTCTCCATTTGAGTAAGTGGAAAAACACGAGTGAAATATGTGATCTCTGTTTGGAAGAACCACAAGCTGCTCATCATTTAATCTACAAATGCTCCGCTTTGTCCTACGAAAGGCACCTTGTTTCGCAAGAGGAGGATGAGGAAACAAAATAATCAAGTTTTTAAAATGTACAATGATGAAGAATGTTATAATGAATTTTTTTTATATAAATATGATTACTTTACTTTTACTGTTGTAACACAGATACCCAATGTGTGATTGTGTTCTTTACTTTAGTTTATTTATATTTGTATATGTTTGTCTATTGTAAACAGTAATACATTTCTAACTAACTGAATGGGTTCGATCAAATAAGACACGTAATTTCAATGGTAGTTTTTGCGCTATAGTGGAAGATATAATTAAATCTAACTTATGCCTAGAAAAAGGTCTATGTGGCATCGGATAGTGAGTTTTTGGATGCCATGGCGATGAAAACACTACTAAAAGATATTTGTCCCCATCTTAATCTCATTGTACCTATGTAAAAAGTTCCAACGAAAAACTAGAACGGAAACGGATTAGTAAAACGTTAAAATTTGTCGTCAATACAAGCTATTTACAAGAGAGTCATTTGTCGACTCTATAATTTAAAAAGATTAACTTCAAAATATTGTGGCTATGGTCAGTGGCCACACCAGTCTTAATAGAAGCCTATTGGAATTGAGCAAATCGCAATGTTCTATCAAATGTCTCTGAAAGAAGGAAAATAAAACGTTACCCATCTCATTGACGACTATGGTCGAACCATACAGGAGTCTCGCCGTGAAGTTCAAAGCTAGGAAGACACCAATGGAAGCTCAATTGTTATCCATGATATTATGTGTATATTTAATCAGTTAAATAGTAGATATTTTAGCTCCCATATAAACTTCTATTGCTATTAAGTTTTGATTTGGTAAGATATTTCTAGGAGTTGAGCAACAAACTTAAATCAAAATAATAATTTAATGATTTAAAATTTGTCACTTCATATATATCTTGTGGAAATCTGGCTCCCTCACATATCCGAACATGTTGAAAATCATGAAATAGATTTAAGCATGCATCGTTTTCTCCCCACTCAAAATTGGGAGGACTTTTTCTATCTCTCGTGATAAGCAACGAAAGGACATTCTTTATAATTTTAAACTACGCAGGAGGGTTTATTTATTATTGTATGATTTAGGTGTGTTTTTGGAGGGAACATCGTGAGAGCAATTTTTTACTAATCCTGCAAAATGACAGTGCTCATCTTACATTTTGTGTATTATATGGATGTTTTCATTCACTTTCTCTATCTCATTTCATCATTTAATCTAAATACACTCTTTCACACCCTATATTGAAGTACGCTTTTATTTCGCTTTTGGGTAACCAAAAATAATACTTTAAGCTTGGTATTATTAATATTCTTTCTTTCGAAAGATATTCTTTATAAATTATACAGTCCACTTTATTTTCATCTGTGGGTAATTTGGGGTAGTCACAATCCTCACCTATCTGGTCGATACGTTCCATTATAATTGTAAGAAATTTCATTTAATGGAATATCAGCATAAACTTTTATATCAAGGTTAATATTTAGCATAAATATATAAAAAAACTCTTAAAATATCATTGAATTATTTATTTTCGTTCAAGATTTTCCCCAATTTTCTCCATTGCATTAGGCTTCTTTAAAAAGTTCAAGATATAGTCATGATGAAACTGCATATGTAACTCATTTTATGAACGAATTTAATGGAACTAATTGCACTTCTTTCAAAAAAAAAGTTTGTGAAAGTGAATTCAGATATTAAGGTCATGCATTGATAAATCATCAATAGTTGTTGCTAGAAAGAGAAGATTATATAATATAGTTTTGACGTAAGTAAAGCCGTTAGTATATAAATTATATGTAAAAATCCAGATATTTAGGCTGATTGTGATCATAATCAATAAAAGTATATCGACTTATTGCAAAAAATTTAATCATTTCTGAAAGCAACAATAATGGCCACCATTTTGGCCATACTCGCACACATACAGAAACACACACACACATATTATATATATATATTTATTTATTAATATAAGTAGTTCCAAAATTAAGAAAATGTGATGAAATATAAACAATGATAGAGTAGGATATCACAAAAATATTATTCTTAGCTTGAGTATGAGCTTTCTTTTATTTAAGCCCATCCCTAAACTTTGTTCTTCCTTTCATTTTTTTATAATGATGCGATACAAGTAATAAAATATATCATCAAACAAATAATGCTAGTAAAAAGTCATTTATAGATATTTGATGATGAAGTTTACTCCTTGGAAGAAATCGTTATGAAGCTAATAACTAATAAAAAAAGTAGGGAAGTCATGATTTTTATCTACTACTACTTCTTTTTATTAGTCGTAATATAATACAATAATATAATTCACTCCGTAATCTCTCTCTCTCTCTCTTTATATATATATATACACGGCGTATACGTATAATCCGGACTAATTAAAACAAATTCGAAATCTTGATAATTATTTATTTATCAATATTTTTCAACAATTTTTGATAAATAAAAGGCACATATAGATATATATAGATATTTATTTTTCAATATAGCCCCCATCAGCGGCGACGACCATCTCGAGGCGGGCCTGAAGTGGCCGCAGGCTTTGCGACGACATCCTTCTTCATATTGGCGAACTCCTCCACGATGGCGGCCCTGAGGAGTCGAGAGTGTTGTGAACGTGCTTGTTGGTCTTGTTCTCGACCATGCCCAGAAGAAATAGTCGAGAGGTTGCAGTCAGGGGAGCTGGGGGCCACAAGTCCGGGC
>CP045900.1:12669128-12703705 GCA_013387185.1 Caligus rogercresseyi
TATAATATATATATGATATATATATATATATATATTATATAAATGTATATATATATATGAATATATATATATATATTAGCCTGTCCCGTTTTCAGGTCAATCGCTCCGATTTTTTGCTCCAAGCACTTTTCTGCTGCGTAGTGATGAAAAAATGAGATTGAGAAAGTTTCAGCCTTCAAAGGCCATTTTTGTGACTGCACAAGCCACTCAAAGTTTCAAAAAGGCCGTTTTTGGGGTCAAAAATGGCAATTTTCAAGTGGCTTGTGCTGTCTGAGTTTTAGTGATATCGAGTTAATTTCTTTTCCTAAGGGTTGCTTGAAGTCTCATCTTTCAATAAAATTTTGGAGCAATCAAGCAAATAAATATTTCTATTGTTTTTGGCCCGTTCAGTAGGCCTCTTTTGGCCCAAAATAGGCATTTTTTGTTTTTTTGCTAATATTTGCCCTAAAAGTTATCTTAGCAATTTTGTTATTTTATGGCAAAATAATTGCCTTGTCATAATGCACGTTTTGTGCAATTTTCATAATGATCAAGAGGATATAGACGTTTTGATAGAAAATATTGTTTATTGTTATGAAATATTGTTCATTTGCAGAAATAAAATCGCTATTTATACTTTACAATATTATTTATTTCCTCATGGAATAAGTTTTTTATTATAATTTTACTAACTTTATATTGGTTTTTAAGATGAGTAAAATAACCTAGCATGTAGCACGTAAAATATTATTACTCATTTTTATTTACTACAAAAATAATAAAAAGTTGGTTATGCAACTAATAAATAAGATCATTATATGTAGATATAATGTGAATAGTTAATTCAGTCTCACAAAAATATTGAAATATTGAATGCAAAAAGATCAATCGAAAAATTTTCCAGAAGATACACTTCCAAATGTTTTTATAAGTAGCATAACAAATACAGAGATTTTATTGTACATGGATGAAAAAGAACATACAGAAACAAGCAAACAAAAATATTTTGAAATATTAAAAGCTTTGAAAAAATACTGATTGAAAATAAAATGCAAAGATTATTGGCAACCTATGAGCATTTTATATGTATCCGAATTCAAAACAACTTTACATAAAACTCCCTACACCAATACACCATGCTCGGTTATGTCGAAGGTCGTTCATTACATTAAGTTGGAGAGTCTTGGCCTTACAGAAGGAAGTAAAATAATTTCAACAATAATTTCTTTATACAATTCCAGATGTTTTTTTTGACAGCACACCAAAATACGTCTTCACCAAAAAGAGATATAGAAGCTGTTTGGAAAATGAAGCTTTATAACACAGCAATCCATCACTTTACGAAAAATGTTTGAAGAGTATGTTTAACCAAACTTGGCATTTACATGGAAGTACATGATTCTTTAAAGTCTTGGAGACGAAATCTTACCGGATCAAGAAAGGTTGGACATTACAATTCGATTACTATAAGAAAAAAATAAAGATATTTTTTAACCAGATATAACCAACAAAAATAAAAAAAGAAACAATTAGTATAGTTTCGCACCCCTTTTCTCTTTTCTTATGTTTAACTTGCTTGTAATGGTCAAAGAAAATATGGAATGGATGAGACTACCTACATAGTACTGGCATCTTATATCTCATAATACGGAATTAAAATTAAATTAATTAAGGAATAAAAAAATCTTTAAAAATATCAAATATGACTTTCAAATAAGTCACAGTATATGAATAGATCTCTAGGGGGACCATCCACACAAAAGGGTAGTGCGCTGAGTGGTGTGGAAAACGTATTAACATTTTACGTAGTTATTTTACTCATCTTAAAAACCAATATAAAGTTAGTAAAATTATAATAAAAAAACTTATTCCATGAGGAAATAAATAATATTGTAAAGTATAAATAGCGATTTTATTTCTGCAAATGAACAATATTTCATAACAATAAACACAATATTTTCTATCAAAACGTCTATATCCTCTTGATCATTATGAAAATTGCATTAAACGTGCATTATGACAAGGCAATTATTTTTGCCATAAAATAACAAAATTGCTAAGATAACTTTTAGGGCAAATATTAGCAAAAAAAAAAAATGCCTATTTTGGGCCAAAAGAGGCCTACTGAACGGGCCAAAAACAATAGAAATATTTATTTGCTTGATTGCTCCAAAAATTTTATTGAAAGATGAGACTTCAAGCAACCCTTAGGAAAAGAATTAACTCGATATCACTAAAACTCAGACAGCACAAGCCACTTGAAAATTGCCATTTTTGACCACCAAAACGGCCTTTTTGAAACTTTGAGTGGCTTGTGCAGTCACAAAATGGCCTTTGAAGGCTGAAACTTTCTCAATCTCATTTTTTCATCATAGACTACGCAGCAGAAAAGTGCTTGGAGCAAAAAATCGGAGCGATTGACCTGAAAACGGGACAGGCTAATATATTATATAACACTGTCAACACAATATTTTTTGGCAGCCAAAGTAAGACTGGTTTCTGGGGTTTTCAAGGGCGTTGAATCCGAATCTGACATTAGATTTTTCAAATTGGCTCTAGTTTTTGAGATATCACAGTGGACCCCTTTTTTGTCTGAAATCAATTTATCAGTTTGTCTGAAATCCCCCATTCGCGACCAAGCTAACGTACAAAACCGGCTAAATAGTGAATAAATGTCAGATATTGATTTTTATGATAATCTTAAACCACAAGACAGTGTAAAAATCTCAAGCTAACAAGTTTACGTTAGATATAACATCATTTCATTTTCCTATAAACTGAACACTTTTCATAGATTTCGTAGGATATACAAAAATTCCTGAATTTTAATTCTCCAAGTGAAAAAAAAACATTTCCATATCAGTGTATATATCATAAATGAATGAAAAGCATTATACAATAGATTCTTAGTTACATGAACATACAAAACAATATTTATTCACAAAACAAAAATTGACGTTTTATACGATTTTCGCTTGTGAGCAACTTTTGGGCAGTCTCAGCAAAAGGTTCCAGCAGTATCTGCCATCATGTGCCTCATCCCATGTTGCCTGATACCTCCTTCCATTGTTTTGATGTCTTGAGGGAATCTCTCTCCCTGCTCCTCACTGTAATCACCAAGATTACCAGGAATCTGTCGAGATGGCTAAACAAAAATGAACTTTAATGCTCATTTTTGCCCCTATTTTCTGTATGCAGTAAACATCTTATGGACCAATGCTTTGTAATTGTCTGCTTTGTGATTTCCCAAAAAGTTTGTCACTACATCTGTGAAGGACACCAAGCATTTAACTCAACCGTGTTCATATGATTAGTGAAGTCAGAATCCCTCATGAGCGTTCGATTAAAGATTAAATCAATCTATTGTAACATTTGCTGTGAGTGAATATGCCCCGTCTTGTTGAAACCACATATTGTCTAATACCCTATCTTTTAATTTTGGCCAAAAGTGGTTATTATGGAGCGATTTCGATTTCCAGCAACAGTAAATTGACGACATGACATCATTCAATCCACACCAAACAGTATTTTTGGGATACCCAATATGCCAAAAATGTGCCTCTTCTTTGAAGATGATTGTACGCGGTAAATCTGGATCATTTGCAGAAATTTCCTTCTGCTCATTTTACAGATTCCTGACGTTTGAAATGATAAAACGTCCTCACTTATTTTCTCAACTTAATCTTATGCAGGCTTAGCACAAGATTTATATTCAAATTAACTCAACAATATCACAGAGATACCCAATATTTGAGAACCTTTTTATAAAACATGTTATTTTGTTACGTATATCAAATTATAACACAAACAAATGTGTTTTAAAAACATAAATACACATTTTAGTTTCAAATTTTGCTCTGAGGAGGAACACATCCAATTAAATACTATATATATATATAATATACAGCAAAATATATTTCAATCCTATATCCTAATGAACTGATTAACTATAAAATATTTTATAATTCTTAAAATAAATGAAAAAAAATTATATAAAAATATGCATAAGACAAAAATTATAATATCTCCCTAAAGTCATTGTTATCAATCTTTGAGTTAAATTTGTGTAAAGCTCGAAAAGAAGAATAGGTCGTACATTATTTGGCATTTACCATTTACATTTAAAGAAAAAAACTCTTCCAGGATATACAGAGGTGGATAATTTACAAAAACATAAGGTACTTTGTTGTTGAGCAGTCCACAGCATAAGCCCCTAAAATTTGACCATTATTGTCTCACAAAGAGCTATGATGTAACTTTCTCTAAAATAAGTATCACTTGATTTAAAACACACGCTGAACAAACACGCAGTCAGTTCTCTTTTCAAGCTTTTTAATTGAAGGATTAAATTTTATTTTATTTTCAAAGTAAAAAATATCACAAGACATAAAATCTAAAGTTTTTTTTTGATGAATCACATAAGCAATGTTACATTATAGAAATTACTCTTAGGGACAGAACTAAAATGAATCCATTATAGAACAGAAAGTATCAGACTCTACTAAAATAATCTTTATTAATCAATAAATAAGTCGAAAGAAGAAACATAGTATAATTTACATTTAAAAAAAAACTTATATACTTAAATATGTATTGAGTACGTTTAATCATAAACTAATACACACGATTTAAATATTATTCCAAAATGACTTCTAAAGTGAATAGATCTTTAAAAAGAAAAATGAATCAACTCACTTTGGTTTATTGTTATAATGGTAATCAAAGTCGAGTAATTTAAAACTATACTCGGTAACTAATTTCCTACGACTCATTGCATACTCGAGTTTTCTAAAAAATATGTATGGCAACAAGACACTACATAAAACTAGGTAACTTTTCTCATAAACACTCTATAATTTACTTTTAAAGATAATCTAGAGCACTTATCATAATTGGCTTTCTATATTTTTTAGCTTGGAAATTATTATTATGTTCAACATTATGAACTTTTATTATTATGCACAAAAATAAGTGAATGAATTCCTATTATAATAAGTACACTTGATGAAGAGATTCTCTAGCCACTGTATTAGGTATCCATTAAATTTGCAATAAATTGTTTTTAAAACCCATTTGCTATCACTTTATGGCCAAAGTTATTATTTAAATGGAAGAGGAATTTTATTACGACCAATATCGCAGCATATATTTTTTGTGTATGAACTATGGACTCAATGAAGGATGACATTAACATTTTTTGGTAGAGATCACAATAGAATAATAATTCAATAGCAATTTAGGTTCTAAGGTCCTCGTCGTATTAAAATAGCGGAATGATTACTTGCTTATAAATTCAGATTTTGTAATATTGAATATTCCAAGTTTATATTAGGACCCCAAATTATAAGTATTATATATATATGACTTTTATATATCATGAAATATCTATACAAATTACGGAAGCCTTCAATGATTTGCGTTAATGAATAAGATTATAAAGCAATATTACTATTTCATATTTATGTGCAGTGAGTAA
Organism: Caligus rogercresseyi; assembly: GCA_013387185.1. Taxonomy (NCBI): domain Eukaryota; kingdom Metazoa; phylum Arthropoda; class Copepoda; order Siphonostomatoida; family Caligidae; genus Caligus; species Caligus rogercresseyi. The sequence goes on from CP045900.1 coordinate 12,674,584, forward strand.
CCTATAATATATTTTATATTTTATTAAGTGGATTTTGGTAAAATATTTATAAAATAATGCATAACGATACTAAATGTATTTAATAAAATGACAAATGTAAATAAAAATATTTAAAAAAGCGAGGATCATTGTGCGTTCAACAAAGACTAAGATATATATTAATCAGTAAAAACTCAAATGCTTTCACTCATATTTATCTTCTAAATTAAGTGATTTTTAACTTTGAAGCCTTAATTTTTCAAGAGCAACGAATGCTATAGTAATATATGAACTAACATTGATTTCAGATCGAAATAGGTTTTATTATAGCTCCAACATCTCTAAAATAAATGGTTCTTTTTCAACTTTCTTCACAAATTATTGATAATATTGTCATTAAAGGAGGTCAAAGGAAGTTTCAGTTTCTAGGAATGACAGTAATTGTAATAAATACAATAATTTTAATTATAATGTTTGAATTTAACTTTTTATTCATTAATAACATACTTTAGAATTCAGAATTCGACAACATCAAAGCTACAACGCTGTTATTGTTTTTCTCTTTTTAGAGAAAACTGTTTATACTCATGAAAGAGGTAAATTTTAAATAAGGACAGACGCTTAAAAAAGTATTGAGTTCTGGAGCGTTAGGCTTTGGGAAATGTAGATGCATATATGTAGTGACAAGTAAAGAACCTAATGATTTATTTAGTTTTAATTCAAATATAGATTTTTAAATAAAAGTATATAAATGCATCGTTATAAACTCACATTTTTGGATTCTGGCTATAAAATACGAACGATAACTTTTTAAAACTTAAATATAAATGATAAAAAGTTTGAACAAAGTGAGAATTATAATATATATATCTTACTTTATTACACAGCCAACGAATGTAACGTATGTATATTAGGGCTGTTCTTATTTTTCAAATGTTTGAAATGTTAGCAACACTGTGGATTTTCTGTTTCTTGGTGATAAAAGAAGACGACATACAAAGTTTGAACAAAATCGGTCAACATTACGAGGTCGCCCAACGAGGTCAAAGTTTTAAAAATTTAGTAAAAATATAGTTTTCCGCAATTTCTTCAAAATGGTGGACGTTACAGACTTCAATAATAATTATTAATTTAAAGGAAATCTAATTTTCTACCAGACGTATGTTTGATGCTTTTTAATAAAACAAAGTTTTCAGTAAAAACAAAGAAAAAAAATGGAGTGTGTATTGTTAGCTTATTTCATAGCTTTTTGTATCAATTAACTTCACTCGCCTGTAGAAGATGACTTGTTCGCTTCAGAGTAAAATAGTACCTTTAAGTTTAGTAAACTTTTAGATGATAAATCCAAAAATGACCTTGGTTGCATTCTATCAATTCAGAATTCAGTACAATCTGAGTTTACATCATATGATTCAGAGCCTGTATTGACCTATAAGAAATCGATTATGAAAAAAATAAATAATAATGTGTTTCTTAGATTTGCGTCAAGGTATCCTCTCAAAATTTTACTTTGTCTCTGACGCATTTATAATCCATTATATGCGTCATTTTGTACGCGAGATAGGTTTTTTAAATGTACATATAACTCTCTACTTATTAAATGACATGATTCAGTATACCAAAATATTAAAGCTGGTTTACCAAGCTTTCATTTGATATGTTTGGTGTTCTAAAAATCGCTATACTTTAAGAGATATAAGCAAATACATTTTTGCACGTACTCTCCCCAAAAAATTGATCTTTTGATATGAGAATATACAATTACCACTTGGTAACTGCTGTAAGTGTTACCTGGATAGAAAAAAAGAAGGGAGAGAAGTGAGGCAAAATACTCTCTCCCTCTTTTTTTTCTTTATCTTCCCATCTAGCTAAAAGTAACAGCAGTTACCAAGTGGTAAATTGTATATTCTCATATCAAAAGATAATTTTTGGGGGAGAGTACGTGAAAAAATGTATTTGCTTATATTTCTTAAAGTATAGCGATTTTTAGAACACCAAACATATCAAATGAAAGCTTGGTAAACCAGCTTTATTATTTTGATATACTGAATCATGTCAATTTAATAAGAGCAATAGTTAACAGGAGTCTTTTACTAGAAGCGGCCGAAGAACTGGGAGATTTCCTTCTAGTAACTTTTGCAAGAACCAGTAACGGAAGAAAAAGGTAATTTCTTTGCCATGAGGCCGAAGAAGACTGACTCAGCTAAGCAGGAGGTTGACCGCTTCTTAACCGATGAGTCTGAGGCAATGAAATCAATTATTGCTTATAAAAGTATTAAAAAGATTTTCATTCGATATAATGTATACTTTCCACAGTATCAGTTCGAAGTGACTCTTTTCCAAATTTAAACTTTTATTGCGAAGGACAAGGCAAAAGATAGGGATGAAAATGTCGAAAACAGCTCCTTCTGCAGCAAATAAATAGTGTAATTTATAACTAATGTCATTCTTAAGATTGTATATAATAACTTTTTCGTATTATTCTCAGATAAAGCAATAATTATGAGTAGTAGACCGAGAAATTGGAAATATGTGGGTGGGATTTTTACATGTTTGACATTCATATTATAACATTTTTGGGTCGGGTAAAAATATGTTAATTTTTCGAGCCTCGCCTCTGTTCAATTATTTTATATCTTTAATATATTATCGAAGTTTGTAAAGTTTTTGGAACTTTAATTGCGGTAACTAACTTCAAGCCGAAACTATTAGGGCCTGTTTTAAAATTTTATAACCATACATACGAGGATGCAGTGAAAAGTAATGAGCCTTCTTATGATAAATATTTTGAAATCCAATTTTTGAACGGAAACGCAAAATGAACGGAAATAATTGAAACGGAACGATGAACGGAACAATGAACGGAACGGAAAAAAGTGTAACGCGTGCAAGCCTATATTATTGCTTGTCTAGATTAAGAAATATCAACCTTACTTTTTACCATAACAAAAATCAAGGTGGAATCGGAACAGACCTGTGCAAGCTAAAAAAAGGTCAGATAAAGAAATGGCATATTAGTGTGGCTCCATTTGTTTTAAACTACGTATATATAAATGATGAATTTTATTCACTGTTTAATTCAACATGTGTTATCACTAAAAGTATACTTATATAAGCTATGTTTCAGCTGCAAAAACCATCTTTTTTTATTTAGAAAACTTATACCTAGATTTTTATTTTTTATCAATCTAATAATAATTAAACTTTCTGCTATGATAGATACCAAGTCTCTAAGCCTTTTAGGATTGAACGTCAATAGATTGACGGCATAAGGCATGATGGTATTATTTATTTTGAAAAATATATGAAAACTTGTATTTGCATGTTTTAAACAACTTATATGGAAGAAGAAAAGAGGAGAATATCTCTGAATCGAGATATAAATATATAAATGTAAGAATATATTTACGACGGGTTTATGATGAGTATGTTTCTTGAAGCCTTGATGTGTCAATATATATTTATATATGTATATTCATTATTATTGCCTATATTTAAAGACACATGATATATTGGCTTTGAGACTATTTTTCCATCCAGTTTTGTTAGTACACATTATAGGACGTTATTTCTCACGTTAAAAAATATAGTTTTCTCTACATAGCAAAGCTGTATGAGACATTGCTTACTTGAATAAAATATTCTAATTTTTTTCTGGCATACCTTATCCATTCCATGATCATCGAGGTATAGGACGAACAAAATATAATGAGAAATACGTTGTTGCTGCAAAATAATTCGGTCTTACCAATTGTAATAATCATATACATTTATTATAAATATTTAAAACAAACATTTTATCGGCATTAAATATTGAATGCTCTTAATATATTCTTTATAAGTAGGTAAGTTGGTAGTTTGTTCAATCCCTCTCATTAGTAGCGCTCACCCCAATTCCTTTATTTTCCTTATTTTTACATGAATAAATTTTATAGTAATCTTATTAATAGTTGTTGTAGGGACGTTATATATATATATATATATATATATTATATATATATATATATATATATAAGGCAACTCATTCTTTTGTTTGAAGCTCAAACAACTTTAATCATTTAAAACTCCTGTTATGGCTTGATTTTATATTATACATATTTTTATGTGTATCATCCTGTATAAATATAGTCTCTCAAAAACATCAGACATAGGTTGATTTGGTATTCCTCTAGAGTGGATACCGAATTTAATGCAAATATTTAAATTCCAAATTCTATACTACAAAAAAAACTATGTGATTTGTTAATACTTGAGCTCGTAGTTGTTAGTGTTGTGTTGGTCCCAATTTATTCGATCTGGTCCATTCCAGTTTTAGGACCGTCGGTTCTTGAGATTGTCTTTTGTCAGTCCTTAATTTTCGATAAAATGTTTATAGAGGATAATGGCATGAATAAATTGCTGACAAAAAATAGTCAAATGGATGTTGCCCTTAAATTCAACAAAACCCCGGACCACACTTTACTGTAACGAGAGAGCAGGTGATGTGTAAAAGTTCAAGACTTGATTCCTTTTTTTTATCAGAAGAGCTCAACCCTTTTATCATAAATTACGAAACATTACCTGCATTCTTATCTGACCATAAATCATGATGTTAACCATATGTGAACCTAGGTAACACTCGAAGAATGGCTGGAAATTAAATACAAGTTGGTTGGAGGACATAACTACTCATCCTCAGATTGAGAAAATAATCGAGGAGATACTTTTCAAGTTGAAAATGAAAATAATAAAACACCGTCTCATGCACTTAAACTAATTCTGGATTGTTCTAGAAGAAAATATAGGAAGCTAGGACCGCACTTGAGTTCTGAAAGGAAACAAAAAAGTCTGCGGTGTGTAAGAGAAAGAGCGAAAAAGGAAGTATTTAATATATTCGATGGAGTTTTCAAGACCATACAGGAATCATACGCTCAGGGTTGTTCAATTAGATCTGGCATAAAAATACTTCCAAAGAAATAAATAGTTGTATCACGTCTAAAAAAAAGAGAATCATGTTGTATGTCAAAGAAAAATATTAATGCTATCCATGATGGTGTTAAAATGATTGACATCCAAGCCAAGTGAAAAAGCAATAATTTAATATTTCCAAAAATACGCTTGTAAAGATTGTTTTAGATATATAAACAGACAATGTTTTACTTGCCGAGCAAAAGATACAGCTTTCAACTCAATAATCAAAAGAACATCCAGTCACCTATATTTTTGTTTGGGCAGAAATCACATCAAAAGAAGTTTCAAGTTTGATTATAAATTTTAAAAAAAAAATAAGACACCTGACCCTGATGGCTTCCCAATGGAGTTTTTTGTATATATATTGCTCCTAATATATATATATATATAAGCTTATATATCCCTGAAGCTAACTGGAGTAGAGATAATCGAAAGCAGCAAGCTCCGAGCAATCCTAAAATCAGCGGCAGCTCGGTACACAGCTTTTGCTCTAAAGATTCTGACTCTCGGTGGAGGATCTGGAATAACGCGTCCGTACTCCTCAAATACTTCCCTTCAACTTCTCAGCACTACGCCAAAGCCATCAGAATATTATAAATAATTATAAGAAATTTAAAAAAGAATCTTAGTTTTTACTATAAGAAAGTTATTTATTGTGTTCTTCTTTTACTAAGTTTTTAGATATAAATGTCAATAGAATTTTAAGGTCTTACGGGGTATATTAATTTTTAAACTATAATGTTTATTTATGTTTTTACCAAACACAAATCTCCCCTTTTTATATCTATTTTTATTTTATATTATTGTATTATATGAACAGAATAAAGACCTTTGCCATGAAAAGAAGAACATCCAGTCACCTATATTTTTGTTTTGGGCAGAAATCACATCAAAAGAAGTTTCAAGTTTGATTATAAATTTAAAAAAGAAAAATAAGACACCTGACCCTGATGGCTTCCAATGGAGTTTTTTGTAAAATATATTGTTCCTCCCTCTGCTGGTATTAGTATACGGAGAGATTATCTCCAAAGGTAAATTTGACTCTTCCGTCACTAAAGGACAGCTAATTTTTATCCCAAAAACTGGAAAAGATCCTCGCTTTCTTTGGAATTTGCGTCCTCTAACTATGCTCAACGTAGCTTGTAAAATTTTCAGCGGAATTATCGCGAAAGACTACAAAGGGTTCTTCTAATACTATCCATCCATCACAGAAAGGTTTTGTGCAAGGCAGACATATGGCTGACGTGGTCCGTAACATTAAAGATGTTCTTCTCTGTCCCACAGAGCCTCTTTAGATTTTGCCAGTATAACAGGGAAACGACAGATCACTTTTTATTTGATTGCTCCAAGCTACAGGATTTTATACCGAAACTGGAGAAATTATTCGCCTCCAATACAACTTTTACTTATACCATACGAGGGACCATTTTTTAGCCTTTTACACTGGTCAAATGGAGGCCGTCATCAACACAATCATCACCAAAAACCAGCAAATTTTATATGCCAAAAGAAGCTCCAATGACCACGACATTCTGGCGGTTCTAATATTGTAAACTTACACATCCGTGTTTTACAAAAAGTTTTTATCCTATTGGAAAGTTTTTTTTTTTTTACTTTTTATATATTTTATGCTTTTTTTGTTATTTGATTCCTGTTTTATCTGTCTAGTAAAATGTTATTCTGTCATGTCTATATAAATTATTAAGTATCGCTTATGGCCCCAAAAAAGATGCAATTTCGGAAGCAAATAATAATCTCTTTATATGGTGTCTTGGGATAGATTTAAAAAAAGCTTATGACAATTTATCGCACGATTGGATTATAAATAGCCTAATTGTGCAGGGCTTTGATAACAAGTTTATAAGTGTAATATATGTTTGCGCTAAACAACCTTACTTCCTCTTATCTTAATAGTGGAAAAGTGTTCTAAATAAATAGGGGATGCCGTCAGGTGATCCCATTTCGCTGGCACTCTTCGTTTTAGCTTTAAATCCTTTATAGAGGAAATATATCGTTCAAAGCAGGTGAAAGGTATTGAAATATTCAATTTTGAAATGAAAGTTGGGGCTTGTGCGGATGATATCATGACATATGGCGGGGACCAGAAGAAATAGGGTTCTCCATTAATCAAACCTTTATATCATTAGCACCAACGGTGAGTTTTCTGGCTTGGAAATAAACTTGAGTATTATAGGACTCAACTCATTTCAAATTTCCATATTAAAAGATTTATCTGATATAAAACATTCTTTTCAATTGAAGGTAATGAGAACTTTTTTACTACTTGATGATGGTGATATAGTCGAGAATGAAAAAAAAAAAAAATTACCATAAAGAAGACCGCGGATGGACTAACATCATTGGTGGGAAAGAATTGATTGCAAGAATTTTAATATAGATACTTTTATTTTCCCCAAAGTGTACATCTTTTAAAACTGACACCCATTTCAATGGCTTTATCAGGAAAGTACATCAATTAATGAATATTTCTGTTTCTTATGGTAGATGCAAGTAATTTCCTGGAATAGGCTAGTGTGCCCGAAAAAAGGGGAGGACGGGGTCTAATAGATTTTCAGAGCTAATGGAAGGCAATACTATTTTCCTGATTAAAAGAATATTAGAAGGGGCTCAGTATGGTCGGAAATAACTAAGTCAGTATGCTTAAAGCATGGAACATAGTTGCCCATAATATAAAAGGAAATGATCCCGAAGTAGTCTTCGATATAGCTCGGAAAATTAATTACTTTTGGCACAAAAAATAATAGCAACACTGGTCAGATCAATAAGTTACTGGAGAAGATGGAATGACAAGAGCCCTCATCTGGGAATAGTAGACTTTATTTTTTAGCAGGAACTTCCATATAAAAGAAATTGAATTATTTGGGAGAAAATTTTCACGGAATATTATTCTGACTACAAATTATATTTTATACAAAAGGGTATTTTACATAATTTGAATTTTAAAAGAAGAGTTATTGGGTCACAGGATTGTTTTTACAACTTTATATATTTTTTTAATAAGTCGCTTATAATATTTTTGTTAGAAGAAACATAAAAACGTTTCTTATATTTCGAATATTAATGCTTATGGGAGTGTCCTCATCATCCTTTGGTATTTCAAATGCCTCAACAATACTCCATTTGACTGCTCAATGTATTGGTCAAGTAGAGGGTAGTTTCGAGCACGCTGTCTCTAGGAAGCTACATGGTAAGTCGTGGTTTGAAAGGCTATGTTTCTTTGCAAAGAAAAGACTGAAACTCTAAATATTTTTTTAGTCGAGAGTCCAATTATTAAAAAATTCTCAATACACTATGAAACATATTTACAACAAATTTAAACTTATTTTACATCCTAAAGAATTTGCTATTTATATTTTGGGCCATAAGTAATGAGGTGATTCTATATATAATTATGTTATTAATCGTTATTGTAATGATGTTAAAATTTGACAATGTAACCAGATTTGATGAAAACAATCGTGTACTGAGGTACCAAAAAAGCTGCAACCACTGTAGCTAATTTTCAGGTGTTGTCATCAAGCATCGCGATTTATTGGTGTAATAATAGTCTTTATTTAATATTTATTAATATCATATTTAAAAAATATATTTGTCATCTTCTCATTGAAGATTTCACCTCATATAAAGGATATTTCCTTTTCATAGCAATGTTGAAAACATAACGCTGGCCATGACGTAAAAAAATAATTTTCCTTTTTTAAGGACTGACATAAAGGACTGGACCGGACTGGACTGCAGTTCTCGGTCCTATATAAAACCAACACAATGGTATTCGTAGGATATTCATGAGTCTTTCGTGAATTGAATACACAAATACAACTTTGGTGAGCACAACAAAGTCCATAAGCCGAAAAGTCATAATCTGATGTAAAAATATTCAATTTATACTTTGCCTTCTCAGAGTAAGATTGGCAGAATTTTACATGTTTTCCAATAAACTTTCATTGCACTAATTATTTCCCTGGATTATTCATGCTGAATGGAAAATATCAAACGGTCCCTGATATTTTGATTTCACTCAAGAAGCTCCACCAATAAAGGTTTTAAATATTAACCACTTATTATTCCATTGTACATGCTTTCATATTTGCAATTCATTTTATAGTTATGTAGTCTTAAAATACGTTCTTGACACAAATTTTTTACTTTTCAATTTTTATTTGAGTTAATTACTATGTTAATGTCTTTTAAGACTTTTTATAAAAATATCTAAGTACTCATATACATTTTAAATGGTTAGTTTTTCTTTAAAAAATATTTTTTTTATTAAGTGTTAATAAATATTCTTTCTCGGTAGATCTCATTAAATTTTATTATCCTTGCAAGATTGCGGATTTTTATTCAATAATACATTGCACGTCTTCGTGGATTGTCCTCTACTGAAGACGATCAAGCATTTTACTCATATAAACGTTTGTGGTAATATCGACTTAAATTCGAACGTTTTTAGAGATTATTGCATCAGAGGAAGAAGGAAGATCTCTCCTCATCAGAAGGCTGTTGATTTGAACTACATATATTGGAGTATGAGCTTACCATGAATTTGAGTCGTTATAATGTTTCCCCACGAACAAATTCAATTACTATGAAACAATTCAAGAATGGACAACCGTTTAATTAAATTGAAAAATGTATCAATGGCCTGTCCACTATCCAGAGAAATGGTATAATCCACAAATACTGACCACTATTTTCCCCCTTTTTCATGATGGATTGATTTTTCTACTATAAATTGCATAAATAAATTGGAAAATGAGAAATATCAAATAAAAGAGGACACAAATGATAAGAGTGGGTGTGTTTAATCCATTAGTTCATGTGCCAATGCATATATTTCCTCGTATATGTCTTGTCACAGTAAAAGCATGTGAACTAATTGTATTGATTTCGGTTTATATTTAATATATATTATGTGAATTCGATATGATTTTTGTGTTTTTATTGGACGATATTGTCTTTTTTGCTTTGATTGACATTTTTTACTACTACTTTATGTATATTTTAGTATACGATAAAGCAAAAACAATAAAAATACGACATAAAGCGTATTTCAAAATGAAGAAACCATATTTTTAATGATAGTTATAAAAAACAATTTTTAAATTTCATTTTTATTTAAAACATTAGACATTAGTCTGCAGCATCTTTGCAGGGTTTTCGAATTGAACCTAACTATATTCTTAGAATTTAAAAAGCCTCATAGGTTTTTAAGAATTGAATTCCCCCCATCGATTCTCCACTGAAATTACTTGTATGTAAAATAATGAGTCGATCTTACGGCATCAGGAGCGATATATGCAGAGACCGTTTGTTAGAACTGAGAGGAAATCGATACCCTATGACGTGTTTTTAAAGAAAGTTGTTTTTTAGCTCATGTTTCCAATGACATTATATACGTTTTATAATTAGGCGTACGAAAAACAGCACGAATGTCTTGAAGGACTCCATAATTATGGACTCAAATATTTATATCCGGCCCACCGGCTCATGTCAATACCTTACGTTAGCCCAGTCACCACGTTTCGTGTGGCATCAATGACGTCACTTAGTAAGAGTTGAGCACGCCTTTGAAGCTCTTGAGGACTCCAAGCGGGAAGCCTTCGAAAACCAAGTTCCCTCATGCCCATGGCACTCAAGGAACTAAAGGAAAATTGGAAACCTGAAGTGCATAAATGATTTCCATGGATATTTACTTGATGTTTCATAGATTTAAAAAAGTATTTATTCCAATGCTCTTTTAAAAATCCACTGAGTTTATTAAACTATTAGAAAAATCGATTGAATATGTGTTGGAAGTCTAAACTATCAGTATTTATAAAATTTGTCTGTGTATTTATATGCGCACCCCTTATTGTTATTTGAGTTTGCGCCATACAGTATATTATTGTGTCAATATTTACAAGTGTTATCATTTTTATTTTTGTTGTTTTGGATGAATATTGCTGTGTAATTAGTTAAATTCGAAAATGTTAGAATATGGAATATATAAAAAATAGATTAAGTCCCTTTTACTGAGGCCCGTGCCTGCCTTTAAAGAGAAGGATATCTCTAGCAACTATTCAGGCGAATACATATGTTTGTTTATCTCCCTTTAAACCCCTATCACCACAAAACTTAATGCGGTACCATCCAGACAGTAAATTATTTTATATATATCGCATAAATGCAACATATTTGCAGGATTAGTTCTTTTTTTTAAGAAGTTTATATGTCCCATTTCCCCATTTCCCTCCTCTATTAAAGAATGCAAGAACCATTGTATCTACCGGTTCTACTTGTATTAATACTAAATGTTTTATTTTTTTTTTAATATTAGGGTACTTTGGTTGATATGAAGAAAGCACTGCTCGTTCTTTAATGGGCTTAGAGAGTTGCATCACAGAGCCAAATATATGGAGTCTATCATCTTATTGTCCAGTTTGTTTGTTACACACTTTCATGGAGAAAGTATGTTACGGTTTTGTTTCTGACAAAAGTTTTTTCTTTTTCTCTTTAGTAGCTCGTAAAGTTTTATATCCTTCGTATTTAGTTTTTCATACCCTTTAATGAGGGCTTTACATCATCAAATGACCAATGTCTCAAAATGTAACTTGTCTTTTTTTAATACTTTTTCTAACTCAAATAGTTCCATAGAATTCAGTATCCATGAGGATTCAAAGCTTAAATTCTGAATAAGATACTGTTCAATGTTTCAACTTTCTACGAATCTCTTTATCAGAGTATCGAATACTAAATTGATATATTTACTAAATAAAATAATATTGACATCTATGAGCTCTTTGATGTCTAGGATATCTATTTCACCTCTAATGTCCTCAAAATGAATGATATTTTCCAGATTAATTTTTTTGTTTTTATGCAACCAAAAATACATAGTAAGTAAGGTTTTTAAATCATCATCTTTTTTGTTTGAAAAATGACCAAAATAAGTATTTCAAAATTTAAATTACCAGTTATTTGGCTTAAATGAAAATAATATAGGCTAATTTAAAAATTCTCGAGATCATACTTAATTTATCACCCAAACAATTCTAAAATAACATGTATCTTTTTGTGTACCACGAACTACTATATTTCTTTAAACATTTAATCGCATCGATAACAAATGAATCACATATTTAATAAATCCTTCATTAATACTCATAAAATCATCCAGGGGGGGGGGGGGCATTTTTAGCAGATCGAAATTTGTGTATGTAAATTGTACTTTGAAGTTATAAGAATAATTAATAAAATTAATAAAAGAAGACATATTCTCTCGGTTTCAATACTAAATTAAAATCCTCGTAAAAAATAGTCACCAAGTGTCCTAAAATACGAACAACATATGAACCACTCGATCAAGAAGTGTCTTGGCCTTTCCCTTTTCCAAATCCTCCCATATATGGCAACGAAGGACAAAGTATTCATCACAACTCTGTTACTTCAACCCTGATAAAGAGAAGTTCAGATCAATATACGTAGGCCTTTGATTATTTCACAAACTGGAGCTTTACACTTCATATTCTTCCTTCCTTCTCTCCATCTGTGTCAGGAAACACTTGATCGACTTTTTATCAATATAACTCCACGAATAAAACTGTTACTTGACATTTCTATAAAATTATAACAACATTCCTCGATCCGACCTCCCTCATACGAATTTTTTTTTGCTCAAAATGCCTTGCCTTTCTAGAGTCTCGTTTGCTGTAAAGTTATAATATTGACCAAACATATCCCCCACGCACTCAAGCTTTTTTATAGATGTGTGAACTAAAAATCCAAGTATTGTATATTTCTAAAACTGGTTCCTACCACTACATTTTATATAAATGTTTATATGCTATCTCTTAAATCGAGGTCATACCTATATTTTGAACACCAACTATTTTAAAATAACTTTATATTAGATCATAAGAAGCGTTTGAATAGCAAAAAATAATTTCGCATAACTTTTCGATCCGTGATAGTTAACGTTATTCTATTTTGTTCAAGATTTCACAAGAAGATCTCTATGTATCTAGTTAAAGTCCTTGGGTGCCTGACTCTCAAATTCTAAAGTGTAACATAAGAATCACATATCATATATATATATAATTCTTTTTGCTGCGCCATTTGATTACAACTAAATATAATAATTTAATGGGTTATTTATGAAGTGGCCAAAGCTTGTCAGAAATCTTGATTCATGTTATAAAGTTTTTTTGTTAAACATATAATACACTTTTATTTGTAAAAGAAGCGTGCTCACATTTATATAGCTCTGGCAACATCTGTATTTGAGAAATTGAGTGTAACTGTAGCATGCATGAAATATGAAATACTTTAGAGCTTTCTCAATGATTTAGTGATGTATTTTGACGTTTTTATTTTTGTTACATTATTGTTTATTTATTATCACTATTGATCATACCGTATATCTCAGTAATTTTTGAAAATTAAAATTCAATTGCTTCATAAAAATACTTTTTGGGACGTGTCCAAAAACACACATATTAAACAATTACAAATATTGCTCATTACTTTATATGTGTATTGTATTAAATTTATTAAACTAACACATTAAAGTTAGCTGTTTTTCAATATATCATATATTTATAAATATTTTTATACTTATATATATATATATATATATTATATATATATATATATTATATATATATATATATATATATATATTCATACATACGTATAATATATGACATTGATTATAAGCTTGAATAATAAAAATGCTGATATGTTATTATATTTTCATTTCTCTTTACCTGGTGATTTTTTTCTCTTTCCATAATTTTTCTTAATGGTCTGATTAAACAATATGGCCATCCATTAAAGAGAAATTTATTGACGACATTAATCTATATTAAAAATAATTGAAAGGGAATATATATATGGAAGGATCTCTCCCCCATAACTAAAATCATAAAAATATACCTACATTTATAGATATGTATACAGTGTACCAGGTACAAATATAACTAGAGGCATATATACACTCAGAGAGTGAAACCTCCGCCGTCATGAGCCTTCCGAGGCGGATTTTCACGACTGGGGAGGCGCGTAGAGAGAAGGGGGAGGGTTCCCTAGACGGAAATTCCGAGAGGAAGACGCTCCCGGCACCCAATTCACAGCAAAACGACATCTATTGGCAGAGTAGGCTAACTTGGCAAATTTAGTAGTATTTAGCTCATTTGCGCCTTAATTCTGCACTCAGAGATGCCAAAAATTATCACTTCTTCCTTTTGGCACTTCCAACAACTCCACAAATTTCATCCAAATCCGTTCAGTAACTTTTTGAGTTATCCTGCTGAAAAACCAACAAACCAACAAACACAAACCAACAAACGCCAGTGAAAACAATACCTCCTTCGGCGGAGGTAATGAATGATTCGTTTTAAGTTAGTACTCTACAACGAATTTTAAGCAAATTTAAATTATAATTGAGCAATCAAAGTCTTTTGTATTCCTTGTTGAAGTAAATTATCCTTACGATCAATAAAACCAAACAGCAAACAACTGATATTGTGAGTCTATTTACGTAAACTTATATTTGTATTTCTGAATGACAAATCAATCAACAACATTGTTCGACCCGAAACAAGATATTTTTTTAACACAGTGTTTATAAGACTTAGAAATGGTGATAATACCCTCAAATTAACTTGTTTAGGCTCTCCTATTCATCAATTTTAATATGGAGAATATATATATCACGTGTCTTAAACTCTGATAGCATGCTATAATTGTGTCCTACATTAAACTAGATATGATCTAAGAATACCTTCTGACCAATATATCATTTAATGCACATCATTCATTTACCCATGAAATAATTTAATATTCCTATATTTCAAATAAGCGCATAAGATAAGTGTAAACGTGATCACCTCACAAAGTAGAGTTTATCTCTCGAAATGGAACAACCATTATGTATACATCTCATACAGAAGGATAAAATAATTGTTTAATAAATTGATGGATTAGGGGAAAAGGAGTAGAAAAAATAATATTTATAAGGTAAAGCTTCAAATATGGCTCTGGAAATGTAAGCTTAGCTCAGAATTAAATAAATGAGTGTGTTAAGGCGTGTTCAACTCTCATGTTGGGAACGCAGGTTCAAATCCCGAGAGGGGATGATCATTTTTGGTCTACCTCATTGATAAGATCGTAGGTTCGATATACTAATTTTAATACTATAATGCTTCTTTATATCCAGTCGGTGAATTCTGTCGAACCAATAGGCAAAATAAGAGTCTTTAGAAAGCGTATTTTCACTTTTGTTCGATTAATTAGAATCATAATTCCCCACCTGTATTTTCTAATATCATGTAGTTTATAGTAATATATTTTGCCTTATGGCAGTTTTAGTTGTATCTGTGAAGATATTATAAGTATTATAAATTTTTGATTTTTTAATTATGATAGCGTATTTTTATATTATAAAATAAAGCATATTTTTACATGATGTAAAAAATCAGTATTTTTGGTTCAAAACATTGTTATTCGTTAATCGGCGAAATTTGTATACATTGTAAAATTAAAATACACCTAAATTTAATAACAGGAAAAGAATAAAACTATTCTGCAAAAATACACAGATAAACATTTTAGATCATATTGACTGCTATGAAGACTAACCTTATAGAAAAAGACCCATCATTTTATTACATTAATTAAACACACGATGTCTTTAAGAATTTTTTAATAGTTTTATGAAATGCTTCTATCTTGCTAGTACAATTTGATTATGACATCATCCCATTTCCAGATTGACGCTCCTAAATTTTGTTGTATAGAGCAGCGTGGTGAGCAAAAGCAACCAATCATGATGGGCTTAGGTCTTCTTCGACTACGTAGCATTTTTCGTAATTTTTGTGCTAGTAAAGATTTATATTTTGTAACGCCGATTGAATTGCATTGTGACTAGATAGGGACGTTAAGAAAATATTATTTCTAAAAGAAGTAGCTTTTCAAATATTCGGCGATATATCGTCCTTTGACGGATTTTTTTTGATCCGAACACAGTTCCAGTTGTCTCCAAAAGAATCTGGAATGCTAGTCGAAAAAGCGGGTATCATGCAACAGCCGCTAAAATTATTCCTCGTAGCTCTGTTGGCAACAATAGTTCCCGTGAGATTAACTTTTTGACCACAATGCTTTCGAATCCAATATAGCGAACTCGATAACTTTTGACCTTGCTGATGAAAAAACTTACGTCTGTCGTTGGATCGAAAGAGAAGAGAATATAGGCCTGCACATATTGTTCGTGCATTTTTCCTAATCCTCTCACATTCAAGGTGACGTTTTTTTTAGACAAGATTTATGAGGCATTCCAAAAAGTTGGCTTTCCAATCCCATTAAATGAGAGGGTGGATGTGCCAATGAAGAGCAAGGCGCGAACTGTGTTAAAGTATTTTCGATGCAGGAGATGTTTGACAGCTTTTAAAACTGTACTATGGGAAATGGAGTCAAATGCTTTTGAAAAATCTACTGCAAGTATAGTTCCGATCTTTATAGCTTTTAGTTGAATCAATAGCAGCTTGTAGTTGTAAGATATGTCCTGAAACTTTCTATTTTTAAAACCCTTTTGGTAGGGCCCAATTTTTTGATCTAAATCCTTTGCAATTCCGGGCATACATGTCCAATTCAAAATCAAGGGTTGCTAAAGCGTTTTCGTGATCCTTGAAGCCCTAGCTAATAGCTAAATCATAAATATAAATGTGGACGTAGGCTTCACCTTTGAAGGTAGGACCTTCAGCATTTTCCATGGTGAGAGCAATAGTTCCCACTTAAAGTTTCAGTTAATATGTATTTGAACTGACTGCACGATCAGTGCTACAATGTTTTTTTTAAAAACATCTGCATCTTTGAGATGACAGATGATAAAGAGGCTGAGTCTAATGTTGATGTCGTTGTGTGATCAAGGAGTTTATCGGAGGTTGGGCAATTATATTGTTCTTGAAAATGCCTTCGAGAGAACTGAAGATCAAAACAATGACTTAGCTTTTATTCCCGAAAATCTTTTATCATAATTCGATCCACGAACAAGAGTTGAGGAAGGAAGGAATCAAAAAGTGACGAAAAGGAGAGATGGGAGCACTTATAAAACTTTTGGAGACAAACAGGCAAACACACTCCTTTACATCCCTCCAAAAATAATACAAACGCAGGAAGAAAGAAAAGACGTCAGTCCTCTACATATAAATTTGTTTGTTTAACTCCTTGATCAGCCCCAACTCCCCAGCGGAACTCAATCATATCAACTTATAATCAACTGTTTTAGAGTTAACCTTTATTACGTAATTAATCAAATTTATACGGAAGCAAAAAGGCTCTCAAAAGACTTGAACTTTTTTCTGCTTTTCATTCCTTGAGCAGCTTCTTCATTTTACCCCTCGTTCTGGGACACGTGCAAATTAGTTGGATAATATTTAGTCATTTATGTTTTTTCATAAATATTTTAGAAATAATTAGAAAAACTAAATAATTTTTAAACTGCAATAATAATCCAAGATATTAAAATAACAATTTTGAAAAAGAAATGATTAATTTTGATTTGTGGACGATTAATGAGCCATATTTAAAAATATATTTTTTTTAAAAATAATTAAATGAAGTTTTGATTTTTTTAATAACGAGTGTATAGGAATAATAAAGAACCAAGGGTCTTTGTAAAAGAAGCTCCAAGTCTGATTGAAGCAGATGCACAATCTCTCGCATTTTAATAATCTCAAATTATTAAGGAAATGGTGATAAAAAGGTATATTGTCAATACATGATGTGAGTCCTGCGAACCCTTTTAATGATGGTAGATTTTTATTTCCTCTATCAAGAGCTGCTCTCAGCTATCAGGTTTTCAGACCCTGGTATCTTAAAATGACTTCCCCCATTTGTTCCAGTTGTGAAGAAAGCTTGAACATATGTCAAAAGTATGTTGAACTTCTCAAACTTCCAGTGTGTTGGAGAACGATATTCTGAGGTCTCTTATAGAAATTGCTATGATACTAAATTTACGGCACAATGGCAGATATCCGCAGATCTCATACGCTTTATATATTGTGGAAAACTTTATGACTCTACTTTACACGACTTTGTAGATTGCCATACAGTAGCCATCCTTGAACAGTTTATCAGTTTGAATGTTAGAGGCCTTCAGACTCCAGATGCAAATAGTATTTTCAAAGCTATCACCCTGTTTGGTCTTGACAGATCGTCCTCGGCAAAATCTAAAACAATTAATAGTGCTCTTTTAAATGCCAAAGCTCTTATAGCTAAGAGGTTAGCATCTCACTCTCCTATCAGTCCGTGGGAGGTAAGGACAATCATCCTAGCGGTGGCGGCTAGATACGAGGTGTTGGACCTCAAGATCCCCTTTGTCATCGATGGAAAGTGGAGTTTGGCAGCCGACGAAATTCGTTACTTCCCCTCATGTCCCTTCCCATATGGAAAATTAATCAAAACACTTTAAGTAATTTAAAGTTTTTAAATAGGAATATTTATATATGTTCTTATTATGGCAAGTTGTTTTATTATAATTGTGTTTTAGCTTATTTTCATATGTGATGTTGAGCTTTTTTACTAAAATGTTTAATTATGTTTTTTACGCATTAATATCATTTTATATATATTTACTTATTTGTGCTTGTATATTATTTTATTTACTATTGAGTATTTGTTTTGTTAAACAACACAAAATATGTGTGTTCAAAGAAACAAAGAATCGTTTTTTTTACTTTCACAAATATATGATGAGTAATCTGTAAATCATATCTTTTATCAAAAACTTTAATTATAACTTTGGTGAAAATATGTATTTGGCTCGGCTAAAATGATATAATATATTACTTATGGCTAGTATAAGTCAACAATGTTTGATAAAACATTTTCTGGGAAAAGCTGGTTCAATCTGTTTAATAATGATTATGCAAATACCGATAGGCTCCAGCTAACAAACATCAAAATGATAATGTTTATATATTTAATCTAAGGTAAGTGGGGGGGAGGACCTTCCTTCATTTAAAAGGATAATATATCATTAGAACTTATGAGAGTATTTGCAATATGTGTTGCACTCAACATAAAAGTAATGATAGTTCTTTCACTAGAGAATAAATGTTAAAAATAGGGTATTGCAAACGCAAGTGTCAAATTATTTTATACAAAGGCTCTTTTTTCCTCTTTTGATCGTTTACTATGTAAATAAACACATGCCTAAAACCTAAAGTAAATATGTATTAAAAATATAATTAAACAATAGTGCTTAATTTTATTGAAATTATTTGTCATGATGGAGCTTGTTCGTTTATTGTGAAAATTCAAACTATACATACAACCTAAATCAAATACCCAATAAAAACATAGTTCACTATTGTTGTTTCACTTTAGTTGAAATTGGCAAAATAAATTTAACTTCTAAAATATTTTAGAACCGGAGCAGTTGAAAAAGATGGCTCTATCCCCAAACATTTAGAATTCATGATTAAAATCCAGAATTAATGCTTTACGGATAAAAATTATCCTTTCCATATATATATATATATATAACTATGGATTTACAGAATAAACTAATTATCAATAAAATAGTCATAATCAATTTTGTATAGTTTCAACTAGAAAATTAGATGAACCAGATGCGTGTTTATTTGGTCTCAACAATATATATATATATTTTTGCAAAGCAGTTCGTTTATTATGTAAATAAAAAAGAGGCATTACATAAAACCAAAAGCAAATGTGTTATAAAAACATAAATAAACATTATAGTTTCAAGAAATTTGCTCTGAGGAGGAACACTAACGTTAAAATATTATATAAATATAGAATAAAACAAATCGTCTTTTAAAATAATTTTACAATCAATTACACAACTATTAAATATTTTAAAACTCTTAACAGATATGTTAAAAATAAAACATAAAAATATTCAAGGCTATATATTACTATAACTTTTTTAAATAATTTTATCAGTTTTTGATGTTGGAGGGAGAGACTTGGGAAATGCTTAATGATTCTTCAGGCAGGCGCCCACGATGCACCTTCTTCCAGCGAGGGGATTTTCAAAGATAAAGCTGCATATGTTACTGCTGCCGACAAAAATATGTTTCTCAGCTCGAAGGGATGCAGGGGTTCGTTGAAGGACAGCTTTTGACATATCAGGGCCTTGGAGTTTAAAATATTTAAGGTAAGTGCCTTGGACTCCTGATAATTTGTTCTTCTTTCGAGGCCGAAGAGAACAATACCTTTCCAAGCATTGAAGATTCACAACGGTGGCTAGGTGAGTTTTGAAGAATAAAATCTTTGAAAATTTTCACCACACGACACTCCACAAATACATGAAGTGTCGAGTTGAATAAACATCCACAATCTTTACATGGTATTGTAAAAAACAAAAGATCGGCCGAAATCATCAATTTAGAAGTGAATTTCTTTCCATCATGAATGCCAAGTAATGATTCAAGAATCCGATTGTTCCAATTCGAGGGGAGGCCAAGGAGATTAAGATATTTTTGCAAATTTGATCTACCTCTCCTTTATAGATGTTGGAGACATTTTCATGTGCCAAGGTGTCTATAGAATTTGTTGGTGAGATATCCTTGTCAAGGATACATAAACCGTCCATCCGAAAATATATTTTCTTTGTGGAAGTCATGAACAGGGCTGTAGGAATCTGGTAAAAAAACTTTCTAGGCATAAACAACCTTTTAACGCATAATGCATATTTGGCCTTTTCTGCATATTATCACATATTTTGAACAAATTTGACGATATATATATAAATGTATATATATATATATAATACATATTATACACACACACACCACATATATATATATATATATATATATATTAGGGTTGTTCTTATTTTTCAAATGTTTGAAATGTTAGCGACTTTGAGGATTTTCTGTTTCTTGGTGATAAAAGAAGACGACATACAAAGTTTGAACAAAATCGGTCAACATTACGAGGTCGCGCAACGAGGTCAAAGTTTTAAAAATTTAGTAAAAATATAGTTTTCGCCAATTTCTTCAAAATGGTGGACGTTACAGACTTCAATAATAATTATTAATTTAAAGGAAATCTAATTTACTACCAGACGTATGTTTGATGTTTTTAATAAAACAAAGTTTTCAGTAAAAACAAAGCAAGAAAGGGAGTGAGTATTGTTAGCTTATTTCATAGCTTTTTGTATCAATTAACTTCACTCGCCTGTAGAAGATGACTTGTTCGCTTCAGAGTAAAATAGTACTTTAAGTTTAGTAAAACTTTAGATGATAAATCCAAAAATGACCTTGGTTGCATTCTATCAATTCAGAATTCAGTACAATCTGAGTTTACATCATATGATTCAGAGCCTGTATTGACCTATAAGAAATCGATTATGAAAAAAAAAAAATAATTGTTTCTTAGATTTGCGTCAAGGTATCCTCTCAAAATTTTACTTTGTCTCTGACGCATACATAATCCATTATATGCGTCATTTTGTACGCGAGATAGGCTTTTTTTAATGTACATATAACTCTCTACTTATTAAATTGACATGATTTAGTATACCAAAATATTAAAGCTGGTTAACCAAGCTTTCATTTGATATGTTTGGTGTTCTAAAAATCGCTATACTTTAAGAGATATAAGCAAATACGTACTTTCCCCCAAAAATTGCTTTTGATATGAGAATATACGATTACCATTTGGTAACGGCTGTTAGTGTTACCTGGATAGAAAAAAAGAAGGGAGAGAAGTGAGGCAAAATACTCCTCCCTTCTTTTCTCTTTCTATCCAGGTAACACTAACAGCATTACCAGATGGTAATCGTATATTCTCATATCAAAAGACAATTTTTTGGGGAGAGTACGTATTTGCTTATATCTCTTAAAGTATAGCGATTTTTAGAACACCAAACATATCAAATGAAAGCTTGGTTAACCAGCTTTAATATTTTGGTATACTAAATCATGTCAGTTTAATAAGTAGAGAGTTATATGTACATTAAAAAAGCCTATCTCGCGTACAAAATGACGCATATAATGGATTATAAATGCGTCAGAGACAAAGTAAAATTTTGAGAGGATACCTTGACGCCAATCTAAGAAACAAATTTTATTTATTTTTTCATAATCGATTTCTTATAGGTCAATACAGGCTCTGAATCATATGATGTAAACTCAGATTGTACTGAATTCTGAATTGATAGAATGCAACCAAGGTCATTTTTGGATTTATCATCTAAAGTTTTACTAAACTTAAAAGTACTATTTTACTCTGAAGCGAACAAGTCATCTTCTACAGGCGAGTGAAGTTAATTGATACAAAAAAGCTATGAAATAAGCTAACAACACACACTCCCTTTCTTCTTTGTTTTTACTGAAAACTTTGTTTTATTAAAAAACATCAAATATACGACTGGTAGTAAATTAGATTTCCTTTAAATTAAAAATAATTATTGAAGTCTGTAACGTCCACCATTTTGAAGAAATTTGCGAAAAACTATATTTTTACTAAATTTTTAAAACTTTGACCTCGTTTGCGCGACCTCGTAATGTTGACCGATTTTGTTCAAACTTTGTATGTCGTCTTCTTTTATCACCAAGAAACAGAAAATCTCAAGTTGCTAACATTTCAAACATTGTAAGATATATATATATATATATAGATATATATATATATATATATATATATATATATATATATATATATATATATATATCATATATATATATATATATATATATATATATAATATATATATATCAGGAAACAACCGGGTACCAGCCGGTCCGGGTCCCAGCTGTTTTTTGAACGGCCCGGGGCGATCATTTCAAGAGGATTGGACACTTCATAGAATCTCTCAATGACGACAGCTTGGCAATGGTCCAAGCCAAGTAAACTGTTCAAGGACCCAAAACTACGGTCACCTGGCAGAATAGTGAGCCGCCCCTGATATCATAATCACTCTCAGGTCATTTTCTCTGACCAGATCTCCAGAGACTAAGCACTCCGCCAGTAAGCTTTTACAGCTTGAGAGAGCAAATTCCATGGCCCTCGTCTTGATAGGAGCATTGCAAATATTTGTGGTGAGACCGAAGAGAAATAACGGAGCAATATGTTTGTCTTCGATGTGTTTAATATTTAATCTTATAAATCCCTCAAAATCTTCAGTAAAGGACATCCATAAAAGCATGGACTTGGCGTTCGACTCAAAACTCATCCTCACGTGCCAAGGAACTGGGGCAAGATGATAGGCTGCCACTCTTTTTAGCTGAAAGAGGAACTCTCCACAGGTAAAGATTGATTTTTCTGAGAGATCATGAAGAGAGATCACGTTTGTGGAAATGGCCAATCTTTCTAGTTGTTGTGAAGAGTCTAAATTTGTAAAAAAATATTGTTTGTGACTATTAGATCGGATTAAATTCAAATTTATGAAGGAGTCCATGATCATGACCTTGATAAAAGATATGTGTGCAACCGAGATATGCTGATTTTTTTTATCCAGAGAAGAAGGAGCAAAGCAACTTCTTCCAAATGATATATCAATAGTACGAGATATAAAAATGTTATTAAACCAATTAATTTTAAATCAATTTAAACTGTTTCAAAATAAAAAGTAAACTCCTACGGGCTGACACCAAAATAGTTTCAGGCATGATTAGGTTAATTGAAGGGTGATACAAACTAACAATATTGAAATATGATAATTAGAAGGAAAATAAATAGGGATGGTCTAATTTAAAAGCTATAATGCTTATTCATCACAAGTCGGATACAAAACCATTGAAACGGGTAGTGCAATAATAAAATATGTTAAGAAGGATTTTATGGAGTAATTGTCGTTTTTATGGAATAAGTAATATTTGCAAATTATATCAAGTTATAATTTTTTTTTTTTAGTGAATGATGCTAAAAAACTACACATATGCATATTTTTATTATAGTTATCTTTTGTAATATAAAATATATATATAAACAACATATAATATATATATATATATATATGTGTATATGTTGCGGGAAATAAGACAAATCGGGCATTATTCATAATGCCTGGAAAATATGAATAATGCCTACTAAGCGGGCATTTAGAATAATACCCGACTCTGCGGGCAATATAAAAATAATTATAATTGATGTTTTAGGAGATCATGCTTCATTATTTTAAATTTGTGTGTATAACCATGAATAATATTAATGTAATTCTGGTTTAAAATACAATTATGAGTCCTTCAAAATGTAATTATAGGTGTATTTGAACGGAAAAAAAAATTACCGTCCGATAATATGCGCTGTCCAATAATGGGGCCATTTTTATGCTGTGTTCATATTTATCTTTCACTGTTTCTTTTTGTGTTTGTCTTGTTTTGTGCTATGTCTTACAAATTGATGGAAAATAATATTATTCATGGTTATACACACAAATTACAAAAAACGAAGCATGAGCTCGTAAAACATGTATTATAATATTTTTCATATTGGCCGCAGAGTCATTATCGTAATACCTTCTTAGAGGGCATTATTCATATTGCCCGGGCATTATGAATTATGCCCGATTTTCCATATTGCCCCCAACATATATATATAATATAATATATGTATATATATATATATATATATCATTTCATAGCGGATAGTCCATTGAATGAAATATCTTAATAGTACACACTTTTCTGTTTATATAAAAAGCTATCGTTTGTTCGGCTTAAACCACAGAAATTCGGATGTAGATGCTTTCGTTCATGCTTAATAATATTATGACAGTTTGCTAATTATCGTGTCGTCACAAAAATTATTGTTCGTCGGTATTTTAAATTGAATCGTTCGTCACTCATCGTTCATTTGTCGTTCGTCACTCATCGTTCATTGGTCGTTCGTCATTCTGAAAAAATTGATGAGGTTTTTTAAGTAAGAATTTTTTTTCTCGCCATTCTAAAAAAAGTAATGACGTTTTTGTTTAGCAAGGAATTTTTTCCATTAAAAATAATTTTTTTTGTCTGTTTTTTGGCGCCACAAAACAAATGATTTTTTGTTGGCATCGTCGTTAATCGTTCGCGAATGAACAATTATAAATATATAAATTTGTGTATATATACATGAATATATATATATATATAGAATATATTTTCATTGTATAAATTAAGTAGTTTGAAATATTTCCATTCCTTTTGCTTCAAATTTATTTAGTCGTCTGAGATTTATTAATTATCTTCCTTTATAGTATATATATATATTTATATATGCACATATATATATAAATAATTATATATAATATATAAATATATATAATATATATTAATATATATATATATATATATTCGTATATACATTATATATATATAGGTATATATATATGTATTTGTATATAACTATATATATATATATATATATGAAAAAGAAGATAATTAATAAACCTCAGATGACAAAAATAAATTTGACGCAAAAGGAATGGAAATATTTCAAACTACTTAATTTATACAATGAAAATATTTTATATACACTTTTATTGTACGAAACTTTTGTAGGTAATGGAATATAAATTAAATTCACTGAGGTCTTTTAAAAGTGCCTACATCAGAAAAATACATAAATTTCAAAGGAAGTTTCAAATTACTTCTTTAAGCCAAGTATGGTAAGAGTTTAAGTACTATTCGCTACTAATGATACGAGTAAATATAATTAGCGTCTTTGATGATAACGCATTTATTTTTTATCTCCATAACAACCAAAAAAACACGTTTATACATGTACTAATTTTGGAGTGGTTGATGAATAATTTGCATAATATACGTTTGGGGCAATGAATTTTTGCGTAATGGAACGTAAAAGTATTGCATTAATGAAATATTTATTTTGCATAGCTCTAAAACTCAATCAAGAAAAATACGCTAATTAAAAACTAATATCAATATGTAAAGGCATCCACAATACCAGTGAAATACAGGGTTGCGATAACCGTGCGTGTTAAGGCGTGTTTAACTCTCAATGTTGGAGGTGCAGGTTCGAATCCGAGAGGGGATGGACATTTTTGGTCTATTTCATGATAAGATCCTAGATTCGATAGACTAATTTTAATGCTATAATGTATTCATATTCTGTCGGATGCAATTCTATCGAACCATATAGGCCAAAAAAATAATAGTATCCGCTATTATATATTATCTCTTATATTGGTGCATACCAGAAGAAAAAAATATTTTCAGAGTAAAATGCTATATATATATATAACTTTTTTTCCATGACGCGCATGATCCTTGCGCAAGAAGAGGCGCAGGCTTTGGCCGTCATGTCCCTATCCAACTGCCTGGCCTGCAGCATGATAGAGTTGATCAGAGCGGCCTTGTTGTTGTTAGCGAGTCGGTTGTGTCTCTCAAGGTAGCCCAGAAAAAATAATCCCTAGGATTCAAGTCGGAGGAGCTAAAGGGGCAGTGGGTCTTGGAGATAAAGTCAGAGGTTTAGGCTGCTAATCATATCTGGAACTTCTTGGACATATAACATTCAAAGTTACTTGAGAAACTTCCACCTGGTGGCATCCCTGACGGACCAGCTAGCCTTTGAATAAGTGAAATTAACGATTTTTACACCCTATTTGTATATAACTGTATATCAGTGATTCTCCTCTATTTTAATGAAAATATGCCTATATACTATTACAACTCGACAATTTTCACCATTTAGGTAGTTTTACTCCATATGAATATTAATAACTCAATTATGTATAAATCTAATGATTGATTATAGAACAAATTGTCTCATTCTTCTTTTTATGAACTTACCAAATGTTTGTTGAGTATAATTAGAATATTGAGTGAGACTATATATATATATATATATATATATATATATATATATATATATATATATATATAATTATATATATATAGAGATATATATATAGATAACTAGATGTTTTTTTTTAAATATCTATGGATGGATTTCATTGTTAAAAAATCATGTTTATGATAGTTTTTATTTTCGTCCATTGTCGAAGCCAATTGAGATAAGGCAAAATTGATATTGAACTAAATATTTTAATCAGATACTCTAAAGAGCCAGGGGAAGTATAAGCAGAAAAGAATGCAAAATTGACCTTGGCTTTTATTAGCACACTGAAGATATGTATTAATACATTGTTATATCATATAAAAACAGCATTTCCAATAACACTACGTCAGTAATAAGAGCAACGTCAATTCCAATTATCATTATTTTTTATGTGTAGTTAGAAAAAAATTTAACATTCTTATTTAATTTAAAATATATTTCTATCTATTTTAAGACTCATAATTCATCAGCGCAGATAATATATTAGAATAACTTGTTTTGACGGCTTTTCAGTTAAATTGATGAGCTTCAATCTAATTGAATTATATACATATGCATATGGATAGATGAACATTCAATACTTTAAAGGGAACATTTTATTCTTTGATAGGAGTACATACCCTTCAAGTCTTCAAGTGTGGAAGTTTATTTGTTTAATATATTTGGGTTATCACTCTGACAATGAAATGTAAAAACTTTAAAATTAAAGCCACCGACGAAAACGTTATGTTAATAGGCAATTTTTTCAGAATGACAATAAAAAATCATAATTAATATTTAAATATCTTATATCATAAAATATAAAAATAAGATTGGTATAAAGAATTTTGGTACATTTTGAAAATAAAACAAAATTATTCACATAAAGATATTTTTTTGTTGTATTTTTTCACAGATCACTGAATTAAAAAATAACCAGAAAAAATGAGAGGATAAAAAACTGGCACTTAGCTTACCCAAGAGATCTCCCCGAACCATACAGTGCTCATGCTACCGTAAGTAAATACATTGACAATTATCATTAAATTAATCCAATGCTATTCTTGACCCTGAATCCTTTTCAAACGCGAGGAAGCCTTTCTAACGGTTCTTTTCCGGCATATCTCATATTCCCCTTGTAAGTCTACTGATTGAATTCCTTAAATAAACAACCTTAAATTGTCTAATAAATTCATTAGTTTTTTCCTCTAGTCCTTTAATTAATGCACAAGTATTCGTTAATGCAATTCTGAGAGAGAATTTTCGTTATATATATTTTGTCTCATGCATATGTAAGTGTAAAGTCTCTAGATTAGATTATTTTGAATTTGATGGTGTTTAATTTGTCTTTCGTGCTAGTTAGTTTTCTCTAAGTGCTGAAAGAGTTGTATTCATTTTATGATTACATCATAACATTTTTCCTTGAAGTATGGCTTTGTAATGATTTTTTTGAGGTATATTATCTTAACTATATGTTCCTTCAGTGATTTTCTACTAGGTGAAATGAAGCATAGAGATCCTGGACAACATACTTATTTTCTAACTGTAGGACAGAGTCCGATGGAAGGAGTTGTTTGTTTATTCATGGATCTAAATATATCATATTAATATCTTGACACCTTCTTCGATTTTTATAATATAGTAACTATTATTATTATTATACTATTTAGTACATAGGTACGATGTTCATATGACTAAATGTATCCAGGCTGCTAAGTTTATATATGTAAATAATTTATATATATATATAAGAATACAACTTTCAAAGAATGATAGTAAAATAAAAAGAGAATATAATGTACATTTAGGTAAATACTAATAGTTCGGCTATTACAAAAAAAATATATAGACAATATAAAATAAACAATTATATTACATAGTTTAAAAAGTCTTATTGAGAGATATTAATAGGCTAAGAGTTATTTTTTACAATTTCCTAGGTCTCTTCGCTGCTGCAAATGTAATGCCCATTCGTAGTTCTTCTGAAGACACCTTGGCCAAGTTCGATGATGCTACGCAGCTCTGTGAAGCGGTCTTTTCAGGTTGAACGCGGCATCTGTCTTGTGTTATCGTATCTTGATGATGCCAGGGGGGTTTATCATCGTTGATGACCTTCCATGCGGTAAATGCAGACTGTTGCAGCACGAGTTGAGGAGGATCATTAGACCAACCTTGTTTTAATATTTAATAGCATTTAACTTTTTAAATATTCCTAAATATTATTTGTGATTACCGGAACCATAGTTAGTCCCTCCTATTAAATTATTTTATTTCACTTTTAAGAATACTACTTCAAGTTTTATAGGAATTTAATTTAACTTCAAAGTTTGAGTATATTTTTCCAATTGTTTGTTTAAACAATTTTTTTCATGGTTTTTAATTTAAGACTTATAGAGATAATTTG
>CP045900.1:12703805-12716742 GCA_013387185.1 Caligus rogercresseyi
CTAGTCTTGATTTAGTTACACCTTAAATATGATTACAATTTAAAATGTATGTATCCATTACGGAAGAAAGTAGGGATCCAGTTCCTCATACATCGAAGGTTTTAAAATACTATTTTGCAGATTCTTAATATCGAACTTTAATATCGATATTATTCAAAAATAACGCGAGTCTGGTCATCGCGACATTTTTTCAAATATATTTGATCTGAAGTTGTTTTTAATAAGATGAAAATAGTAAGTTTATTTCATGCTGACTGGCGTGTTTGTCTTTTATATATGGAAAACTATTAATATATGATATTTGTTTACTGGTTAGAAAAATATAGAAATTGGGTTGATCAGGGTTCCCAACCTTTTTTCTTTGGCGACCCCCTATAGAAAAATCTCCAGTCTGGCGACCCTCTTATGTAGTGATATAGACGTTCTGTGGACCCCAGGTTGAGAACCCCTGGTAGATCCAGTCAACAATTATATATCATTTGAAAGTCGGTTCGGGCTCATTTTTATTATAACCCCCTAAATAGTACTTCCATTTTTCAAAATTACACATTGTTATTATTAAATATTTGAACGCTGAACGCTAACGGAAACGCTGACGCAAAATGCAAAAACGCTGACGGAACGCTATTATTTTTTGAACGCTGAAAGGAACGCTGAACGCAAGAAAAGCTGAACGCTCACAAGCCTGACAGTTTCATGATTTTAAATCTTTGTATGTAACTAATCTAATAAACTAAAAATAATCTATTGTTGTTACTGCCACCAAAAATGTAGAACCAAAATATGAATCTCAATTGCATTATGTATGATTGAGCTCATATCAAACTTTTTGCATCCCTTAACATTAAAGTTCTTCGAATTGTAATCTGCAACAGGAAATTACCCCGATTGCTTACTTTAAAACTTCAAGTAGCCTTTTGAAATCTTTGTTGATTGGGTATTTAAAGCTTAGCTTTCATTCCATGATAGAAAAATGAACTTGTTTTTATTTTTTATTTTACTTAACCTAAAGTGATAATAGACTCCTTAGTTTTCATTGTAATATATATGTTTAAAACCACAATAAGCCTTCGAGTTTTAAGCTTGTTATTTGTCTTGAGGTTTTCATACGTCAATAAGAAGGAAAACATTTTTAAAAGTATCTTTGGTCTAAGTAATTTCCCATTTTCTTCTTTCGTTAATATTCTTTAAATAAAAATCGTTCAAAAATTGTATGTATTTAAATTTTGTTGATCAATATATAGGTTGACCGAATAATCATATATATATATTTAAAATATAATATAAATACATATATATATATATGTAGGGTGGTAAGATCAAATCCGGCGAGTTTTCAGGACATCCTTTAACAAGAATGACTTCATTCCGATCCGCACAGCTGATTTTTTTAGCAGACAGCCACATATGAGAGATCATTTCAGATGAATTTTTTTCATCGTAATGGCCGTATATGGAAATCTACAGCCTTTATCTGGAACGAGCAAGAATGCAGGTTGGCCGTTATCCAGATTCTTTGTATAAAAGCAAACAACATCAGCAAGATCCAGTCTCTGAGCTGCTCGGATCAACAGAAGAAGGGGTTGCTGAGCTCAGGCAGCAGCTGAAGGATACCAGGGACCATTGCTGTCGTCGACAGGCCTTCGACCCTCCAGCAGCGCCCGCAAGGCCAGGACCCCCGACTTCATCGGAGGGGTGTCAGACATCTTCGAGCAAAACCCCAGCAGTTCCATCAGGGATGTCGCCAAGAGTTGGACATTTCTCACGTAACTTGT
This sequence comes from Caligus rogercresseyi, assembly GCA_013387185.1. Lineage (NCBI taxonomy): Eukaryota > Metazoa > Arthropoda > Copepoda > Siphonostomatoida > Caligidae > Caligus > Caligus rogercresseyi. Next base: position 12,705,581 of record CP045900.1, read on the forward strand.
TGGCCTGTGTGAATGAGGATTTGCGTTTGTCACAGCTACAAACTCATGTTGGCTAGCTGTTGACGCAGAAGAACAAGAAATGCGGCCCCTAGCTCCCCCGATTTGAATCCTATGGACTATTTTTGCTGGGGCTACCTTGAGCGACACAACAACCGACTGGCTCACAACACCAAGGCCGCCCTGATCAACTCCATAATGAAGCAGGCTAGGAAGTTGGACTGGGCCCTGGTGGCAAGACCTGCTCCTCCTTCCGTGCCAGGATCCAGCGCGTCATCACGTCATAGATGAATAAGCAGAATTTACACATCTGTATAAGCGTTTTAAAGTCTAAATATCTAAAATTGAACCGAAATTAACAATTTTATTTGTATTTTAAGTTGAGATTAAAAAATGCCGGATTTGATCTTACCTCCCTGTATATACAGAGTGCGGCAACATAAATTCCTTTTTTCAGTTTGCAATAAAACAAGATGTCTAAATCAAAAAGGTTTTAATTTTGTTTCATGATTTTAGTACATATTTAAAGTTTGTTTCACATAGTTTTGAAAATCATATCAGATAGGTGACGTCCCCCATTGTCCATACACTGTATATACCGATTTCGGGTGTTTGCCATGACCCTCACCAGCGTATAAGCGGGTATATTGGCATTTCTTCTCTGATGTTTGCCTTCAAGTCGGGTAGACTTCTCGGGGTTGACATAAATACGGGATTTCAAATATCCCCACAAATAAAATCACAAGAGGACAAATCGGGGGAACGGGCTGGCCACTCCGAATCGCCCCTTATTGAAATGAGGCGCTCCAGAAAATGTTCCCTCAAAACAGCCATCGATACCCTTGAAGTGTGTGCCGTTGCTCCATCCTGCTGAAACCAATTATCCCCTTGGTCCAATTCGTTAATTCGTGGAAGGAGCGTCTCATTTCAATAAGGGGCGATTCGGAGTGGCCAGCCCGTTCCCCCGCTTTGTCCCCTTGTGATTTTTATTTGTAGGGATATTTGAAATCCTGTGCTTATGTCAACCGCCCGAGAAGCCTACCAGACTTGAAGGCCAACATCAGAGAAGAAATTGCCAATATACCCGCTTATACGCTGGTGAGGGTCATGGCTATCTTTTACTCTATCTTTTTTTTCTTTGCAATAATACTTTTAGAATTATTTTCTTTAAATATAAATTGATAAACGTTTATCTTGTTGAGTTAGGGTTTTTTCAACTATACTCTTGGATATTTTATAAAACCAGTGATATTAATTCTACCAGCAAATAGTAATAATACAAATAGTTGAGGACCTTTATTCAAAGTTTTTTAACGTAGGACCTTTTGCATTTGCGTGCTGAATAATTGACTTGGTTTATTTCATAAGCCATTAATGTTTATCCCACATCAAAATATTGTGGGGTAAAAAATGAGACTGTATGATACTATACCCAAATACACAAATTCTTTATTTATTTAAATATTTTAGACTAGTTACAATGTAACTAATATGCCCGATGGCAAGAAATATACTCGATTACACATAAATATTCCGTCTGCACACTGGCTTGAACATTGTCAAACTATGTTTTCATTGTATTTTGTTATTCACTGTTATTACGTTCTTGGATTAAATGTGGCGCAGAGCCTATAAGGAGAGTTACGTCGTGAGACCTGTCTGTGTAGCAGCTGAATCTCAAGTCAGGCTCAAAATATTTATAATTTACCGAGGGAGTTGTAAATATACATTCTTTTGAAATATTTTTTGAAGTATAAAAAAACATAAACTTTAAAGATCTATTTAAAAAAAATCATGAAGAAACTATTTTTCTACTGGTGAATTAATATTTTGTTCGGATAAATTTATTAAGGAGTTTACAAAAGTTGAAGGAATATCTAAATTATATCTAAAAGAATTAGTAAAAATGAAACAAATAGGATCTTCAATAACAGAAATGGCCGTTTCAACTAATTAGATCATCATTAGAGAATATATCACAATGTCATGAATTATTACATATATATCAAGGTATATAAAAATTCGTTAACACATACATTACGACTATAGTAAAAAAATAGGTCCAATAAAACCTCCAATATATTTGGAAGTAGAAGTATGTGCATGAGAAAATTATGTAAATAATTATCAAATTAATGTATGTTATAATAATGTATATATCCCAGATTAGTGAAATGATTATAATAAATTACAAAATAAAAATATTGTTTTTGAATTGAAATATATTTTATAATACGTAGTAATAAAAATATAAATAATATTTATATACATTTTTTATACTACGTGTTGTAAAATATATTTCAATTATAAAAAAAGATTTTTTTATGAATTATTTTGTCATTTATAATTAATTATTTCACTAATCTGGGATATATAAATTGGGTACAATGATAAATCAGTTCATCAATACTTAGGATATTTTTGGGACAATTGTTCTTATGGTTGATTTTTTATTTACCACATTATTTAGATATAATTTTATATTATTTAGTAAATCATGTATAAAATATGGAGTTATATGCATAAGGGAGACTATTCATTTACTGAAACAATACCCCCAATGAATGAAAGGTAGACACAGTTTTTGTCATAGATTCCGATTTATTTATCCTAATAATAACATAGGAACAATAATAATTTCTTTCATTCCATGCGTTGTTTTGAGCCCAACATGCTATTTCACCAGTGGCGCTCCAATCTATTGTCGTAACTCTCCTTATAGGGCTCTGATGTGGCGAAAATAAGTGTGTGTGTGGTGTTATTTCGAACTTGTCTGATCCAAAATTTTCATTGATCACATGACTTGTTTTGGTATTGGTTATATCTCCAAAAAAAATAATTTTCTTCTCCGGTCAGAACACAGTTCCTTTCCTCCTGGCAAAGTTCCGGTATTTGACGGAAGTAGGGGAAACAGGTCGAATTTGAAAAATAAAATAATGTTACAGTATGGCCAATTGAATGAAAACTTATTATATAATTTTTTCGATTGGTTAGTATTATTTTCGAATACAACTTATCAATATTTAAAATAAGTCGTTTTGTCTTCATTACAACATAGTCTAAAATTTACATTTAACTTACGGTTTTTCTTACTAGTTTTTTCATTAAATTTAGCTTATTTCCAGCTGAACAAAATAACAAATAAATTATTTTATTTTCTAGACATCAAAAATCTAAAACGATCCTAAATTTTTCTGCACATAAAGATGGACCAAATTTGAAATAATATCTGAAGATATTTCTTACAGCTATTTATATTTTAAAACTAAATACAACTTTTTTACAAGTAAACAACACCACAAAACATATTTTGTTCTAAAGACTTCTAAAATGTTTAACATATATGCATTAAGACCTAAAGGTGGGATAAATTTGAATAACTAAATTAAATCTAAAAGGTCAATAAATAAAAATAACTTTGATCTTGAACTGTTTGTTAGAATTAAACGTTTATGCCTCGTGTTATGGTTTTCTATTTCGTGGGATTTTCTAGTAGTCGATGCAACAAATCTCTCTATGTTTTGTGAATAACATGTAGTATCTAGTATTTGAAAATCTTTACCTTCAATAATTCTTTAGTAAAGTCAAATGTTAAGGGCGGTTCGGTTTTATAAGCTTTCAATATTGTATTTCAATTAACTAAATCCAAAAACTTTTTGCAGCTATGTTTTCAAAATCTTTTGGAGGAACAAATTGCCTAACTAAGTCTGTGTCTTTGGTTTTTCAATTTTCTAAAATAATTTATATAACTTTTTTTCATTTTTCATGTCCTAATCAAATAAAGCACATAAGAGTAAATTTTCTGGATATACAGAAATTAATTTATTCTGAATGTTGCTGTTATAATTTTTTTTCTTGCAAATTAAAATGTTTTTTTCTTGTGAGTAAATTTTTTACCTTGGCAAATAAAAAATGTTTGGATCCATGTTATACATGATATTTTATTAATATGAAGAAATGTATGGCCTATACATTAAAAATCAAAATTAGTAATCTTTGGAGCTTTTGTGGTTATTTCTTGACTATATGACAACAGAGTGGAAGTGGTTGTAATCCATCTTGCAATGTACACTTTTACGATTTGTTTTTCAAGAAATGTTTTCCGTACATGTTTTGGTCTGTTATATATCATAGTCATAATTTGAACTAAATTACCTTGATAATTACTTAAGCATGTTAATAAATCTTGATTAATTTATGAATTTCTTGTTTGGATAGGTTCAAAAGAGACTGGTGCAGTTCTTTAAAAAAATTGTTAATTGAGAGCCAATTTTGCCTTTTCAAGATTTGAACCGGTCGTTTTCGTATTTAAAAATTGAATTTTTTTTTTGAAAGGGAATCTATTTAAATGGAGCAAAAAAGCAGAAGATCCATTGTAACAGTGATTCTAATTTTGCTCCAAATGTTTTATAACTCTATCAGATTCTACAATTAAATAATGCAATTCATTTCTAATGCGGATTGCTTGTCCGGATAAGAAGGTTTACATAAGTTACCTAAATTTTCAAATCATATAAATGTTTTGGATTTTCTATCAAAATTACGTTGTTTGATACGGTTATTTATATATAAATAATATTTCAAAATATTCAATTATGAAGGAAAGGTGTTTAAAAGTAATTCAAATGGATTATAGTAAAGAAAATGACCACATAATCTCCTAGTGCTTGTAGGCATAATTCTTTTTTCAAAAAGAAACCACCAATTTGTCATGATCAAACACTTTTAATGAATAATAAACACACCTAATGTTATTACTATATTTCCTTTTGTTGATTTCATTGAATTGAAATGTATAAAAAACCTAAGTTAATCAGATTAATTATTAAATATTTGTTATCATTTTGCATTTTAGAACATAATGTTATGAATTATTGTAATCCAAGATAGTAAAATAATAAAAACATTTAATTCCGACTATTAAATATATTGATGAAAAACAACTGATTTAAGAGATAAAAAGTAGTCAAAATTCTAAAAAAATACTAACAAATTGAAAAAACTTATAGAATATATTTTTTATTTTTAACAAGATTTTTTTTCTTATTCGGATTTTACATGTTTATGATCTACTTCCTGTAAATACCAAAACTTTAACTGGAAGTATATATTTAGTGTTTCACTGGATAAGAAAATTAGTTTTTTGGAGTTATTATCAATATCAAAACACAACTTGTAATCCTTGATAATTTGTGATCAGGTATATTTAAAAAAGACCACACACAAATAGTTACTATACATATATATATATATATATATATATATATATACAGTCATATGACATCACTATTCCATGGAAAAATGTATTATATATGAAATGAAGTCTCTCTCTCTTCTTAAATACACAGCCTAAAATGGCATTAATTTAATTAATTACCAAGAGATTTCAATGGCGATTTTTTTTTTTCGACACGATTTAAAATAAATATTTTCTTTAAGCAACTGCCGAGAGATATGGCAGAGTTTGACTTTTGTGGGACAAATGCCAATACTAACAATCAGTCGGTTATATATATATATATATATATATATATATATATATATATAATATAATATATATAATATATATAATATATATATATATATATATAACCGACTGATTGTTAGTATTGACATTTGTCCCACAAAAGTCAAACTCTGCCATATCTCTCGGCAGTTGCTTAAAGAAAATATTTATTTTAAATCGTGTCGAAAAAAAGATCGGCATTGAAACCTCTTGGTAATTAATTAATTAATGCCATTTTAGGCTGTGTATTTAAGAAGAGAGAGAGACTTCATTTATATCTAATACATTTTCCATGGAATAGTGATGTCATATGACTGTTCTTATTTCATAATAAAAATATTAAATATCACTTACTCTTTACTTCTCTCCGTCACTATCTTTCTCCGGCAAAGGAGATCTAACAAATATCCCTATGTTCAATACTACGTACGATTTTTCGATACTTTTCATTTTCTATATTTACATATGACCCTTTTCAACAATTTTAATTCAACAAAAACACTGAAAAATTAAGGCCTGTAATTTAGAAACTTTAATTTTTCACTTGTGAATATAAATTTTCCTCATAACAATATATACTTATAGCTTGTAAGAAAATTTGTGGTTTCATATATTATTAAATGTCGTTTTTTTTAAACAGGCTTCTTAGTTAAAGTTGCACAAAATACTGAGCAAATTATATAATTAAAGTGCTGTTATTTTTTTACAAGTCTACTGATCTATCAATATCGATTAAACACAGCTTACTATCAGCTTCTGATACCGGCGGGAGATTTTTTAAAATATCGAATCTCAGCTTCGATATATAAATATAAGTAGCAATGCATAGTTATTTATGTGTTTTATATATTGAAGTATTTATGTCATATACGATTCATTCCATGTATTTACTCAAGGTCCTGCCCAGAAAGGTAGTCATGACCTTTTACCACGTCTCGAAATTTCCTTTCCTCCATATATGTTTTTTACTTCTTCTTACAAGTATATTTTGGACGTACTGCAGATGCTTTTAACTTCAGATTTATTCAACCACAAATAGGTTCTCTAAATCTAGAGTTATTCGATTATTTTGGACTCAAGCACATTACTTTTCGAAAACCATATCTAAACTATTAAAAGAATGTCAGTTAAGTTCATTCTGGCTGCTCTAATGGCTCACTTGTTATATAGTATGGTTTCTGTGCCTTATGTGTTGGTTGTTCTCTACCTAACGTAGGAAATAACCCTTGACAAATCTCCCTGTTCACTTTTGTAAAATGAACGTTTGATGAATACTCGAGAAATAGCTAAACAGATGTGGACAACCAAAAATCCAAGCAATTGTTCTCTTCATATCAGACGATAAGTTAAACTTAAACGCACAGTCTTGGTCTATTATTATCATACTTTTTCTACTAAATATATACGTATAGCTACGCTATTTATAATATTAGACGTCACAGCGTAGTTGTCCATTTGTAATGTTTCTTTGTTAGAGTATAGATGTACATTCGTTGTTTTTTAATCTAGTCCTACACTGAACATACCGATATAAATGTTTCTCTCTCCTTAGTCAACCTGCGGGGATTTTAAATTCTATCAGACAATATAATGGACTCCAAATAATACCGTTCTTTTGTCAAATATTTATGACCTTGTGTACATGTAATGGTTATTTAATATTTTTGTACATATTTCTAATTTAAATTTATCCCTTAAGCGAGGTAATTTCATCCATAAAAATTAAACGATTATGAACATTCAAAAATACTGAAAATCCAATGAACTAAAAAGAAAATGGCTTATTTAATCTTCTAAAAAGATATTGCAATTACGTAAAATTCATCTTATCCTTTTCTGTACTGATTTATTTTCGTTTCCAAATTGAACCATTTTTTCCATACCTTACCACCTAATAATAAATATGTTGTTTGGAAAAAAGTTATTACATTTTATTATTACTATTATCTGTTATTTTTATACATACACATATATTGATAAACACTTGGTTCATTCGGCATTAAACATAAATAATATTTATAGAAACAACAAGATATAAATTATATGCTTAGAGTATTTTTTACATATTTTTCAATAAACAATTATTTTTATGTACACGACAACCAAAAGTATGAATGAATTATTATAATATTTATATATACATTGATATTTCGAGGAGAAAATATAAAATTATATAGGATCATGCAGGCTCAGGGTAGTTATTTTATTATAATTATTATCGTAAAAGTATGTTAAAGGGAAGTGTCTAAAGGGAAAAAATGAACATTTATAATTTTTTTTCATTTGCTTAAAACAGATGACAAAAATGGTCCCAGCCTACGTAGAGTGGATATCATAACATATTAATACAATAGAAATGGATAATTCCTTATCAGGTAAGAGGGCGTTTTTTAATCATCAATAATAACATATCCCGCCATTATCTTGTATACAGTGTAAAAGCAACATATGACAGCAATGAATACAACATATTTGTTATAATCTCCAGTGTTGGTAAAGATAACGACACAAAGAACTAAAGAGAGAGTTAGACTTCATATATCTAATACATACTTTTTTCATGAAATGAATTGGGATAATGTCATATCACTTTTCCTTTTTCATAATAAATATATGAAGTTTCACTCTACCTTTAGTTCTTTCTGTCGCTGTCTTTTCTCCAACAACGGAGAGTTAACATATATACCAATATTCAGCACTAACATATTTTTCTTCTGCATTTTATATTATCTGAACTTACGTAATTGATAGAACCCTTATAATTCACGTTATAATCTGATAATTCATTTATTGAGTTTCATAATTGAAATGAGACTGACGTGCTGCTTTTACAATCTGATAAAACTTTTGTCTTATTTCTAAGATATTTTGCCTTAACACAACATTACTAACTGTCAATTTATAAGTCAATGAGATATTGCTACGGAAAAACGTATAAATTTTGAATATATTATTGTCCACTCAATACCTTGAGACCTTTAGGCTAATGTAATCTGTTTTTTCTCGATTATTCGTTTTTTTTCTAAGGGATAAATTAACCTCATAAAATAGGTGAAAATCCATTAATCTTTTTTATTTTTCAAGTATCTAAAAAAACTCTTTAGAAATAATAAATTAATATGAAGGCGATGTAGTAGACTGTACTCATATAAAAACTGTTTTTTACTCTCGAAAGCAGAAGAAAAACACTTACTTATCACTACCTAAATATTTCCTATTCCGTCAACTACCTAAGTGCATTGAAAGGTTATATATATATATATATATATATATATATATAATTTACCATAAAAATACAATCAATTTTTGCAAAGTCTTTTATAAAATACAACAAGCTTGAATTCGACTAGCAAATTTTCTTATTAATTTGATATCGCATTCCATTAAAATCGAACGTTTTAGAGTATTATTTTAACTTTATGATAAGCAAAATTATTCAGTTCAAATTAATACTTGCATTGTTAGAAACAAAATGGCTCCCTTTATAGACAATAGGACATTATAAATTTATAGAACTATGTATATGCCATCTGATTGAATGATTGTAATAAAGCGCACAAGAGGCCATTTTGGTTGTGACTGTTGCTGTTTATATAGTATTAAAAACTTAGTTAAGATATAGTTCTATAATAATCAGTGTGCTTAGACGTCTTTTATTATAAAGAAACATAAAATATTTTTACCACATTGTTAGTCTTCTTTAGATACATTGACATACAGATTTTTTTAAAATCCACTACGATTTGGGAAAACACAAAGGAGCTCGTTAAAATTATAAATCTATCTGTAGAAAAAATCCTAAGCTTCAAAATCTTGACATTCTTTATTAGATTTATTCTCTGTTTCAATAGATATAAATATTTTGGTCAATATATTATAAAATCTGCAACAATCCCTTAACCCTAGTCTATTTAGAATATCCAAATATAAGTGTAAATAATTATGTGTTTAATTTAATAAATAAATCATAAATGTTCTCTTTAAGGCATATTTGAAAAATATTATATATGAGTGTATATATATATATTATATTTTTATATCATCATATTAATTCATGAGTCAGACCTTAATACGAAATAATTATTATTGAGTCGAAAGCAATTAGCCATTGACAGGTGGCATCATTTTAAAGATATAAAAAAGTATCTATAAGAATGCGTTTGCGACTTTTTATTTATATCAGTTCATGGGCCAATTAAGTGGATATATATGATGGTTTCTTCAATAGAAACCAGTGAGCCGTCGACAATGGCTGTATATACAATATTACACTCCACTCGGAACTTGGAGCTGAGAGCACAGTAAATGATAATATTTGTAGAGGAATTCACGACAAGGAGGAAGTGTGAGACTGATATAGAGACCATGGAGAGTAGAGAGAATCGATAGATCCCTCGCTTCTTGCACTCCATAGTATCCGCTATGGTGAGAAGCTCATGAATGTTGAGGAGGAGCCGTGGGAGATGGCAAATGAGGAAAACGAGTATGAATGCCATAAAAATGACGGCGAGATTATCTTCTTTCTTACTCCGCGTCTCATTGACGTGTTGCTCTCGCACGGAAGTAACCTTCTTCTTGCTTTTCTTACTCTTGTCGCTTTTGGTCTCTGTTGTTTGGCTGCTGCAGAGGTAGCAGTGGCTGGTCTCGCCATGATCATGGTGTTGGAGTCCGGCTTGTGGTGTCGCTTTCGTCGGGCCTGAATTGCTTTGTATATCCTAACGTTAAAGAAAACGAGGAGGCTAAAGGGAATTATTCCCAAGACGATGAGTCGGCTCCAATTAAAGTAGAGGACGTAAGCCGTATTGGTTCGAAGCACGGTGGGCATGAGGTAAGGTGTGGCCGGGCTTGTCAGGTTGTAGCGAACCTCGGCCTCGAAGAACCGCGTGAAGGAGAAGAGAAGAGAGAGAAAGAGGACACAAGATACGTACTTTGCGAGTCGCTTGGGGAGGGCGTTGGACTCGTGCATGGCCTGATTGTATGTAAGGGGTAGTGAACGGCAATGTACCGCTCAAGGGCGATGGCCACCGTCATGAAATGGAGCCTGCAATGGATATCTGCGTGACAGGGTAAAGCATGTGGGGGAAGAGTATAATATGCGTGTCTGTGGCAAGGTTGAAGGACTTTCTAAAGCTTTCCAGGATGCTTCCGAAGAGATAGGTGGAGTCAAAGATGGCGAGGGTCACGAGAAGGAGATTGAAGCGTTCCTCATGGATTTCCGGGAGAGGATGAGGCCTGCAAGGAATTTCCTAGGATCCCTAAAATGGCGACTGATGTCTGAAGGATCCCTTCTGTCCAATAGGAAATGTGTCCAGGAAGGAGTCTTCCCTCACTGTAGCTTGGACAGTCCGAAAAGGGACTCATTTCCATCCAGAGTATAATTCAGATCTCCCGACATTTTCTCTGAAATAAAGAGATAAGCAAATATAGTTTTATGTATATTTTCATAGATAGTAAATATAATTCAATAAAAATCATTTGAAGAAGGTGATTCATCACTATCTTTTTTATATTGAAGATCTTCCGTCATCTCAAAAGTCTAAATTAAGCAAAAAAGGAAGTTTTTATTTCTTTTGTCAACCGTTCCATTTTAAGTATGTATGAAAGAAAAGTAATACATAAAAACCAAAGATAATACATGAAGGAATAAATGAATAAATAT
>CP045900.1:12716842-12910855 GCA_013387185.1 Caligus rogercresseyi
TTATTTTTTTTTTTTAAACTTTATTCTCAATTATAGTTTTACAATCTTGTTATGTATATACATATATCAAGTTAGGGAGAACAAACACTGGTAAATGAACGTAATAGGCTTAATGTACATGAACATAAAAATAAGAAGAACAACCAAACATGGCGTGCTTCAGGGGCTATGTTTCACGATAAAATTTAATATTGGGGTAAAACTTTCTGGGAGAGGATTTTTTGCACATCTAAATTTATATAGAATAAACTGCAATTTTGCAGTAAAATAATTTATTTCATTTTCGTGGGGGCCTATATAAAAATAAACAAACTGTTTTGACCTTAAGGATAAATTAAAAAGAGTAAAAAATAAATGTTTTATTTGGTATAAAATTTTATCTATGGTTGGGCACTCGAATAAAAAATGTTTTGATGTTTCTAAAGAATGCTTACAGAAAAAGCACATCCTTTCTTCTTGCGTTTTTCCATGCACACTGCCCAAAGACAGCGTGTTTGTGATAATTCTATATTTCAGCCAGAATAGCGTATGATTTAAGTCACTTGTGTAAGATGTCTAATCACCGTCTCCGCTGGTGAAGGAATGTTGTATAAATCCTTTCGTATCTCTATTTGCTTTAAATACTGCTTGTCCTGCCTTTTTTTAAGTAAACCCATTCTCAGGGTCCTATTCTTCACCCCTCCCAGGAAGCCATAAAAACTATTTCTCGGACCAAATTCTCTCTTCCTAAAACTTATCGTATTAAAATTCTCTCCCTTTCTAAAACCTCACTAAGTGTAAAATTATTTCCTTTATTAAAAATTTCCCCCAGAAAGGATATATTCCTTCTTATAGATGTATCAGCAATGCAAACTAGTCTATCATTCCCCTGAACTGGCTCTTGCCATTTCATTTTTTCTAATATTAAATGGGATATCTCTCTGTTGCCATCTTTGTTTTCCAGCCAGAAGAAACTAATCTCTTTGGACCTCTCAAGGACGTCAAGGGGACCTTTCCCTTTTTCATCTTCGATATCGCTACCTTTAAAATCGCTAAATCTTTGTTTTAAAAGCTCAGCCCACACCGAACCTTGCTCAAAAATACGTTTGAACCATGTGTAGGTCATGACCTTCCAGAAGGTTTTAAAGTGAAGCAATCCCAGTCCCCCTAAATTTTTGGGTGTGTTAATTCGTTTCCATGTAATTATTCTGCTGCTACCCTCTGGTAGTAAAAAGTCTTCGCACATGGCATCAATTTTTGTGCATAAATCATTTGACAGGGGTGTTTGCTTTAAGATGTGAGTTACTTTGGGTAAAATAAGAGAATTCCAAATTTGGATCCTCGAGGCAACATTTTTCTTTAAAAAGGATGCATACTTTGCTATTGCCCTACTGGTTATTTGTTCAATTGTTCTCAAGTTTTTTTGTACCCAAGTCCCCTCCAGGGAAATAAAGGTTCCTAAGATTTTCATAAATTGAGCTGGCTTTATATCTTGTAAATTAAAATTTATATCAAAGTTTGCTAAGATATTTGACTTATTAAAATAATAAAAAGGCCCGAAGCTTCACTATTTTTTGCTAAAATACGAAGAGTTTCTTTAAACGAGCATTCTATTTTATTTTGTGTCCCTGACAGAAGAATTGTTATGTCATCAGCAAAAGCTTCTAGCTTTATCTCCATTTGCCCTACTTTTACACCCTTTATATCTTGACATGAGTAAATATTCTCTATTAGGGGGTTTAAGGCAAAGACAAATAATAATGGGGAAATAGGGTCGCCTTGGCGGCATCCCCTACTCACGCAAAAACGTTGTTTGTTTCTCCATAGTAGGTTGTTATATCACATAAGGTGATGGCTATATTTCTCAGAAAGACGTCCCCAAAACCATGCGCTTTTAAGCAATTTAAAATCCAAAGATGAGAAATGCTATCGAAAGCTTTCCTAAAATCGATGCCCATCACCGCCAAGCAATCATTTTCCCTCCCAGACTCTGCAATAGTGTCAGTAATGCCCCTGCACACATCCTCCATTGCTCTACCTGGTATAAAACCTTTTTGCGAAAAATGTAGCAACTTCGGCGCGACTCTTTTCAGTCTTTCAGCCAGGATCCCCGTGTAGATTTTGAAGGATGAATTTAACATGGTTAATGGACGGTAATTTTCGATGTTCCTTGGGTCTTTATCGGCTTTTGGAATTATATGAGCTTGCCTGTAGAAATGTGTTTTTCAAAAAGCCTTTTTGGTTTGCTTCTGCGAAAACTCTTTCCAGTAGAGGGGACAACAAATTACAATATTTTTTATAAAATTCCATGGGGAATCCATCAGGACGGGAGATTTGTTTGTTTTTTTGAATTTTTTTATATAGTTACTAATTTCCAAATAGAAATTTTATTTTCTAAATTTTTTATTTCGTTTTCTTCTAATTTTGTTACCTCAATTTTCTGGTCATAACCTACTTTTGAAATAAAATCTGCCGAGTTAAAAAGGCATTTAAGGCAGCGCTTGGTTGAAATTTTATTGCAGTCCTTACAATTAAAAAGATCTTGAAAATATTGCGTGATAAGACTGTTTATTTTAGAAGGGTCGGATACAATATCATTTCTTTTATTTATTAAAACTTTAATATCCTTTTGGTTTTTAAAACTTGCTTCTGCAATTTTTATCTTTTTAATAGGATTTGTTCTTTCGGGACATTTTTGCAGCCAGACCTAATCAAGTGACCCTGCGAGAATGTATCGATAATATTATCTAATATTTCATTTTCAACCATCCCGTTTCTTCCGTTGGTTTTGCCCTTAACCAATTCTTCAAACTTCCTTTTTCTTTCTGCGCTTAATTTAGTTCCTAATTTTATGTACTCATTTCTTGCAAGGTCTAGGATAAGTTTAAGAGCGAAAGACGGATATTTTATTTTTGAATTGTTAAGATCCGATAAAACACCTTCCATCATGTTTTGAATTTTGCAATGGGTATTGGTGTCGTCTAAAAGTGTTGTATTAAGATGCCAATGTTGTTTACGTTGATGTCTTTTAACTGGCATATTGAAGGTAGCCAGTAAGGGAGAGTGATCAGATTGAACTTCTTCAATTGGTTTACAGTCTACAGTCCTAGATATTAATCCTGTACTAGCAAAAATGTAATCTAATCTAGCACTTTTAAAAGCGCCAGAACTATTTTTGATAAAAAAGGTGTGGTCTGGTGATGCAGTTAGCCTATTGGCCACATCTCCAAGACCTCCTTTTTCCAGTATATCTTTGAAAACTTTGGTGGCCCTTTGGTTATTTTCTTTCTTGTATCCAAATGTGTCTCTGCACTGATCTAAAACTAAGTTAAAATCTCCCAATAAAATTATTTCATTGTTATCTTTATTTGGCAAGGATAAAAATTGTGAGTCAATTTCTTCATAAAATTGAGGATTGTCATCATTGGGACCATATACTGATACTATTCGTATCAAACATTTGTTAAAATTACATTCTAAAATGGCATAGTTTCCGTTCAAATCTTTAGATATTAGTTGTGGTTTTAGTTTTCTCTTAACTGCTACTAAAATGCCTCTCGAGGGGTGGTTTGACTTTTTTTTTTTGCTGGAACTAAAAAAAAATCGTAATCGTTTGGAAAGGGACATTCCAAGCCAATACCCATCATACGTGTATCGCAAATAGAGAGTACGTCAGGATTGTGCATCAAAAGGCTATCAATGGTTTTCTTTCTTTTTGTTAAATTCGAAATAGAATTTACATTTGCAGTTATAATTTTTAAACGAGTAGTCATGTTTAAGGGAAAAAGTAAAGGGGAGGGGATACAAAACCAAATGACTGCATAAAACAAAACAAATAATAAACACAGTACGATAAAACAATAAAAACATATTTCATACGACCTTATACGGACTGTTCTCTCTTGATCTTTTCCCGGTCGAGTCCTGGCCCGGACTACCAGACCTTTTCTCTCGGGGTTCTTTGGGATTTCGAGTACGCGTTGTCTTCCTGTTTGGCTTTGCACAGAACAAACCAAGCGAAATGGGGATAAGATGTTTTTTGGGGTTCGGAATATCCAGCCTTCGATTTGGTTTTCTTCATACCTAGTTCGAAGAGAGATTGGCCGTGCCGGCGTCCTCAGTTACTGTTTTTGATGAGTCCTCTTCTTTCAACTTTTTCTTACGGAGTTCCTCTGGGCTCCCCCGTAGCCTTTTAGACTTATTTTGTGAGTTCTTTCTCGTCATTCCCTTCAAATTCATTTCAGGTCTCTTCCTTAGAACCACTTTCCATGCCTCTCTTTGAGACTGGATCTCGCTTGATGGAGCCTCCTTGGTAGTTTCTTCCTCTATCCGAGCCTTCCAATTCTCCCAATCCTTCTCTTGAATCATAAACGACTTGATTTTCATCACCGTTCTCCTCCTCTTCTTCCAGAATCCTCACTTCGTCGGCTTCCTCTTCTTCCTCCAGGCGTGCCGCCCCCTCTGTTTTCCTTCTTTCGTCCGCTCCTTCCATTATTTTTTAAAGTTAATAAAGCGCTTTGTTAACTTAATGTGAGATCTTGACAAAGAAAATTTATAAGGCATTCATTCTCTCGAAACAATGACGACATTCAAAATGTCAGCTTTGAAAAATAAGTGACGCGTTCCAGGCTTCATTAATCAAGATTCCTAAATTATTAACACATTGAATAAAATTATGATGGTCAAAAAAGTTCACTCAATTTTGCTATATTATAAATAAGTAAACGGGAATCAGAATATCTATAATCTATATACTCAAGCTCCCTAAGCATCACCTTCACTAATACCGTCAAACTTATTTATAGTAGCCAATCCGGGGACATAACAAAGTGGTTTTTATTGACAGGGCTGCTTTTCACGGAATATATATATATATTATCTATTTAGATTATAGTATATATATATCTATAAATATATTTCTATATTCTATCTATCTATATATATACATATATATATTTTCTGCGGCAAAATTTGTTGTATGCTATCGGCAAGTGATTGCTTTATATATTTGGCCGTTAACAAAGTTTGACTTTTCCTTTATAATACCAATTCAATATGAAATGCATATAATTTGTGAAGTGTGCTTTTAATTATTATGAGAGATACATTTATATTTTTGTAAACAACACATTATTCTTTTAATCTCAGAAAGACGAAAATTTAAATAACTACAATATTGGAACAAAAATTATTGCTATATTTAAATTCACAATATTAATCCTCTCGTATATTTTATTTTTCCTTCAAGGTTAAATGTACATATTTATATAGTGCATTTTTTTCTAATGGCTGGGGCGAATAACTATATTCAAATGTTGTGAATGTTACAAAAATGTAAATATCTTCTCCTCTAACAAATAAAGAAATTATAAAGTCATAAATTGCAAATGTCACAACGATCATCGAGGGTTATATTCTTTAAGTATAAGTCCCTGCAGGATGAAAAAAGCAAGTTATTCGTCAAATGGTCAAGGTCACTCAAAAGCTACAAATGGGGGTTCGATTTTAGACAATTTATTGGCACTTAATAAATTCAGCGAACTATACTTTGTGTTGTTTCCCATTAAACTTCTACATGTTATTACACGACTCGGTAATGACTAAATTATGTTTTTGCTTACTTGTTTCGACCGAATTGTATTTGTGAGGATTTGAATTAATAAAGTATTACATCAAATCTATGTTTTTTAATTATTATGTTCAATATTTACCTTCTACTCTCGAGAGTCTAACCTAACACTCAACAAATATGTTTGCAAGATACAAACCATCTTATGTAAATATTTTAAAGTTTATTTATCTTCTTATACTCCATTAAATCTCCGAATACGCAAAATATTTGGACATAAATGAACTAAAATCCAATGTCTTTGAAGGAGTTGTCGTATTTTATTTTAGCATGGACACGATTTTAGACATTTTTAGAACTTTGGACATTACCAAACTGTCCTGTTGAGCCTGAGCTATCATACATAACAACTACGAGTAAATTATAAAGCTTTATAAGTTTATCTGAAATCGTCCATATCTGTTATAGTTATAGCATTAATCTGACATAATGCAGTTTTTACACATGATATGTTATTTGTCAATGCACTAAATTAGTAGCAGTCTTTCATTTATTTTGAATAATGTTATAAAAGAGTTAATTTTGCTATGTACCTTTTTGTTGTCAAATTGAATTTGAATGGAATTTTTGTTTAAATAACCCCCCTGTTGAATTTATGCATTTCCTATATTGAATTTATGAAAGTTGAATCCCCCTCAATATACTATATTATTTAGATAATATGTACTCTATGATATGCTTGCATTGAGAGACAACATTTCTCATTTGACAATTCTGATGCAGATAATATGTTTCCTGCCAATGACCCCCTACTTTATTGTTTCCCTTTGTTAATGATAAAAGATCTTGTACATTCCTTATTTATTGATGATAAATTTTCTGAAATGAACATTCTTAAGCATTTTATGTTTATATGATATCATTACATCTCTTCCCAGATGTAAATAGAAATAAATTATGGGCATTTCATAATCCATTTACGGATATTAATTTGAGATGTGACGAATTAGATATCTACAAGTCCTGCATATTTACCAAGTCTTATCTACTTATTCTTTAAGATTTAGAATATACCCTAAATAAATTTTCTAATATAGACGAAACCATAAATAAATCAAACTTTTCATATTTTTCATGCTTCTCCACAACATGGTTTTATTATGTTGAAATAGAATCGTCGAAAAACACCTTCTCTAAGAAAAAGTAGCCTTCGTTGTAACAATAGCAAATTATACTGGACAATAAGATCCTAATTTTAAATAGTATAATCGGTATATCCCAAGAAACCATTGAAGGAAAGATAATTCGATAACAAAATTAAAAAAATATTTAGTATCATATATTAAATTACTTATTCAATGTAGCAAAAAAACAATACCGTATTATAAAAGGTATTTGATAAAAACGCATATAATTATGTCTTAGAATTCTTTTAGATAACTCCTGATCTTATTTTTTGAATTGAAAAAACTTCTATAGTTTTAAAAGTAAACCAAATAAATTTGCAAATTGTACAAAATCTGATATGCTTTAATTAGATTTTCTGATTGAAAAGTTGGGACTAACAGTTGATATTCGGTATATTTATAGTACCAGCAGTGAATTTGCTTAAACAATATTACTTTATCTTGATAAACTACCTAATATACCCACGGACTGCAAATTTTTATGATAATATAGTAAAAATCTTAATTGTAACTCGAGTCTTGATGTCACTCACTTTTCTTGTAAATCATATTAAATAAATAAAATCTCTAGATATCTATTGGAAAAAGCAGGTCTAAAATTGTTATCGGCGTTATATTTTTCTGTTGAATCCCTTCTCGGGAGGTTGAATATTTATCAATATACTTGTAAGCAATATAGCTTATCTTCCAACAACCTGTATCAGCCAAGTACATCAAAAGCGATATAATGGACTCAAGTATCATAATACCAATTGCCATTTTCCTTTGCTCTTGATTGAACTAAAATCTGGCAGCTGTAAATATTCCCATGACAGAAATATATAATGCCATAAACTTTTCATACGTAAACAAGACATTATATTAAGATCTTAACGATAAGCTAGATACCCTTTTTGATCAATAGCCTTAACAATTAGAAAACGCTAGCACATGTTCGCTCCATTGCAAGCGCTACACTTAAAAAATACTTAAAATGATGGATCATGTAAACAAAAAGGCTGAGTAGGTTTAAGAACGACATCAAGTATGAGAGACAAATGAATGAAGATAACTCTTTAGAAAAGGCCATTAATTATTTCTCTTTTTGTAGTCTTATGTCACTTATTTACTAATGCATGGTGGGCAACCATTTTTTATTCCTCCTTTATTTAAAATAACAACATTGCTCACCAGTGTGTCGGCTCTTTCCCTCTGAGACCTTTATTTAAACTAACTTTTCCATAGTAATCATTATTCAAGTTTATCTTCATTTTGTCTTCTTTTTAACCTCAGATGGAAAAGATATTGAAGCATCTATCTTTAATATGTTCCAGTTTGTATAATCAAAGATCCAACTAACGTGATTAAAGTGATCTAGCTGGAATCTTGGAAGATCATATTAGACAGTATCATTGCACTGCTCTTCTTGTATTTTTCCTTTTACGCACAACAAAGGACCCCCAAAATACATATGATAGCATCGAAAGTCCACAATATACTCACTTTATTTCTTTTATCTTTGTCTTTCTTCTCAACACTTTTGTGTACGTTCAATAGCAACAACAATGGTAATCCTTTCAAATCCAGAGGAAACATGAGTAAAGGATCTAAAGAAAGCGATCATTGAAAGAAGCTACCCAGAAATTTATCATACATTTAATGTAGAGAAGTAATCAAATTTTCTTCTACTTACCACCTGAGAAGTATCTCACGGGAAGTCTTTGTTCCGGTCCTTAGTAATTGAAAAGATAAATAATGCTTGGGGAATAAAATATGATGATGAAAGTTATTTACCTTATTTTTAGTTTACTGAAATAATCTTAAGGGTGAAAAATCAACATTAACCTAAGTCTTTCATGTGGAGGGCTTGATGGCTGAAAATATATTAATGGACAAATGATAATAATAGACTTCTTATCTTTTTTAACGTGATTAGATTAAAGTAAATAAGCAGAATAACAACTTTTCAATGACAATTGAGTTAAAAAGGTATTACTTCATTCGTAAATATCGATTTAAATGTAAAATAAGCCCGTCATTATGAGCACCATTTGTCCTTTCCCTTGGGCTCCATCCGTGTCATAAGCAATCTTTTGAACGAGTCCAATTTTATCTTATAATTTTAATCAAATAAATCAACTCCTTGCGCCAAAGGAGATAGTGCATGAATATTTCTATATAATCCGAACGAAAAATAAACTATACTTTCCTTTATAGTAAGACGTAGAAGAATAAAAATGAACGACCAAGTAGAAAAATGATTTTTTCTTCTGTTGAATTTGAAAGGACTAATTTCAAGATAATAGCGCCCTCAGGTACCTAAATAAACCCAAAAAGAGTCATTCACGTTAGGAATCTTACAACAGAGGAATGAGTATTAGAGTGTCTCATAAGGAAAATATTTTATTTTTCCTCCGTTCAAAATTCGTGTGGCTGATTTCAGTCAAAATTTTCGAGTTCTACAGACGTGGTCGTAGAGACACCAATGACGCAGAACACAGTGGACTTCCATATGAGGCAGTAACACCATAAAACATTAAAAAATCAACAAAATCGCTTTGAATGATCGAAAAGGGAGGCTGTTTGAGTTAGCTGACATCGTAAATATATCAAAAAAACGTGTTGGTTTTAAATTGCATGAACATTTGACTATGAGAAAGCCCTATTCAAAGTGGGTGCTGCGTTTGCTCACTATTGACCAAACAGGAACGTGTTGATGATTCTGAGCAGGGTTTTGCCATTTTTAAACGTAACAACCGGAATATTTGCGTCGATATGTGACAATGGATAAAACATGGATCCATCACTTCACTCAGGAATCAAAATGATCGTCATCTGAGTGGACAGCAACTGGTATACCTCGTCCAAAGCGCCCGAAAGAACAACTATCGGCTGGAAAGGTTATGGCCTCGGTATTTTGGGATGTGCGTGGTGTAATATTCATCGACTATCTTGAGAAAGGAAATACCATCAATAGTGAATATTAATTAACGTTACTGGAGCGTTTGAAGGCCAAAATTACAAAGAAACGACCGCATATGGCAATTTTTTTTTTGTTTCATCAAGACAACGCACCATGTCACAAGTCAATCAAAACAATGGCAAAAATACGTGAATTGAACTTCGAGTTGCTCCCACATCCACCGTATTTGCCAGATTTGGCTTCCAGCGACTACTGGCTGTTCGCAAACCTGAAAAAATGCTCGCCGGTAAAAAAAATTCGCACGAATGAAGGGGATGTCGCTGACACTGAGGCCTATTTTGGGGGAAAGATGGATCGTTCTACAAAAGTTGCGCTAGAATAATTGCGTTGCTCTTGATGGAGATTTTGTTGATGAGTAAAGCTAATTTCGAACAAACAAAAATGTGTTTTTTTTGTTCAATGTATTTTACTTGAACAACGTTGGGGGCAGAGCGTACTACTTCTATATTCTTTTGTGTCTTGAGAATAAACGGAAGTGGACTTCCTTGGGGCCTTCATACTGTCGTCTCAGGTAATATAGAAGTAGTACGCTCTGCCCCCAACGTTGTTCAGTAAAATACACGGATACTCTCGACGTTGTATCAAATCTCCCAAAATGATGGTGGGTTCGAGGGAGGAGTTGTTTGCTAACGAATTGAGCTACACGCCTCGTATTGCTCTCTCAACGCCTTCTTCTCTTATTTATGAATTATTTATATTATATCATTAAAAAATATTAATTCCTTTTTTGCATTTACCTCTTTCAAATTTATTTCCATCGAATATTTAACTTTTTGGATATATTCTTAATAATGAAATGTATTTCATAAAAAACGTTTTCTAAAAGAAAGGCATCATAAATCAAAGAAAATATTTAATATTTAATTATTTATAAAATGTAATACAATAAAACGCTCAAATAATATCTTTTATTTTGATCTGCCGAGCATGAAATAAAAAACATTTTTTTTCTTTAACTGTAAACGTAGTATGTAGGGATAAAAAATTGAGGATTTTGAAACGTGAATGGTTAAAGAAAAGGGTGAGGGAATATTTTGAAATTGTAATATACATTATGCAATAAAGTAAAACTTCACTCTTGGTTGTTGAGTAGTCAATATCAGTCATTCAGTGAGAAGAAATGGATCCAATTTGTTCATGGCCTCGATCCATGTCATTGACGAATCCTTTGAATGAACTCCTCCTATTCCACCTATCATGTTTATGAATGAGTTTAGGAGAACAATCTCTTTGTTATCCTGAGTAGTAGGTAAGCCTTCTTTATATACTATTATTATTTTTCGCTAAAATACAGAGGATCAGAAAAGGGAAAATAAATATGGGGAAAACCAGGAATAAGTAATTATACAGACAAGTTTGTGAATGTCATTTTCCTTGTATACGGTTATAACGTACCTAATACATTTTTTTGTATATATTGATTAAAAGTAAACTGTATGCATTTATAGAATTTTTTACTTTGTATCAGAGTAGCCTTCAACTGATAAATAGATAATTTGTATTGATTAGACCATTTACCAAAGCAAGATATATATTTCATTGAGAGGATTCAAGTACAGCTTACATTATCATATATATATATATATATATATATATATATATATATATATATATATATATATATATATATATATATATATATATATATATGTGTGTGTATATTAACCTATTTTTTACCATATGTAGTCCCAGTGTGATGATGGAAACCTAGGAACTCAATATAGAACTCGTAAATTGATCATAGCTATTACTTTCAACGGTGAATGTTTTATAAATCTTATCATCTTATGTTAATTATATATATATATATACATATATACAAATTTAGGATATTGTTTAATTAAGGAATACATCCAATAACTTATGTATTGATTAGTACATTTACACACACATCATATATATTTAATTTGAGATTATTTAACTCCAGCGTACAATATATTAAGTAACTTGTGTATTACTGCAAAAAGCTGAAGAGCTAGTGTGTTTATTTTCGAACCAAGCTGAAAAATACTTTGACGAGCGTAGTCCTCCAAAAATTATATGGCCCTAGTGGAGGATCGATAAGGGAGCGGATTGTCTCGCAGGGCCTCGTCAAGCTTCAGTCGATGGTTGATGCTCTGAGGAGACGGGAAGGACGTTTGGTTATTGGAATAGTGGGCTTTGCATTGAGGGAATTCTACAGCTCCTCAGAGGAAAAAATACAAATGACGCCTAAAGTCTTAACACTACAAAAAAACTGTTTTTTATTTGTTGGCTTATACTGTTTCTATATTTGATCTTTTAACGGCATGTCTTTAAGGTGTTTTTACATGGCATTTGAAACATAATTGTACTATTTTATACATATATTAGGTGAGATTGTTATTGCTATAATTGAAAGTGAGAGAAGAAAAGGGATGTTTTTATTAATAAAAAAACTTTTGCATTACTTAATATATTGCTTTCACATTCTTGTCCTCTTATCCAATCATAATAATCTAAGAAATAATAAAAATAATTATTATTATCTAAGCCATTCAAAATGAGTATTTTTTTAAATTAACTTCCGCTTCGTAATACCTGCAAAACAAACTTGATATCTGGTATTTCTTCGAGAATAAATGTAATAATTTAGAAATTATATAACGATACTCATCATTATTATTACTATCAGATATATTCCTTTCATAAATGTATAAAAATGGGTATGGTTTTTTAGTATCCAATACCAAATTTTTTTAGTAGTGTTATAACAGGTAATCTTTAAGATACGAACGAATTATGATTTACATAATATGTTTCTTATATTCTACCATTGTCTTTTTACACAACAGAAGATGAGACACTCGAGGGAAATATCGGGGAACGAAGATTATCCCTTGAGGATTATATTTTTAGGACATTTAAATGTTTATGCACTTTTAATGATATTACTACTAGATAGGTCACTACCGGCTGATACCGGATTATGTTCCGGTGAAGTGGGTATATTCTAGGAGTTAAACATATTCTTTATTTATATTTGTAAAATTTCTAAAAAATAATATTTCAAAATAAATATTATAGTGGAAAGGTCCTATATACAATTTATAGCAACTTTTTCGTTTCAATGTTTATCTAATTTATGTTCAATTGTCTATTAAGTTTAGCCTTGATGATTTACTACGTTTTGAGAGTATATTTTTTATCCATAAATTAGCAACAAAAAAATGTTTTCAGCCGAACGAATGACAATTTTCCTGTTGACCAGGCAAATCGAACGCGATGACAATTACTTAGAAATGTTTTTTGCATGATGAAACAGAATGATTAACATTACAGATATACAGAAATTTTACATTCAAGGGTATTTTCTTCTTAGTACATATATATAACAATTGGACATAGAGCTGCCGGCCACATTTCTGAACTAAAACCACAAATGACACTTGCACTCGAGGCAGATAGAGTACGGAATGTATAACCATAACTCAGATCTTCTCAAGAGTTTATGAGAGAAAAGAAGCTGCTGGAGGACTATGAACGTTAGCTTTTATTTAGTCCATGTCTTAGTTTTATCCTATTTATTAATGTTATTGCGTAAATTTTCTGTTTTTAATGAACTTTTATTGGCTTTTCCCGCTCAATTATGTCGTACTGTTTTAGTTTCTTAATTGGCAATTTTAAGATCAGCTAATATTTTTTTAGCTAAGCAGTTACACTTTTATGGTTGTACATAGGTAAATTGGATCACACACAAGTAGCTTCAGCACCATACAAAATGAATATATAATTGTTTTATGAAGGAGTGCAAGGTTTTTTTACTTTTTTATTCACTGAATAAAAATGCACGTCTCCTTGAAATTATTTCCATTAAAAACCTCGTTAATTAAATGAAGCTAAGCCCATGCTTGTGGTATCTACAAATGTATTATGCAATTAAATGAGTTTCAATTAGATGCAGCCCCTCTCTCCTACAGGGTTTTTTGCCAAATGAATAATTTAATGTTCTAAAATAACAAATGTATGTAAAGAATAATTATCATTCTCTTTCCTTCTTTTGAATATATGTTCATTTTTATTGTTAAGTATTTTAGTGATGTTATCAATATGTTAATGCAATAATGTAAAAAATATAATGAAACCGATTTGATGGAAAATAAATTGTTGTACTGAGGTACCAAAAAAAATGTTCAATATAAATAAAATCGTGTAATGCTGCTGCATCTTGGGAAAATTAAAATAATCCGTTTCCTCCAGGGAGTTTCAATCACTACAGCTCATAAGATTTGATTTATGAAGTGTATTCTTATGTGCATTCATATCAATTTAATATAAAATTGTGACTATATTTGATAGACCTTAATTGAGTTAATTTTTTTAAATGGCGGTCGTTATTTATTAAAAGTTTCTCCTTTATTGCTCCCCGTAAATGTCTTACGTTGTTGAATTAATAGATTGTGGTTCTTCTTATTTTTCAGTATGCTATTTGTGAATTTGTCTTTATGATTTAGTTGTAAGCAAGAATAAAAGGCAAACCAAGGGGATGGAAAGAGTATTTATTGTATACTCTTTTGACAGTTTTACGTAAATGATATTGACCTATGAATAAAAAAGTTATAAGAGGAGGCGTCAAGATCTACAGCTGAGTCCTTATCACTTTAATAACTTCTTTTAGTCTGAAAGGGCTACTTGATGATTTATCCTCTACTAGAAAGCAATGAGAATGCGTAGAGTACTCTTCAATTATGAATTATAGTCGGAACAGAATATACAAACTTTAAATATATTGATAAAAACAATTGTGACTTCTGTACCTCTCTAGTTGGATCCTAACACGTAGAGATACAAGATGACAGAATGCACAAGACATCAAATCAATGATAGCTCCAAATGTCTTTGTTTTGACTCCTGATTTCAAGCCCTGTGATGTAAATCCTGAATTGAAAGGTATTCACGAAGAATGACAGTTTTAGGAGCAAAACATGACAATATATCAAGGATATTTAATAGCAGAACGCCTCTCAGCCATATGCATTTATTTGAAATAGATAAATATTTAAGTGAATTTGGCAAGCTAATATTTTACTAAAAGTCTCCTTTAACTGTCTTGGTAGACACAACTTTATCATATAGCCAAACATTTTGGACTAAAAGAGGATCAAAATATAAGGGCTTTTTTATACATATTATTTTATTAAAAATTAATACATTTAATCAATCAAATAAACAAAAATCTCCATTTTTCTAGAATCATAATAGTCAACAAAGGTATGCGAGTAGAACTCAACGTTCATGTTTTGTCGCAACAAATGAGAAAAAAAACAATATAAAGTTATTTATTTTATTTTTCTAGCTTATCCGTATAAGAAAAATAATCGACCAATATTTTTTTATGAGAAAACTACTGGTAATATTTCGGCCCTTAAAATCAACTATCAATTTCTACAACGTCTATTATCTCGATTTCCTATTTATTTATTTTATAAGATCAATTTCTCGATTGGTGATATTTTTATTAAAATAACTTTTATTTGCCTCTATCGAACATTTATACCATCTTTTTATCCTGCATAATTTTATGAAAGTAGTTCAATACTAAAATTTAAATTCATAAATCCTAAGATTTTTTTTTCTTCTATTCTTACCCCAAGAGTATATGCTATGAGCAACCTCTTAGGGTCACGGAAACTGAAATTTAATCCAGCAACCCGTAATGCATACACCCCAAAGGCGAGCTATATTTCAATCATTAGTATAAAAATTTCATATAAATAAAAAGACATTAAAAAAACACTGATAACAATAAAAAAATATCAAAATACTAATAATACAACTTTAAGAGATGGCAATAGTTAAAAATTCACGTGGGCTTTCTCCCAGCTTCGTATTCAAAAGCATCTTCGAAGCGACAGGTGCTTATAAGAACTTGGATCATTTTAAGCACATCGTCCTTCCTCCAACGAGCGCCCCCGTGATCCTGTAATAGGTCCCTCCTATGTCGAGCTAAAGCGTCGCATATTTCCGCAAAGTGCAGTGGAGACTCCTTTTCTTCTCCACAGAGCCTACACAAATCGTCTCCCGTCAACCCCATTTCCTTAAGATGCTTCTTCATAGGGATATGGCCCGAAACAAAGCTCAAAACATTTTTAATTGATGTTCTAGTATGCGTATGCAACTTCCATCCATTGATAAGGTCCGGGAAGAAAAACTTCGTCTGTCGACAACTTGAATCGCCTTGCCATTCTTTGAGCCATTGTGAGCGAACATCTTTTTTAATTTTTTCTTTGATAGTTATTCGTGGTACTTCTAAGCAAGATTGAAATGTTATATTGCAGCCCATCTTGGCCAAAGCATCCACAAATTCGTTTCCGGTGTGATCTTCATGGCCTTTGATCCATGAAATAGTAATAGCCCTTTTCGATTTGTTTATTTCCTCTAAAATATTTTCCTGCTGTTGAGTAAACAATCCTCGCTTTTTTTAAAGTGCTTCGATGGCTGCCATACTATCCACATGGATGACCACTTGGTAGCTTTGATATTTTTCTAAGCTGTTTAGGGCCCGTACTGCCTGAAGGATTCCTTCCAACTCAGCTTGGAAAACTGTGTTGAACCAACTAAGGTTTCCGAATCCTTCATCAATACTGCAGTCCCCTAAGGAAATGCACCATCCATAGCCCACTCCATTCTCCATTTTTGATCCATCTGTAAAAATATTAAGGTAGGCAGGATCCACTGAAGTCCTCCCTTTAACGGTTAAAAAATTGGGCAAACAATACGCCCTATGGTAGTTATTTTCCAGTGGAACTCCATACTGTTTGAATATCACATTTAATTCCTTTTGAAGGATGCTTCCTCCACCTTTAGTTTGTGAATGTGCCAACCAGTTTATCGGGACATCATCCTTGGTTCTCAATCTAGTCATTAATGCTCGTTTTTTAATACTTAAATGGAGTGGTTCAATGTTAAGAATGACTTCCATAGCTTTTGTAGGAGTAGATCGCATAGCCCTACTCATTAGGAGACATGCAAGTCTATTGATTCTCCGAAACTTAGTTATATACTTCTTTTGTTCTATAATGCGCGGTGCCCATACACTGGCTCCATAACAAATAATCGGCTCTAAACAGGCCTTCCTAATCCAATGGATATAAAAAGGCCGCAGGCCCCACTTCAATCCGATTAGATTACGAACCGAAAACAAAAGTTTCTTGGCTTTTGCAATAGCGTATTCAATGTGTGGCCCCCACTGAAGCTTACGATCGATTAGGATACCAAGGTACTTATAGTGGTTGACCCATTCAATAACCGTATTGCTGATTTTTATTTTGGGAAAATGTATTTTACGTGCCCAGGTGCACACCATTCCTTTTGTCTTTGATTCGCTAAATCTTAGACCGATCTTGGATACACAGAAGTTCATTTGGTTCACCCTTTCTTGAATAATATCGGCCATTGATGTCAGGTCAAAGCCTGTAATTACCAATGCAATGTCATCTGCAAATCCTATGGTGAGTATTGGTCCTGGTTTAGGTTCTATGGCTTGTTGGATGGCACAATTCCATACAAACGGCGAAAGAATTCCTCCCTGAGGACATCCCCTAGTGGGAGTGAAATAAGTCTTTACTCCCTGTTGCCCACAAACGATTTTCCGGCTTTGTAGGAAATGTCTGTACCATCCAACTGAACACGAATCGACACCATTTTTCTTTAAATATTCTTCTATAACATTATATGGAAGATTGTCAAATGCTCCTTCGATATCGAAGAAAATGACAATGGCATGTTTCTTGTTGAGAACGGCACTCTCCACTTTGTCAACCAATTTAGAGACAGCTGTTTCAGCTGATTTCCCAATTCTGAACCCATACTGATTGCTCATAGGATTATTGAGCTTGAGAGATTCAATGTGCCAATACACAACTCTTTCCAGGCCTTTTAAAAGGGTGTTAGCAAGGGTTATAGGACGGTATGCTTTAGGATTTGAGTAGTCTTCTTTATTTGGCTTCGGCAAAAACAAGACTTCAGCTTCACTCCAAATCCTGGGAACGTAAGAGAACTTTAAGGACAAGCTATATAAAAATGCAATTCGAACGTAATATTCACTAGCTAAATTTTTAAAAACAATTGGGGCCAGCCCGTCTGGTCCGGGTTTTTTAAAATTTTTAAAAGATTTAAAAACCTCCTGAACGAGGGGACTATCAATTTGGTCAACCCATTGATTATTTTGTCTTGTTTCCGATACATTACAAAATTCATTCTCCTTAGGTCCATGCAAGGTAGCGTTATTAAAATGTGTCAAAATTATTTTTTTAGATTTTCTTGTATTGAATAGCTTCCTTCCTCGCTTTGGAAAAGTCCAAATCTAGACTTATTCTTTTCTTTTTGCCTCCAAACAGCCGCAACCACAGCTTGTTGAGAGTTTAATTCGTCACATCTTTTCCTCCAGTGATGTCTCCTCTCTAGCTCAATCACTCTCCTGTAAACTCTCTTCTTCTGATAGTACGCCTCCTTGTCAGCTGCACATTGAGTCCTTTTGAGTCTCCTTTCAGCCTTTTTAGCCGCTTTCCTCAGGTCACTTAACTCCTCGGTCCACCATGGAACCGTTTTGCGAAGCCTTCTAGGTTTCAGTGGTGCTACTGATTCGAGTGCTCGTTGGAGCGATATTGTGAGATCATGGGACAATTTATCTATTTCAATTGATGAAATCTCATTTTCATTTCCTGTGAGTGTTGTTGTACTTAAAGGCCCTAGTTTATTTGGGAACTCTGACCATTTAACTCGCCTTAAATTTCTCAATTGCACTCGCTGCAATTGTACATCCACATGAAACATAATGTATTTATGGTCAGAAAACGTGGGTATATCAGAGACTTCCCATGATGAGATTAACGGAAGCATGAGGTCATTTGCAAACGTTACGTCAATTATAGACGATCCAACTCCGCCAACAAACGTGCGTTTTTTACCTTCATTGCAAACATTCATATGTAATGAAGCACACATTTCCTCGAATTCTTCTCCTCTTTTATTGTTTTTTTCCGATCCCCATAAAGAGCTGTGGGCATTTGTGTCCATTCCTATGAGAAGAGGTATCCTTTTGTCATTACATTCATTCCATAACTTTTCTATTTTAGGAAAGACACATGGATAAGTAATATCAGCATAGTATGATATAATTATAATTTGCTTGTCTTTTACTCTTACTGAAATTGCTACCATATCTCTGCAAGAGTATTCCAGTAGTTCAAGGGCCTCAAGTTTTTTTGAAGCCACAATGCTCACCCTTGAGAATAGCCCATCATGACTATTTGGCGTGTACACGTCGTAAAAACCATTGATCTCTTGCAAAGTGTTGCTCTGTAGTGGAAGTTCGGTTATCAATGCAACTTCAACAGATTGTTTTTCCAGTAGCTTCATGAGTTCGTATCCAGCCAGGCTTCTTTTCCCGAGATTTATTTGAACACAGTTAGTTGAAATCATATTTTGTTCGATTTTAAGTAAATAATGATCCTCATCTCGGCGTATTTCCTCCCAGGGGAAATATGTTCGTAAAACGCAGGCTGAGGTTTCCTTATGTATGAATATATTAGCATCATCACTTTGAAATAAAATAGCAGCGGATTAAAATGTCTTGTAGATTCAGTTAGGTAAAAAACTAAGAAGAACTTTTCTTGTGCTTGAGGTTTATACTTCCTTTATCGGGTGAATCATCAGTGTCGGGTTTGTTCCTTTTCCCCGCTGATTGGGATCGAGTTCGAGCAACAATTATCCTTTCAATGTCAACATGAGACGGGATGGGTCTATTCAAGTCTTCAGGGTCGTCATTTTTCTTATTTTCACATTCAACCGTATTCTGTACATAATTTCTATCCTCATTCCATATAAGATTTAATGAATCTCCACTTGAAGCTGCACTAGGTATTTTTTCGCTTTCCTTGAGACAATGAGTGCCTTCTCCAGTTTTTTTATTCTGATGAATCTTTATCATTGATTGAAGTATGATGACGTTTAGATTTATCGACATTTCCAATCTTTGTGTGAGAAATGAGGCTTTGAGTGTTCATGTGCTCTCTTATCTCCTTCCAATATTCTACCCATCTAACATATTGGTTTTCTCTTTTGCTATGTGGCCTGTTTCGAAACATTTAGCACATGTAACTATTTGTCGTAGTTTCTTGGTGAAAAAAGAAGACGACATACAAAGTTTGCACAAAATCGGTCAACATTACAAGGTCGCGCAACGAGGTGAAAGTTTTAAATTTTTTGTAAAAATATAGTTTTCCCCAAATTTCTTGAAAATGGAGGACGTTCCAGACTTCAACAATAATTATTAATTTAAAACAATTTGATAATTTGGAATGTTGTAAATTTTTACAGATGAACTAGGCTTGTTGTAAAATACAAAATTTCGAAATATCATGGATAAGGTGTGACACGGAAAGCACTTAGAATATATAATATTTATTTTGTGCCCTTGAAAATGGAATATTCCATTATATATTATGAAAAGCCTTTTTTAATAGTGTTATTATGTATATTTAATTGCTTTATAATTTGTGTTCTAATTTGGACGACCTTGGACGAGCGTAGTCCTCTAAAAATTATATGGCCCTAGTGGAGGATCGATAAGGGAGCGGATTGTCTCGCAGGGCCTCGTCAAGCTTCAGTCGATGGTTGATGCTCTGAGGAGACGGGAAGGACGTTTGGTTATTGGAATAGTGGGCTTCGCATCGAGGGAATTCTACAGCTCCTCAGAGGAAAAAATACAAACACTTCTCACTCATGACGCCTAAAGTCTTAACACTACAAAAAACCTGTTTTATATTTGTTGGCTTATACTGTTTCTATATTTGTCTTTAAGGTGTTTTTACATGGCATTTGAAACATAATTGTACTATTTATACATATATTAGGTGAGATTGTTATTGCTATAATTTGAAAGTGAGAGAAAAAAACGGATGTTTTTTAATTAAAAAAAACTTTTGCATTACTTATATATTGCTTTCACACTCTTGTACTCTTATTCGATCATAATTATCTAAGAAATAATAAAATAATTATTATTATCTAAGCCATTTCTTTCAAAGATGAGTGTGTGTGTGTAATCCGTTATATTTCAGCACGAAGTAGCTGGTCTAAAATAATAAATATAGTTTAATTAAAATAAAACAAAACAATAATAAAAACACAAACTAACTAATAAGCGTATATATATATATATATATAATATAATAATATATAAAAATAAAAAAAACCACATCGATTTTTTGGGAAAATCATGCCATGAGATCGGAGTAATCTATAGCGCCACTCCCTCGGCGAGAGCTATTGCTGCATCCCTGGCAGCTCTCCACGTCCTGGCCTGTCGCAACTGTGGACTTTTATTCCAGGCAGTTCTTGCAGCACATACCAGGGTATCTGCCTGCCAGAGGAGGGGGTTGGGGACGATTCCGGCCGCGTCGGATCTGGTCTCCTTTCGATTTGTTTTCTTGAAGAGCATGAGGCCAAGTGGGTTTCTCCCTCCTTCTTCGCCGTCCCTACTCCAAAATGCCTTCCACGCCTCCATAGCTGCCGACCGCACGGCCATGGTGTTGATGGATGGAAGCCCTGCCGACTTCAGGAGGTCCCGGACGGGTATGTGCTGTCTCCTGAGACTGCCAGTGAGAGTCCTGGCAACATCATTCAGAGCTACCTGGGCAGCTGCAAGCGGTCCTGTGGGGTTACTGCCTCCAAACCGTACGGGTGTGACCGCTGAGACAGCATAGCCGAGCTTCCCAAGAACAATGCCCTTGGCAAGTTGGTGGAGGTAAGGACCCCTTGGGATGTGCTTCGCCAACCTTACAACCATGTTGGCCCTGACCCTGGCTGCCCTCGCCATGATGTCAACATTTAAGTTGAGTGAAAGGGTGGAGTCAACTTTGCCCCTAGCAACTCCAATTCACTGGAGGGGGAGACTGTGGAGGGGCCGACCTTTACCTCAACCCTCTTCCTTCTCTCCTTACTGTCCCTACCACCCGCCAGGAGTAGTTTTTTTTTTTTTAATTAACTTCCGCTTCGTAAATACCTGCAAAACAAACTGATATCTGGTATTTCTTAGAGAATAAATGTAATAATTTAGAAATTATATAACGATACTCATCATTATTATTACTATCAAACATATTCCTTTCATAAATGTCTAAAAAACTTTAACTTTTTTGCAAAAAATATTAATTCATGGATTTTTTTGTTGAATATTTCATGGGTATGGTTTATCAGTATCCTATACCAATATTTTTTAGTAGTGTAATCTTAAAATACGAACGAATTATGATTTAAATAAAATGTTTCTTATATTCTACCATTGTCCTTTTACACAACAGAAGATGAGACAACTCGAGGGAAATATCGGGGAACGAAGATTATCCCTGGAGGATTATATTTTTAGGACATTTAAATATTATGCACTTTTAATGAAATGTTGCTAACATTTCAAACATTTGAAAAATAAGAACAGCCCATATATATATATATATATATATATATATATATATATATATATATATATATATATATATATTATATATATATATATATATATATATAGTATATATATATTATAGTATATATATATAATGGGTTCAAATGTTCAAATGTTGCACAATGTGATTTTCAGGATTCAGTACAATCTGAGTTTACATCATATGATTCAGAGCCTCTTTGACCTATAAGAAATCGATTATGAAAAAAATAAATAATAATGTGTTTCTTAGATTTGTGTCAATATATCCTTGGTATTCAGATCAGGGTTGTTGATTTTTTTTTTAATCGGATTTTTTTATTTAAATCAGATTTTTTTATTTTAATTGTTAACCATATTTTATGAACCAAAAATCTTTTTTTCAATGTGTAAATTTTGTCCATACTTTAAATTGTAACTTTTTAAAACATGCCCAATATACATATAGGCCTACCTATTACTCAGGGGACTTTAAATGCTGTCTTTGATTAAATTCTAGTTGCCTTACTTAATGATTTCATTTTAATAAAGAATGCAAAGGAGTAAACAATAAAATTACAGAACTTCAAAGGCCTTGTAATGAGTCATACTCGCTAATCACGTGACAGTTCGAAATCCAAGCGAGGATCGAAGACTCATGACAATTTTCTACCTTAAAAAATTACTGGGTGGAGCTGCCAACGGCTGATCAAAGATGACTACAAGATGGGTCACTCTCGAATCTAGGACGCGCCAGGTACGCTTGGAAAAGGAGGCGCAAGACAATCGGACAATTGATAACTCGTTCTTGTCATTGTCAAATTTAATTGAGTTTACTCTTTCATTCATATTGTACAAGCAGAATAGAAGCAAATTGTTAAATATGTTCATCAAATCTTAAGCTAATTAGAAGATTTAGAAGAGCAAGAAGACTGACAATTAATAACTCGTTCCTGTAATTGTCAAATTGAACTGCGTTAACTTTTCCATTTACATTGTACAAGTAAAAACAATTTATTTGATAAAACATGACTTGATTTTAATCATTGATTATGTCTTTGGAAAAAAAATCTTAATTTAGATCGCAATCCAAATTGCTTGATTTAAATCAAATAATCCTAACTCAAAGCTTAATATGATATATTATATGATATAGGCCTATAGTCTGAGGCTATAGATATAATGAAAAAGGCCACTGCTCTACTATTAAGAAGACAGACATGAAATGTTTTGTTTCTGTCATTGAGAATTAGAAGCATAAAATTAAATATCAATTTAATTTATTGAAAAAAACATGAATTGATTTAAATCAATGATTTTAATTGGAAATCCACTTGATTTAAATCGCGATTTAAATCAATGATTTAAATCGGCCTGATTTAAATCAAACAACCTGATTCAGATACAAGATCGGCAGTAATGATATTATAAAGAGAAAGATTTTAGAAAATTCTACGAGTGTTTTGAAATATATTATCGATATTGTTATACTGCTATTCACCTGTAATAATATAAAGAATATGATAAGAATATGGTGTTATTCATTGCTAATTATGTCGTGTTGATTGTGTGATTCATATGGAGTTTGAACGGGGTCGTGGTGGATTGCCTCCTAGGTATATTTAGTCAAGTGTATGAATACTATTCATATTACTATTGTGCAGTTGTAGCACAAATAAAGTATTTTTTGTGGCGTTGATGCTGAATTTTTTTTCTAATTGATAAATCCGTCATAACAGTGAACTCTAATATACACTCCACTATAAGCCAATTTGAAGACGTAATAGTTGATCTACTAGAGGGTAGAAGGAACTGTTGCCCAGTGAAGCATTGAATATAATTTTCGTCTAATTTTTTTCCGGTTATATAATTATTTTTTGTTATCAAAAAAGGAGTACATAAAACACAACAACAGATAACAATAAAATAAATAATATTTTAGACAGTTGTGTTTCAGAAAAAAAACATAATTGAACATTTTAGAGCAAAATTACTGTAATTTTTCTACTTATTTAAAATAAAATAAACATCAGACGATAGGAAATGGGCTGGAAATATTGTTCAATTCCTACCATCGAGATCAATTCAATTTCTAAAATCGGTCAAGAGGATCTTAAGAAAATATCGACGTTTTTAAGGAACGAATAAATTGTCATTTTATATTTAGTTATCACTTTTTAACAGTAAATTTGAACTATAATGTTCATTAATGTTTTACACAACTGTTGAAGAGAGTTTTATTTATTTTTGTATTTGTATTCAGTGTAGTATGTATTACACTGTATTATTTGTTACAAATATTGAATAAAATTTCGTGACCGGAAAAATAACACTCTGGATGTTATTATAAAAAATATATATTTGGTAATAAAATTAAACGTAACATTTCCCAAAAAATATCTTTAACATTATAAACATATCCTTATTAATGTATTCATTAATATGGTCTACATTGTCGTCTTAGCAAAATGCTAGTTAACTTCTGCGTGAAAGAATTGTAGATGGCCATAGGAACAGAAAGCGTAAAAAGGTACCTAATCCTTAGGGCCCTCTCCCAGTTGTTGTTTTTCTCCAAAAAGCCTCGGAAAATATAAATTACAGAGAGAGAGAAAGATAGAGACGTGTTCCCCTCCCGCTTTGAACCTCAGTTCTATTTCCCCTTGTTCAATACCTCTTCTTTTCAATCAAGAATCCTCTGAGTAGAGAATAGAATCCCGCATCAAAACAAAGCATAGCTCCTGAGGATATCAAGCTAATTTATTAGCAAGGATATACAGCCTAAAAAGCCTTATAAAACTGACGATACACGTAGTAACTCAGTATTGGTGAGTAAATAAGCTATACTTACTTTTTACAATCACAAAATATGTTATTAAAATATATGTAAACTAAGCTGTAGTAAAAAACATACAATAAAATATAAATAAAAGAACGCAAAAGACACTTTTAAACAGTTGTTAAATCAACATATATATAAATTTTGGTTCAATTTTCCTGTTTCTTTAAATCTCGGTTTTAATTTTAATTTCTACATAATTCGAATTCAAATCTTGTTATATTGTTAACTAATGAAAAATTATTTACAATTATGTCATCAATGGAAAAATTATAACAAATTATAATCAGGGACGAAAAAGGCACAAAAATTGAAAAGTACACATAATTAGTTAAATACGTAAAATGTTTAAATATAAATAATAATTGTCATAATATATTTTAAAAATAATTATTAGAGATTATAAATAGCATAAATATAATATTTTAGGAGGAGATTGTTGGACTTTGAATTTTCATAGTATATCAGCTATGTCAAAGTAATTTTTATTTCTTGTTTAGCTCTTAGATCAGTCTCACCTCACTGAAACTCAATCTGGTTTCAGTCAAAGTAATCTATAATTTCAATAAAAATACTACTTTCAATTGTTATTATATTTTTACTAAAATAACATATTCAAACACTTCCACTATGATTTTAGAGCATTTGGTTTGAGTCCAATAATTATGGTGCGATTTACTCTTTTTTACATTAATTAAATGCTTCCAAAAAGTACTATTTGTAATATCGAAAATGCCTTTGAAATTGGTTTGAAAACTGATAGTATCTTGAACTGTTGTATAAGACAAAGATAATAGTATAAAAGAAAGTAGAAAAAGTGGCTTTTCCATACGGTGTCATATAGTGATTGGTAGTGGACAGAAATAATATTTTACTAAAGAAAAGATACTGGGCATATTCCATTGTTCTGTATTTTCACCAATTATTCATTAGCATATTATCAGAAGACAACCTTGTTTCATTAGATAAGCCTTAGATACAATGCGTTCTACATCCAAAGTACAAAAATATTAATTTTTAAAGAATTTGAAAACTAATTAAACTATTGCACTTATTATTAATATTGATTAAAGGTAGATTCTCGCTAGAAATAAAAGGATATACAGATGTATAATTACCAGTTTTATATGGTGCATTATAATTTTTATCTAAGTTTTCTAAATTGTATGCATTTAATTAAATCACAAAATCAACTACAATAAACTTTTTTGTTCTGACTTGATTGCCTTTTATTTCAATTTTTGATTTTCAATATTATATATATATATATATTATAGATAGATAGATATTGAAATAACAAATATTATACATCATACTTAGATATTTCAATTAGTTAATATATTGCTGTCAAGGACATTACCTAGACTGAATTAAATGACCAGTTTTTTACCATAATCTTATTGCATATGGTAGCATTGGAAACATTTTTAGCAGCGTGATATGCTGGCTTAAATGATATACTTATTTATTTTATAGGTGAATATAGGTAAATGCATTAACAAGAGCACTGCACAAAAAATATGAATTCGGTGATCATATTTGTTGCAGAAATGCTTTCAAATTGATCCCTAGCTTTGAACTGAATTTTTTTTATTGTCGCTAATTAATAAGCTTTGGTTTCTTGTATTATCGAGAATAGTACACAAACTATTTGTAAAGAATCATACAGTTATTTTAAACACACAGTAAAACTTATATTAAAAATGAACTACTTGGGTACTAAGAGTCATTAAAATTTATATTTACTTTTTATGAATTCAGATAATAATAATTTTTTTTTTGGTATCAATGGTTAATTATGATTAGCATTTATATAAAATAGCAAGCTTACAGAACTGAATCCAAAATTAAAGATTTTATTGGTGACGGAGTGTTTTGTTCCATAAAATAAAATTATCATGATAGTTTCTTATTCCTTTTTTGTAATTTTATAACATAAAAATTAACTTAAAAACAAAAAAAGGTTGATCCAAATAAGAACAATTTTTGGGGCGTAATTTTCTTCTTCTATATTTTAGTTTAAAAAAATCGATTGAGCCTTAAAATAAATCAGATTAAATATTTCCCTCCTTTCTATTTGTCAATGAACAGTTTATGAATATTGAACGCTTAGTCGCTAGTTGTTGAATACAGATACATACATAGTACGCTGAATAGTTAACCAAAATTAATAACTCTTAATCTTCATAAGAACTGTGTATGTCGTGTTGTTTCCTTTGCAACTATGGATTTGAATTTGGGATAGACACATTCAATAGCTCATGCAAATGGATCATATTTTACTTTTTGTGTGGTCAGTATAGGACAATAAACAAAAGAAAATACTGCTGAAACTTCGAAAGTCCTTTGGGATCACGTTAAAGGACTTAGTTCATGCAACTATTATATTTCCAAATGAGCAACACTGGCTTAACTGCATTGCGTGCTTCTTCTTTTTATAATATGCACTCCGTTAGAGATCTGCAGCTAATTTATCACATGCACACTTGTACGTAAACTAAATGTCATATATATTCATATTTCAAAACCATTAACACATAAATACCTTTATTTTCTTCTAATAAGAATGTTCAATACATAAATTTACGAGTTTTCATATTACAAAGTTAATGAATTTTCGTTAAAAGCTTATAAACAATTAGTTTCATGCTAAATAATTGTGTTTCATGAATATATACATTAATATTATATTACTCTAATAATTTAAATAGTTTACAAATCCTGCAAAGCTCCTATAAATAAAATTCATTCCCATGTAAGGCCTATAATATTGAAATATAATTAATTCATATGGAATTATAATTCACAGAAAGGAAACTAATGAAAACTAATGGAAATAATTGATATATGATTTCATTATAATTTATAATTAGTTTCCATAACGCTTCTAAGTAAGATATATGTGCAATATGTTTATATCAATTTGATAACTGAGACGGTAAACGCATTCCTTATCGTTATTATTTAATTATAATACTTATCTGGATTGTTTTATATGTGTAAATGAATTTTGTACTTATGCGTATATAATATGTATTGAAATCAGTCTATTTTGATGGAGTGATTCTTATTCCTTAATTAATACCACTTTTTTGTTATTCCACAGTTCTTTAAAAACATATACAAAAAATATATAATATGTATTTAAAATTGAGGTAAATACGTAAAAAATACACAAATACACATTATAGTTTAAAATTTGACCACTTTTTAAGTTGCTTCTGGACACGATTGATTTTGTAAAAAGATTTCCTTTTGGAAGTTTTAAGTATTAGTTATTGTATTTTATGTATATCATGGGAGATAAATATTTTTTATAAATAAGTTTTATCAAAAGAAGGTAACTTTTTTGTTAGATTTTATAAATGTATGATGTAGTTTAGATTTTTTTTCTTTATTGAGATTCGTTGTTGGTGAACGAATGACTGAACAACCATTCATTAAATGCAACTATTTGTTTCCTTGAATACAAAGGGCCTTA
Organism: Caligus rogercresseyi; assembly: GCA_013387185.1. NCBI lineage: Eukaryota > Metazoa > Arthropoda > Copepoda > Siphonostomatoida > Caligidae > Caligus > Caligus rogercresseyi. Next base: position 12,745,296 of record CP045900.1, read on the forward strand.
CGAATTTGTGACACAATGAAAGAGGTTCATTTCATTTTCTCATTTTCCTTCATTGTGGTCTTCCCCCATCATTAAAAATAATGGATGCTATCTGTCCGTTTTGAATGAAGAATAATTCATATATTTCATTAATATGTCTGCTTGACCAAATAATATACCCAAGACTTATAATCCTATGTCGGACGAATAAGCAGGAATAATGTAAACTAAATAGTGTATTACTAGGCTTGGCAGTGTGAGAATTTTTATTTTCTAGACGAAGTAAGATATTTCATTATTGGGGTGGTTTATAAGATATTTTTTCCCGCTGATTTCAAAAATGGAAAAAAAAAGTTCAAAAAGTGACTTTTAACCGGAAATCGAAACCGGAAGTACACGAGCTGATGCTCGCTGAACGCTGAAAGTATGTTTAAAAGACGCGCAGTACAATTTCACATAAGTATGCGAAGTTTCAAGACTCAGCGTGATTCAGCAAATAGAAAATTTTCAGATTTACCGAAAAAAAAGTGTCTAATTGACGATTAATTCTAGATTTTCAAAAAAGGTTTAATTCGATGTCTTTATGGTTTAAAAATAAGCCTAGGCTGGTTAAGTCAATGTCCGGCCTCCGGGACATATTTGGGCCGGATCCGGATTTTTTAAAGTTGCAGTTTTTCGCAATTTATTTTTGCACAATCATATTCAGCTTCCAAAAGGGAGCAACTTTGATGTATTCAGTATCCGAATCTGAGGTCGTTAAGACCCTCAAATCCGGGATTGAATATTAGGTCCTATTTCATGGACGAAGCGGAATATTTTGAAATCCTAAATTTTGGGGGCCTTCTGTGGGTTGTCTGTTGAAATGATCGCATCAAGTTATAAAATAGTATCTATAGAGTGTGACATTTCTAATAAGTTCGTGTCGGATAAAAATTTATTTTAGTTATTAACTTTTTGAGTTTTGGCATAAAACTGGGAAATGGAAAAGTGTTTTTTTCTCCACTCCTGGGTAACTCACAGATTTCAACTTGAGTTCATAAGAAGGAGCTTAAAGAGCCTGACAACAAACTTTAAAATAAATCATTCTCAAGTGTTTCATATTTTTTCAGAAAACCAAAAATCTGATTTTTTCAAAAAACTTAAGGGGGTACCCATGATTTTTGGCATTTTTTTTAATTTGTAAATTTGTTATATAAATGTTCCCAATTGGGAAGAATAATGCAAATGTGAAGAAATTTTTAAAATTGGACGAAAAACAAAAAAGTTTTATTAGTTAGCATTATTTCATAAGTACATATGCTATATATATATAGCATAAGAGTCAAAATGTAACTTTACTCAATGTCAGGCCGAAGGCCCGAGGCGGGGGATCATAAGGGGGCGCAGCCCCCTTATCAAGCTGGAGACCGCGCGTAGCGCGGTTTTTCAGCTTGTACAGTATATAGGTTGCTCGTCTTACACTAGCTTGTGAAATTCGATCCGGCTGCACCGCGCAAGGCTGCCCGAAGGCTGGTACAGTTTTACTTTTGGCTCATACCCGAAGGTACGCACTGTGGCTCGTCGATTCCTCGAAGCAGCGTCTCACCAGAGACAACAGACAAGAGTCCGTGGGCAAACTCCTTGGGGCAAGCTCACCCCCTTATATACTAGCGGCCAAAACGGCGATTATGGTTCCTGGGTCCCCGAGGCAATTTTTTTTTTTTCAAAAATCTTCATGGGGGGTCTATTTAGGGGTTTTCGGGGTCGCTGATCACGATAAGCGTGGTTAAAAATGTCTAGAAGACTTTAAAACCCTTCAAAAAAGCTATTTAAATGCGTTTGATGGTGTTTTCAGCAACCGGAAATGCGACCTCGGACCGGAAATCCGACTTCAGATTCGAGTTCCTCGGGTCGAACTTACCCTAAACCACTCCTAATATATAAACAATTAACCTTTTCTAGAAAAAGTGTCTCACACTGCCAAGCCTATGTATTACTTGAGCAAAGTATGATCTGTTATAATGCATGTTCTGTTTTTGAGAAGTTAAAATAATATAGGACCCTGTTAAAACAATTTGCATTTTAATGTTTTTTGAATCCGATGTACTAAGATTACTGCAAGATCTCCTATAACTTTTTTGTGACATAAATGTTAAATCATAAATAAGGCAATCCAATAATGGTATGTCAATATCTTAATTTTTTTAGTACAATAAGAAAAACTATAAAAACGACTGTAAGTTTACAACAATGAATCAAAGGAAGTATCTTTTTCTCCGTGTATTGATAATTATGTAAAAAAAATATGACTCCTATCGCTCCTTAGTAAAATGTCTTGATAAAGAGAAATTGAAATACAGGATATACCCTTGTAGTAATTTTTGCTTGTTGGTGGTTTTAATGACTGCAAGGGGAGAGTAATAGAATTTGTAGTTTTATTGATTCCACTCACATCATCAAAGTCTATTTTTTTGTTTTTTGAATAATAATGAAAATAATTATATATTTTGATGTTTCCTAATCTATGAAAACCTGAAGTAAATAAACTTTGTAATTATAAACATTGGTCCTTTTTTCGGTTATAAAATTCTTATTTTGTTATACAAAAAGAGTTATATAATACAACATAAATAAAATAAAGGATATTTTATACTGTTTTATTTAATAAAAAACATACTTGAACCATAGAGAGCAAATTTACTTACTAAAAATTTATACCTTATAAAATATGCCAAAAATTATTTCATCTGTAAAAAGCGACGATAACTTTTTAAAGCCTTCTTTAAAACATTTAAGTGTTGTGCTGACTTTGAAGACAGCCCAAAATTCTAGAATTAGCTAATCTCTAGAGACATTATGTATTTTTCTTAAAATATCAATAGTAGTATAAGAATAGAACTTGGGCTCTGACTTCCAAATTAATCTCTGAAGCAAATATAAAAGCGGAGAACAATATTCCAACTCTGGATTAGTTAAAAATGAGCCCCTATGTATCCAATTAAATAATTCTAAAGACGTATAATAAAATCTCCATGTTCTGCTATGGTAAACACCCATATCATTGACTATTTTGCATAATATTTGGCAAAATAATCCTAAGGAGGTACAGCCCCCCCCCCCCCCCCCCACTACATTGGTTTTAAGTACACACTCTAGCATTATTAAATACAAAGATGCGGACATGTTAAAAGACAGAAGATTAGACTCAATTAAAAGTGATATTTCACACAGTTTATATTAAAATAAGCTGACATTACAGGGCAATAATATGGATGTCAAATAACCATACAAAAAAAAACAGCGATAGAATAGCGAAGAGATCAACGACTATCCGAATCCTCCTCTAGTTAAGAAAACAAAATCTTCAAATGTTGGAACACAGGTTCGAATGCCAGGAGGGGAAGGTCAATTTTGGTCAACCTCATTATTAAAATTCAATGTATGATAGACTAATTTTAACGATTTAATGCTTATTTATATATACACGCATGCAAATCTATCGAATCAAATTGGCAAAAACAAATAATCCTACGTTTAGTATACTATCAAATTTATTAAAAAAGCATTCAGTTAAAAATAACTCCTAAATAATGGGGGATGGGCATTACAGTTTGATTTGACCATATAATATCCCAAAGCTTTTCTACACAATTTACAGCAATGTGGATTTTCCTAACAATGTAAAATCTACATTTCTGTACCTATATCCATGAAAAATAAAAATATCCATTTCAAAATAATTCCTATTTGTAGATAGTCAATTCCTTAATGGAGTTATGGCATCATTCTTTTATTAAACACAAACAATACTTCCTTATATCTTCAATATACCATATAGCTTTGTACACTTTTAGAAAAATAAAGTTACTTTTCACTCTTTCTCGAGAGTTATTTATCTTCAGAATATTAAACTTATGAAATCTTTAGTACATATTAAGGATTTTACATTACTTTATCTTTTATTTTCTTTGTATTTTGTCATTACAGAGTACGTATTTCAAAAAAATTACTAATATTCATATATATATATACATTTTTATAAAATGTAATATATTTTTATATTAACCGATATAATGACGAAAAGATGGTTCACGCAAACTCATCTATAAACATGATTTTTTTCCATTTGATAACAAGCCCTTAAAAAAAATTCTTTATATTTTTGTCTTTTATATTGACATTAATGAATAACAGTATTTAATACATTGAACATCAACAAAACTCTAAGAGTCCTTGAACCTAATCAGGACTAAAATTGTAAAGCATGTTATTTCAATTACGTTATAAAGCTCAAAATATACTCATATGAGTACGCTGTACTTGGCTTATCCTCTCGTATTAGTTTTATGTTTCCAATTGCTCATCTTACAGTTGCAACTGAAGAAGGACAACCTTCATTGTTTGTAGAAGCCTTAGAAATAGATCACAATCAAGTATTTTCGTTTGGACTCATATTTCAACATATATCGTATTTTAATAAGGATTAATAAAGATCAAATGACTTTTTTCATTGTTAAAGTAATACTTCCTTCAAAACAAATCCTATAATATATATATACATGTTTATATAAGCAATGCTATTTTTACAGGGAATGATTGGCAGTTATACAAAGATATTTTTATCCATATATTGATCAATGGATAGTCTAGACCATCAGTTGTTCTTTAAAAATGTATACAATCATTAAACTGACTGCATGCCTACGGCCTATTTAAATACATAATTTATCTAATTGAAAAGTAAGCAATAAACAAATGATGCATGGCATTTGAATACCTTTACATGTTTTATGTTGTATTGAAGTGAATTGTTTGTCTTCATAACAAAGCATATATATTAATTACTTCAATTCTTTCTATTGTGATCTTTGTTTAACCTTTAAATTTATTTCACATTTTAAATTACATTGTTTGTTATATTTTTTTATAATTTCTTGTTTATATAAATGAGTGGAATGTATTATGCTTGCACACAAAAAGAAGAGTGACAATGGTATCTTGCTTCACTTGAACGATTCTTGAGTTGACTACGTAAATTGGATCTGATCTAATTCCTGAGTTTGGTCTTGCATTTAATATAAAGTTATTTTGGATCAAAGTAACATTTTTAGTAGACTAATCTTTTTAGGACTCATTTATGAAAATAAAATGTTTTTTCCGAATGCAATATAAATTAAAATCCTACAAATTTCATTGTTTTACAGATATATCAGGATTTAAAAAATCCCTGCAACTGTTTCTCTTTATAATTATATTGTCACATTTAACACGACATATAATTAAATGCCATCCACTTCAATGAAAACTATTCAAAAACACAGGCATTGGCGAGTGGAAGAGCCAAAAGCATATAATTTATTTTGTGTTTGCGCATTTTTTACCTTGGAAGGGAAATACACCTCTCTTAAAAGAAAAAGCCACACAAAGATGTCGTTAGAATAGATGAAAGTATGATGATTAATTATTATCTTTTGTTACGTCCTTACAAAATAATATATTAAAAGATACAATATCTTTAGGAGACTGTACTCTTTTTAAACATAAGGTTATTTTTATACCTTCAAACCTGACAACTAACAGACATATCATCCATTTCACATTCAATTTTGACATAACATATCAAATGCCAATGGTTTTTTTTGGTTTTATATAAGAGACATCAAAACAAATATGGATATTTAATTATTTTGTAGAAATTGAATCAATTAACAACCTTTCATTTTTCTAGCTTTGTCTATAAATAAATTTTATGTTTCACCTCTTCAGAGTGTTTTGATGGTAGTGGCCACTGAAAGAGTTTCCTGCTTTGAAAATATATGAATACACAATAGTAATATTTATGATGCAGCGCTGATGGAAAGTTTTATTAATTTCATTGAAAAGAGATTATTATTTATTACACAGAGGTGTTGCTTATTTTATATAATCCTAAATAATAAAAAATATAAATTTATAAATTTTGAAGTCTCTCGTAACCACCTGTTGTTTTATGAGCTCTCTAATTCTCAACATATGTTTTTTATCCTTTTAGTTAGTAAAGAATCCATTATTTCCTTTACAAATTAAATTAACAGCACTAGCAAAACAAAACACATGTCCTTCCTGTGTAACGATCTCCTGGTTAAATGACAATCTAAAGCATTCTTAAGCACTGCAATAGAGGATTACTCGGAGATATCCCTTTGTAGTCTTACGAAAACCAAAACTTATCTCAAAACTTTATCCATAAAAATACCGGATACATTTATATTTCAATCACTTCATGTCACAAGGGAGCACGTTAGCAAGGTGGGAACGTAATTTACTCTTAATGTTGAGTGTCCAGGTTCGATTCCGTAGAAGCGAAGGACGATTTTGGCCAACGTCATTGAAAATATCCTAGATTTGATAGACTAATTTAACGCTATAATGCTTATTCATATCCCCAAGGATATAATTATATCGAACCAAATATGCAAAAAACACAACCCCAATAAATTGTTCTTAACATATCGTATTCAAAACATAACATATGTATGGGCAAACTAACAGTAAATTGACAGGTGTCCCTTGATATACCAGTAACTACGTTTACATCCAAGGATACCATATTGGGCTATTTTTTTTCGAACTTACCCACTTAAATGAGTGTGAATAACAAAAAAACTAGTGACATAAAGCATCGCTACACACATGATGACTTTTAGGGTTTGAACATCAGAGATAAGATTTTTCTCGGAATACCAGTTCCTTTATATTTTAAAATTATTTATCAATATATAAGGGGAATATGTGTTATAACAAATATAAATTAACAATATAGTTAAAAAAATTACCCTCAAGCAACTAACTACTCCATTATCAATGGTGCAATTATTTAAAAAATAAGCCCATAAGTTTTGTTCAAGTTATTTTTGCTCAAAATATATGTTAGTAAAAACTACTTTTTTAACTTATTATAACAAAAAGATTTTCCATTGAATTCCCTCATGCTAATAATTTTATGTTTACTAAAATATCATTATTAAAAAAGTTTCATCACTGAACCTGTTTCTCTTTGTAAATAAAAATAACATTGGTTATTACATGTAACTACGTGTCGTCCATTTCGATGGAAACTCTACAAAAAAGAAAGGCATTAAGTGGTCAAACTAAACTTTTATTTATAAAAATTTAATTAAGTAACTATTTCAAGTTTCAGGAATTTTTTAATCATCTTAGCAATACTATTTTAATTTTTAGAAACATCTTGGAGTGTATTTTCTAATAAGCCTCGATTACTTATAATCAATGAATAAATAAATTAGTCCTTACACTCGAAATATAAATATTATTTTGTCTATTTTCTCATTGGCGAAAAATATATTTTGACTATGAAAATTATAAATACATAAAAGAAGAGGAAGTTAGTATTGCTACAAAATAATAATAAAAAGTTATGTTTATTGGTATGTTTGTGGAGCTAAAAAATAAGCAATACGCTTATGTATGGAAATCCCAGATAATTGACCTTCATATGTATCGTTATACTTTGACATCCAAACCATTTTATTCAAACTATTATTTGGTCCATCATTGATTCAAAAAGTTACCTTCTTTCCTATTAAGAAAATCAAAGTAATTGATTTTTTAGAAATGATAATATGATTAAAAAATTACGTACTTACAAAAAAAGGATTTTACTTACTAAAAATTTAAAAACATTTCTGAATCTTCTTTCGTTTACTCTTATGGTTTGGGAAATAGGAGGCTTTAGTGCCTTTTGCTGATTTCGTATTAATCTCTCATAACAGCTACCATGGCATAGCCTTGAATAAACAACAAACTTGGTTTACTATTTCAAATGCCTTATAAAACAAGCACTTCGAATAATAAAAATTATAGCGAGGAATTTGAACATTAAGAGTTATAAATTATTTTTCGATAATGCTTTTTCCAAATGATTCGTACAATTATTAATAGCCAAAGTTCTGTTTTTTTCAGGAATGAGTATTTCATTATCAAATGCTTAACTTTTAGATATTTGGATAATAATAAATTATATATTTATCCAACAACTGTTTAATATATTCATATTTTAAGCAGAATAATCATCCAATAACAGACTTTAAAGAAAAGGAAATTGGATATTAATATTCAAGCTATTTTATTATTTGATCATTAAAATATGATGTATATATAAAATATAAGCGATTAACATACTCCTTTCTTTAATCAAAATATAAGTTATATATTGACATTGATTAACTATGAAGAGTTTTTATTAACATGAATAATTATTTTGAGTGACTTAAAATAACAAAAATAAATACTACATGAAGAAAATATTAATTTATGGATGTCTCAAAGAAAAGCATTTGTTATTTAATAATCCATAAAGTCTCGTGAATGCTTTCAATAATACAGACAATATAAATTTGATATCATTTAAGTAATTTAAAGAAACATAGATAAGAGTACTCATGGGTATATGTCTTAGATATAAGTCATTGTGTATTATAACTGTTACAGAGAATAAAAATAATATAAATATATATATTTTTTTTTAACTTTTTATTTATTCCAGATCGAATAAATAATATCTATAGATAAAATATTGTAAACAAACAGATAAAAATGTTAAAAAATTCAAAGAAAACATAGATAAAACTACTCATAGTTCTATATATCAGTAATATCAGTCATTTTGTATTATAACTATTACAGAGAATAAAACTAGATAAAAATAAAAATCATAAATATCATTTTTGTATTTTCTAAACTAGCTTATGATTTTAAAAACTTTTTTGTTGTCACAGCCACTTCATATCATATATATATATTATCCAGGGTCCGTGCGCTACATTTGACACTTTCTAAAAAAAAAACTTTTTATCAAGACAAAAAGTAATCATCTGTCATGATATTGACTTCCATTCTACATGAAGAAGGTGCTCTCAACTTCGACGGCCTTCTGCAGTTCGGACCTGAACCTGGCGTAGGTAAGCTTGACTGCTCCCTGAGCAACTTGTTGAACACGACGGTGATCTGGTCCTTCAAACTCGACCATGGTGTTACAGGCAGTCCTGGTGGTATCCCTTTCGACCGTACCCCATAAGTAAAAGTTGCAGGGATTAAAGTCAGGGGAGTAAGGGGGCAGATGTTGGGGCTGGTGTAGTCGTCCAGTTTATCTGACGGCCACTATTCGGTGAACCGGGACGTTTTGCAAGGCCTTTCAGCGGCCACCCTTTTCATCCAGGGAGCCACCACGCCTCTCATCAGCGCCACATACCCTTCCGAGTTCAGTCTCAGACCCTCCCCGAAGAATTGGGGTAGCATGACGTCGCCTTCAGAGTTTTTTCCGGGTAACTACATAATCGTTGGTGTTGTTGGTCTACCCCATCTCGACCCTGATTTTCTTGATGGTGCTCCTGACCATGCACACTGACACCATGATGCTCATATCCTTTAATTTGACGCTAATCATCATAAATACGGTTACGCGTTTCCAGCACTCGGGCAGGTTCAAATGATGAGAATCCATTGTTGACGCTACAGCTGTTTTCTACTACTGAGGGAACAAAAAGAATGTCTAGCAGGCATCCTACCTGCCATCTAGCGGTAACTACGAGCAATAATACAATGTTCAAATTCAGTTCGCAGTCCCTGTATATACAAAAATATTAAACAAAAAATATCAAGTGTGGGGTGAAGAAAAGGAATACTTCTTGAATTTATTGATTTTAGTATACAAAAAAAAACCCAGAGCTTGTACCACAAGGATGTTGTCCTATGCTTCCTTCTCTCTTATAAAAAGCTTTTAGGAAGTGTAATAAAGGGATACAACATTATTTAGGTCCATCAGAATTTCCTTTTTTTTCTGTGTGTAAAACAACAGATAAAAAATAACAATGTATCTTGTTGTGTTTTTTCAAGTAACTACATGTCTATGGTACATTGTTTATTGTATTTTTAATATATATTATATTTATACTCCTTGCTCATAAATAACTCCATTACGAGAAAAAGGAAAATGGTTACATAGCTGTTTTATTCCATTAACAATTCATATATAAGCCTTAGCACGTCGTAGGTGCACGATCTTAACTAGTATTTCAAAATGGTGATGCTCTGATGGCATTGTCAAAACCGAGATCCTGCATTGTTTTGTATAAGTTATCCGTCACTGTATTTCTTCAAAAAAATCATTGGACTCCTAAAATTCAAGAACCAAAATGAACAAACAAAAGCTTTTGTAACGAAACAAGACATATCTTCAGTCTAAAATAAAATTTATTTGGACAGTATACAAAATTCATTAAAAATATAAATACTTAGTTTTATCCTCTTAAAAACAAGTTTTTTGCTGTCTTTTTGAGGCAAAACAAGTATTGGGACAAAAGTACCAAGGAACAAAATCAATATTAAGAAAATAAAAACATGAATTTCTTAATTCTTAAAATGTCATTACCAAAATACATAATTATGTTTGATTATGTAAACAAAATTATCGTTATTAAAATTGATTTACATATATACAAAAACACTTATTAATTAGTAAATTTTTTTTTTTGGGTTGTGTCAATATATAAAATATATATATATTATACAGGAAGGAGAACTTAACAACGTACAGGCACGAGAGGAATGACATGACGCATACAATAAAAGAATTATTGAAATTAAGAAATAAATAATCTACAATGTTTATTTATGTTATTCTAACCATAAAAGAGCATTTTTTTTTTCATTTTTCATAATAACGTATGTCATATATATTGGTTATTGAATAAGGGCCATGCTTACGAGAATAATAAAATAAATTTTATGAAACAAGAGTGTCAGCTAATTATTAAGTTGATTTAAAATATACCATTCAAATTCAATTGAAATATCCTTTCAAACTAGGCTGAACAATCTTTCAACTTTGATTAAAAGAATTATTTTATAACAATATTGTCAAACGTCAGCTGACATGATTTTGTTACATATACTAATAATTCTTTGGTTGCTACATACTTTACAGTACGGTAACCAAAATTATACTTATTACCTCCGCCGAAGGAGGTATTGTTTTCACTGGTGTTGGTTTGTTGGTTTGTCAGCAGGATAACTCAAAAAGTACTGAACGGATTCGGATGAAATTTTTTTGGAGTTGTTGAAATGCCAAAAGGAACAAGTGATTAAATTTTGGCATCTCTGAGTGCAAATTAAGATGCAAAATGAGCTAATACTAATAATATATTTCAAGTTAGCCTACTCTGCCAATAGATTCGCTGTGCTGTGAAATCGGGTGCAGGGAGCGTCTTCCTCTCGGAATTTCCGTCGAGGGGAACCCTCCCCCGTCCCTCTACGCCTCCCCATTCGTAGAAAATTCGCCTCGGAAGGCTCATAAGGCCCGTGACGGCGGAGGTTTGCACTCTCTGAGTGTATATATGCCTCTAGTTAAATATTGGGGACTTGTTCACACCCCAAAAAAACTGCTTAATAATTATATAAATTATATCTGGAAGAGCAAGTGGAGCTCTTCGATTTAGTTTAAAAAGTTTAAATAATTAAACCAAAATTTTTACAACAGATACTAGTTTTAATTCTGTTAAAGTGATCCCAATCTATGCGATAAACAATTTCGAATTAGGGTAAATCAGTTATATAAAGTATTTTAAAGTTATATTAAAATAAATTTGTTAAAGTAAAACTTTAGATAAGTGATATCTTTTCTACATTTTAATTAACGTTTCTTATACTTCCATAGAATAGAATCCTAAATTGTCATAAACGTAGATATTCCTTGATTATTATGTGTGTACTACCTTTCTTTAATGGGAATTGTCTAGTTCCATTGGTAATTATGCTTAGTTCAGTAGGGAATATAATAATTAAGTAAAGGAAAGATACAAAGGTAGCTCTTTGTTTTATTCCAATTAAAACAATATAACGTCCCATTATGCATTTTATAAAGAGCAGTTTGTGTGTTTAGCCATATATTGTTTAATTATAAACAAACCTATTGACTTTATAAAGTGAGGAGGATTTTCATTGCGTTATTAGACAACTAAATTTGGTAAACTAATTAATAAACAAAATATACGATAAAATAATTAACAATTTTATTAAAAATACTTCTGAATCAAATATTCATAATACAAAATAGTTGTTTTTTATTCCTGAGTATATGATTTCTTCTTCATATTATCAAAGTATAAAAGGCAACATTCAAACGGACTCATTTTACAATTAGTTAGACTAAAAAAATTATAAGTGTTTTGTCTATTTGGTTCGATAAATTACATCTGTTGGGTATTGCTAAACACTTTAACGCTAAAACTGATTTTAAGGGCCTAGGATCATTTCAATGACGTTGCCCAAAGATAGCCTTCTCCCCCTCTCGTGAGTCGAACCTGCATCTTTGACATTGAGAGTTGAGCACGCTTCCACTGAGCTATTGCATTTTTAGGCTACTTATTCGGTATTTTTTATTTCGAAAACGTGTTAATCACTACTGAAATAATGATAGGGAATACGGTTTTAGTAAACGTTATTCATTTGTTGTCATAGGTAAGTCCAAAAGAAAATTTATTTATTGCATGAAGATCACTCCTTTTCAAACTTATGACAGTAATGGAGTAATTATAAAAGATGGTGAATAATAGTCAATTAAAATAAATAATATTCACTGGGCTAAAAATATATTTTTTGAGATCAATTTGAGGCTGTCATTAAATGCTTAAAGAGTCAATATAAGACATCAGAGAGTTTTAGATAGGTTAAATAAATCAAAAATGTAATGTTCTCTACAGCAGAAAATGAGTTTTTGGACAAAAATACCAAACTCATTCAATAAAAAACATTTTAATGGTAAACAAAGAATTTGATACTTTTGTGATAAGAAATTTGGTCCATTGAAACTTTTCTAGATTGTATATTTACTTAGTGTTACGATTAAAACTATTTCTCAGCAATGTGAATCTTGAAATAAGCTGTCGGAAATGCTCAATTATGAGCTTCCTGAGTTTATTATGTTAAGTAAGTATAAATCAATCGTATTTCAACGTATTTCAAAGTTTAAAGATATTCTAGTATACATTTTGATGGTTGCTTTAGATATCAAGTAAAGAATTTAATATATAATGAGTAAAAGTAGGGTACAGATGTGGCACATAATTAATGACGTCAATTTGCTTTAAACCTTGCATTAAAATTAATATCTACGAAACTTTATTAATTTTTTTTGTTGATCATACTTAGTTTAATAATAAAGTAGGGAGTTAAAAATCTAACTGATCCACCAATTGAGGAGCTAACGATCTTTCAACCTCTCTTTAGTCGACAGTCTCACAAAAATAAAATAATGAAAGGATATAAAAAGATGCCAAATAAATTTCGAAGTTCAATTTAAAAAGCTATATATATATATACATATTTATATATATATAAATAAATATATATATATATAATATAATATATATATATATCAAACCAAATAGGAATGTCCCATAATAAAAGAACTGTAAGTTATTGTTATTGGTCATATGCAATCTTATTTTATGACGTGAGGTATGCATCGAAACTCCTAATTAATCTAATAATTTTCATTTATGACATAAATTTATTGAATATGAGTCCTTAATGATGATTTCCTCACAAAATTCCAAGAAATGTATTTTTATTGTTATAAAGCGTCATTATGGTGTTTAATAGCGCTTTTCTAAGTAAGAAATCAAAAAATGTGAAAGAAGATTATATTCACCATATGTAAAGTTAAAAATAGAACTTTGATGACATCTTGATGACTGTTAATTTTAGTATATGTATTTTTTATGCCGTATATAAGTATATTTAGCTCTTTTGATAAAGAATGAATAAAGAAATGGATTGTTATTTTTTATAATGTATTTTCATTACAAAGAACATCAAAATCACTTAACTTAAAGACATGAAATTTTAGTTGGAGTCAACGAGAAAAAGAGAAAATTGAATTATGTATGTTTTATTCTTAGTTAGAGGTCTACTACCTAAGAGCAATTACTATATGATTTAATATTATATATTTACATAAAAAGGGTGTATATTTTTGTCCGTTGGTTCTCCAAGGATAGCATTTTTTCTTGTGCGGCCGCAGCTAATTTCCTCATTTGTAGCCACAATCGTTAATCAAGTGGTATGGCGTTTCTCCGTCGTTTTCATAAAGCCTGCATATTGAGTGATTACCCCATAATCAATTGCTGTTTAAAAAAAGTTAATATGACCATTGGCCATTATGGATACTTTGAATACTGACAAAGCTCTATATCCTTCTTATGCTGAAGGACACCCTCTGAACGTTGATGCAATGATTATGGATCTAAATCCAGTGGTTTAAAATGGTTTAAAAGATCTAATGTTTTTCTAAGTACATTACTTTTTATTAGATTTTAAAGTTTGCTTCAATCGCTTACGACAAGGAAATTCATGGCGAGTGATGTACAATATTTAAAGAAAGGTCGTTCATTGACTCATAAAAAAGCTGAGTATAAAAATTATGAAAATGGAATTTAGTTTTTACTATCAAAAAATTAAAAGTTATAATGAAATAGCAATCACAGGAGGTTAAAATCTCAAGGCTAGCCTGGTTGTGAATGGACATCATCCGTTGCCTTTACTCATCGTTCAATCATCCAATTGAAGATCCTCATCGAAGAGTTCCTCTTGAAAGTGGAATTTGGACTAGGTTTATTAACATGGTGTAATATAATTTTAAGACTTGTTGTGATTTCTCTCCTATCTTTATATTTATTGAAAATTGCTGTAATTTGTAAATATTGTTTATTTGATCCCAAAAGCGGAAGTAGGCACTATTGAAAAATGTGCCCATATAAATTGAGCTATATTGGTTTCATATTGGAAGAGCTTGTAAGAACATACGAGCATTTGTGACTAAACAAATAGGAACACATATTCAATGCTAAGCAGGGAGTTCAATATATTTAAAAAAAAATCAAAATTATTTCTTGTGTTCAATCCTGACATATATTATTCTTATATATACAACATTAAAAATATGAAAAAAGTAGCTCGTTAAGTCCAAAGATAAGTATGTTTGGCCTAAGGGAAAGCAATATAGGATTACGCCTCTCCCTCTCCTCAAGAAAAAGGATATCTAAGGAATTAACCAATTATATAAGTACATATACAGATAAAGAGTAGATTAAATTACAAAAATGCTGTTTATTTTGTATTTAGCCTATTAATTCCACTATACTTTTGAATTGTCATCGTTTAAAGAGAGTTTTCTTTAAATACTTAGTAAGACAATATTTGCTGTATTTCAGGATTATTCTTATAAATATCAAAAAAATTATTACCATAAATTACACGTAATCACTTCAAATACGCTACTATTATAACTAATGAGGCTCCATAACCATCGCTCATAGAGCCCAAATTTTAGAAGCTATTATTATTTTGTTTGGGCTTTTAAGCCAAGCTTCAGCGGGTCCTTGGATTTACATGTCATAACTATGACGGTTTCTAATGCAGAGCTGTGCGTTGAGGCTTTGAAAGTAAAGCCCTGATGTCATGATTTATATTTAAAGAGTTCGGACTAAGTGCCCTACTGTAGGTTCATGTTTGTCCCTGTTCTAGTGACAGATTAGTTATTTGAGGTCACAATTATGGCATATCAGAGTTTCAAAGCATACGTCATTTTCAATTGGGATCCACATGTCACAATTATAGGACTGTTGGTCCTAAAAACAACCCAATATTTCTGGAGTTAAACGCTTTTATTTGTAACATGTATACAGGGTTAGGCAGAATTAATGAAACATGGAAATGACATAATAGCTTCCAAAATACTTAATTTAGAAAATGTATTATTTTTAAATTTGGTTGGCAATAAACTGCTTTAATATATACTACAAAATTATTCTGCGTGTCCACCATTTGCTCGAACTGCAGCCCTATGTCTCTTGACCATACTAGTGCAACTGTTACGCACAATTACGCCGGGTTACGAAATATCTTGCTGGAGACGGCCTTGGTCAGCCTTGGTGTCCTCACTGATCGCTTTATTCCATGTTCAGGCCTCCTTGTGATTTTCCAGTCACTTTGAAAACTTTTTTGGTACGCCAGATGAAGGTGCGGCTGAGCCCAAGCATGTTCATGATAGCCTTGTGGGACTGGCCAGAGAACAACAACTTGAGGACGGCCGTTTGCTTGCTTTGAAGGTCCATTTCGTCGTTTTTTAAAAAAAACCCTGAGAAAACATCAAAGCATATGTACAAATATCCGTGGAACATAGTTTTATATCATAACAAAACCTCTCATATTAATATTTAGAAAGATTTTCACTTACAATCCGATGTGTCACTAATTCTGCCTAACCCTGTATATGAAATACATATTTTTTAGATTACAAGAAATACTTAACTATGCATATGACTCTTCGAGAATGGAAAATATTTTTAATCCTCTTGGCACATGGAAGGCAAAAAGATATCTCATAAGCTAGCTAAAGAATTTCAATTCCATTAGCTTGTCGTCTTAATAATTTGACTAACAGTAAACTTAAAAAGCTGTAAAATCAGATTTTTTTAATAAACAAAAATTAAGAAATAGCTTATTAATTATATTTTTCTATATCTTCAACGCTGATTTGTTTTAAGGGTATGACAACTTTGAATAAAGGCGGCTTACAATCATGGTGCCAATGAAAAACATGACATTACCTAAATTGTGTAATTTGGTCAATTAACATTACTTTTTGACGAAGAAAAGAAGCCGATCAGACACTTAAGAGATGTCTCCGTTAAGTAATATTGCCCTGGCGTTTTAGATAGAGCCTAAAAAATTGAACCCTTTTGGTTTGTCAAAGATAACAAAATGATTATGAAGCATGACTTTATTCATCAGGAAACCGAAAGGGTCAAATACAATGGTCTTCATTAAAATAATGTAGGCTCTCATATATTTTCTATTAATATAAACTTTAAAACAAAAGAAAATAACCAAAATTGTATGGATTATACACCAAAATAAATAGTTAATATATCAATTGAATCTGAGGTCAAGTTACTAAATTCTACATAAATTAAACAACACCGGAAAATTACTCTTCTTTTATGAATACCAAATAGCATTTTAAAGAACTGAAATATAATACTCTAAAATGAGAAGATATAACAACCAGTAAAGACCCACATCCTGAGTAAATATTTGCTTATGATTACTTGGGTTCTATGTTCGTGCTATAATGCCTATATACCTACGCATTTGAAACACCATAAAACGAACCAAATCTAAGGCAAGTCTCCAAAAGTAAGGCTCTATGAACAAATGCTATAATACTTATTCATATCAACACTGGTATAATTTAATAGAGTAGAACCATCTCAATGCATATAGTTAAGAATATAATCAATGACTAAAGTATCGATTAAGGACAAAATGAAAAAATCAATAGAATATGGAAAGAAAATTCAATAAAAAGTACTACTATGGACTGTGTCTCTAACAATGTGGAAAATGTAAATTGAATCTCTAACTCGTTTTTAATATAAATGGATTCGTGGGAAAAGAAACCCGTAGTGCTGGATTGTAAATTATTATAATAACTATTTTTATGGGAAAATATGATTCTTCACAACTTTTTGTGATAATATATTCATGCTTCTTTAAAGTCCTATTATTATTTTTGTTGCATTCATATATCATTATAGTTGACAGATATAAACAATGTAGGTGGAGTCCATTTAAAAATATCCAGGTGATCCAACAATTTATCTTTCTTTTTTTAAAGATAAATTATCATCTCATTACTCCAGGGAAGAAAGCTGTTTGTACAAGCGAAAAACCCCTCTATAAACCATAGTTAATCCAAAATAACATTACTTAAAAAAATTACGTTGGATTCCTCTGGGCAATGTTTTTCATTCTTATTATCTGTCATTTTTATTCCAACTAGCAATATAATCCATGCAACTGGTTTCAATGAAAATTATAAAGCTTAAGTCAACTCTTAACTCTGAATGTATTGAAAATTTGTATTCCAAAAACATAAAGTATAAATGTCTGTTTAAGAGTGTTTTTGCTGTATTATATATTTAATGAATATATTTTATTGCTACTTTGTTCTACTTTATAAAGATACGGACTATAACCTAAAAAAAACTTGTCTCATTTTCAAGAGCAGTGCATGAGTTGCTATTCCGAATAAGATATAAAACGTTTAAAGATAACATTTTACTGTATTCTCATTGCATTGGGTTAGTTAAATACTCAATTACACTAAGGAAATGGTAAAATAAAATGATTTTACATTATTACTTTGAAGGGCTTTTAAGGAGAGAAAAAGAATAATTCACTAATTAAATTCATTAACTTTTCATTTATGGGTTAGAAATATATAAAGTATAAAAGAAGTTTGAAAAGTGCATAATTAAACTACCATATATTGAACTGTGTCGATATATTTTGTTCAAGGATCTGGTGAATTCTCTTTATTTAAGAGACACACAACGTTATATTTGCATTCCAAAGATATTTTTATAGCTCAACTCCAAGCTAAAAACATAATATATAGATGAAAACAATTTTATGATTATAAAAGTTTATAACAATGGTCTTAGTCGATGTTTATTTTTTGCAATTCTTATTTATTGGTTATATATATATATATATTAGGGTTGTTCTTATTTTTCAAATGTTCGAAATGTTAGCAACATTGTGGATTTTCTGTTTCTTGGTGATAAAAGAAGACGACATACAAAGTTTGAACAAAATCGGTCAACATTACGAGGTCGCGCAACGAGGTCAAAGTTTTAAAATTTTAGTAAAAATATAGTTTTCCGCAAATTTCTTCAAAATGGTGGACGTTACAGACTTCAATAATAATTATTAATTTGAAGGAAATCTAATTTACTACCAGACGTATGTTTGATGTTTTTTAATAAAACAAAGTTTTCAGTAAAAACAAAGCAAAAAGGGAGTGAGTATTGTTAGCTTATTTCATAGCTTTTTTGTATCAATTAACTTCACTCGCCTGTTGAAGATGACTTGTTCGCTTCAGAGTAAAATAGTACTTTTAAGTTTAGTAAAACTTTAGATGATAAATCCAAAAATGACCTTGGTTGCATTCTATCAGTTCAGAATTCAGTACAATCTGAGTTTACATCATATGATTCAGAGCCTGTATTGACCTATAAGAAATCGATTATGAAAAAAATAAAAAATAATTGTTTCTTAGATTTGCCTCAAGGTATCCTCTCAAAATTTTACTTTGTCTCTGACGCATTTATAATCCATTATATGCGTCATTTTGTACGCGAATAGGCTTTTTTAATGTACATATAACTCTCTACTTATTAAAGGGACATGATTTAGTATACCAAAATATTAAAGCTGGTTAACCAAGCTTTCATTTGATATGTTTGGTGTTCTAAAAATCGCTATACTTTAAGAGATATAAGCAAATACGTACTCTCCCCCAAAAATTGATCTTTTGATATGAGAATATACGATTACCATTTGGTAACGCTGTTAGTGTTACCTGGATAGCAAAAAAAAAGAAGGGAGAGAAGTGAGGCAAAATACTTTCTCCTTCTTTTTTTTTGGATTTATCATCTAAAGTTTTACTAAACTTAAAAGTACTATTTTACTCTGAAGCGAACAGTCATCTTCAACAGGCGAGTGAAGTTAATTGATACAAAAAAGCTATGAAATAAGCTAACAATACCTACTCCCTTTCTTGCTTTGTTTTACTGAAAACTTTGTTTTATTAAAAAACATCAAACATACGTCTGGTAGTAAATTAGATTTCCTTCAAATTAATAATTATTATTGAAGTCTGTAACGTCCACCATTTTGAAGAAATTTGCGGAAAACTATATTTTTACTAAATTTTTAAAACTTTGACCTCGTTGCGCGACCTCGTAATGTTGACCGATTTTGTTCAAACTTTGTATGTCGTCTTCTTTTATCACCAAGAAACAGAAAATCCACAATGTTGCTAACATTTCGAACATTTGAAAAATAAGAACAACCCTACAAATATATATATATATATAGTATATATATATATATAATATATATATATATATATATATATATATATATTTATATATATATATATATATAATAACTTATCAAAATAAAATATTTTAAAAAAGATAGGGGAGTTAAAGATCCTAAAATAAGCTTCTTATTTTAATCAAATAATAATTTCGAATATATATTTTTTCTTTTCTTTTTATGCATTTCAAATATGAGCTTCATCCTTTGGACGATGTCAAATTTCTTTGAAAATAGAAAAAATAATTTCTCAGTATTTCTTTGATATGAAAACTAGGAATAATATTAATCTTGTTTCTTTGTTCAAAGGCACTGTCTTTTTGTATTTAAAAAAGAGTTCTTAGTCTTTGAGCATATACTATGCAGAAAGCAGATCAAAAACACAAGTTCCAAAATTTATACCTTCAATGGCACTGAATCCAAAACGAACCAAGCAGTTTCTATGCTGATTAAATACATAGAATATGTCTGGAATGTGAATTCAATAAAGTAATGTTGTGTTATATGTTTTTCACTGAATAGAAAATAAGCTAAGGAATCTGAGTGTTAAGAATAAAATATCTTATTACAATAAAATATATTGATCCAATATGAATGGCTTGAATGAAACAAATATACTTATCTCTATAGGTATAAATCATAAATGAATTCATCAGTTTGATGATATTTATATATTAGGTTCTTAACATATTTTTTTAAAAATAAAAACCATTAAAAAATACTTTTCAACATAAGGGGAAAAAGAAAATGGGAATTTAAATTGATAAAACATGTATTGCACTAAATCTTTAAAAAATCCAAGTAGAAGCAGCATATTGAAAAAAGAAAGAAATTGCCGTCTTTTATTAAGTAAGAATGTTAATAGCTATTCATATTTTCGAACAGTCCTTCGTCAGAACAATGCAGTTATTCTTATTTTTGCCATTATGGCTCTATTGGCTTGCATCCAGATGGATTTATATAAGCATTATAGCGTTAGTCTATCGAACTAAGGATCTTGTCAATGCCGTTGATCAAAATTGACCTTCCTCTCTCGAGATTCGAACCTGCACCCTCAACAGTTGGAGATGATCATGCCTTAACAAACTGAGCTATCGCACTCCCTTACTCTAATATCTTATAAAGATGGACGAGTTATTGATCAGGAAGATATTCCGTACCAAATACAACGGCCCATGTTAAAAAAAACAATGAAATGTAGTGCAGATGTTATATCTAAAAGTATAACAACGTCAGAAGTTCTATAAAGTTTCTGACATACTTAACATTAAATGAAACATTTACAGTAGACACATACATTGAAATTTGATGTGACCATGATCATTGGTCACTAATTTTTCTTTCAGTATACATCAAATGTAACATGAAAGAAACTCCAAGGCTTGTATATAATTTATTGGGTAGTTTTAAAAGCTAATAATAGTACACATTAATGGGAGCTTTTGTGTTGATGTCACCAATATTTAGCCGTTGTAAATATATAACTCTCAAATCAAAAGATAAATAAAAGCAAAATATCTTTGATGAAGACCAGAGGCTCATTGACTCGCAGTCAAATTGGCTTCAATTCATTATGGAAAAGTAAAATAGTTTTAAAAAGCTTCTCATGGACTTGGTTGATTATAATCACGGAAAACATTTAGTTGATACCTCCTAAAATATATATTTTTCAACACTTGTTGTGCATGTCATTCATCTTTATGAATATATTTCTTAATTATTTAAAATATGTATAAAAAGATTATTTCATTATGAGTTATATGTTTATACGATTAAAAATGCATGCACTTACTTATATTCAATCCTTTTGCAATGTCTAACAATGTAGAATTAATATAATCCAGGATATTAATTTGTACGCCATTTTTATGATGAAGGCTCCCCAGGAAAAAATGATTAATGATTGAGAATAACTAAATGAGGGTAATTGTTTTCCTTGTGTAGGTTTATATTTTATATTTAGGAATCTTTGGGATAAACATACAAGCAAACAAACTGGGGGTTTCCTAGTGGAAGAAAGAAAAGAGTATAAAGTGGTTGGAGAAAAGTTTATACTACTTCCCAAGAGCCATCAATTTTAATAGGCGTCCAACTAATGTAAAGCACTTATACAAACAGATTGCCATTGTTTTCCTTATGAGGGAAGGGATTCGTTGTTTTATCGTCTAGTCTCTGAACTTTCAAACAAATTAATTTGTTCTGGATAAACTAAATATACACAAAGAATTTACACAATGAATCAAATGAGTTTAACACAGATAAGAATGCTTAATGGAATATCGTTAAGGATGTGTAAACTTAACAAACACATGCAAAGTAAACATGAATCTATTCAACAAGACACATTATTACCAACATAAAAAGTGCAAAAATGTCTTTGAAGCACATTATTTAGTCTCGGAGGCAAGGTACTCGGAAACATCGTCTCCCAGAGTGGATGAACGATTATGGATGAGAAAATATCATGGCCAATAATGGACTCAAAAGAAATTTAATGAGCATATAAAATAAGGTAACTTGGTGGTGCACACCATTCTACGTGGCGTCCCCAGGCTTGGAGGAAGAAAGGGGACTCCCAAAAACATAGATCACAACAGTTCCTAGATACAAAGGGGACTTGAGATGATGGACTTCGAGCTTCACATGAATGTCTTGGTATTCTCGTAATATAAACGGAACAAACTCGGGATGTTCCCCTGTAAAATATTGATACAAAGCATGTGAGGGAAAACCTCAAAACCATCCAAAGGCCTCACACTTGTTCCACCCGAGGAGATGTTGAGAATCTGTTGGAGAAGTTTGGGAGCGGCTGGTCCAACTAACGGTAACTAGAAGTGAGTGTGTTCTTTTCAAATAAAATTAGAGATCAGCTCCAGTTCAGAGAATAAACGATGTACTTAAGCTGAGTGATACATCTCACCCAGGGGTATCTTTATTCGTAATGCATTGAGACATGTTTTTAAGCCTAATATTCCCAACCTAATAGAGGTCTTCATTGAGTGGAATCTCGTCCTGAAGAAAGGAATAAGGATAACTCATCCACCGTTAGAGCTTACTCACAAGATGAAGACGCCTGAGTTTATTTACAAAAATAAATATCAAAACATAATGACGTCAATTTTTGATCCCCTATAAGCCTCGAAACAGGCTTATCGAAAATAGAAATCCCCCTTGGACTGTATTATGTGGGTGAGTGAGAAATGTGCGAGATGTAATTTGAAATATTATAACACATCTTCAAAGGTGTGATAAGTTGATGGAGGTCCGGGAAGAAAAAGTTCTGAAGTTAAAAAATTATATGGGATATCCTCCGAATATAATACTCTAGGATTTCCTCCCAGTGTATCACAAAACTTCAAACTATGATCACCCGCACAATGACTTAAATTTTATATAGTATTTAAAATTGTTTTTTTAGGAGTTGATCTAGTGTTATACAACATGGCGATTTTTTACAAACTTAACTTTTTCATAATTGATCATATCTTAATAATTTGTTTTTTATCTACTTAACTTTTTAAATAGTCCGATAGATTTAAAATTGGTTTAAGTTTTTATTGTTATATAACTGTTTTATATGACCCCATGAAATAAAAGAATCGTGTAGTGAAAGGGGAAAATACATCATACTGCGTAGGATGATGTGTTAAAGCATATCATAAAATGATATTAAGTTATTTATAAGATAAAATATAATAATGAGTAAAAACTTAATGTCAACTATATACATAATGAGATTTATGTATGGGAACATGACATTACCATTCAAATTCTTCCACCTAGAAAGTTAATTTAATTCGGGTTTTAGATAAATTATTTCGTTTATATACAAAACTTAGTTAGAAGTCGTATTATCTCTCTCCTGAAGGCAAAAGAAAGGCCGTCCTCAAGCTCGTCAAGGAAGGCTTGGGCACGGGGGAAATAGTCAAGGCCCTTAAAGTGTTAAAAATATCCAGGAAGCTCGTCACGTCCACCAGAAGTAGGTATGAGGTTCTACTCCACCACATGAAGTCTCAAACGCAAGGCCCGGTGCTGTTTACGGACGAGAAGCTTTTTAACGTAGAGCCCTCCCATAACCCCCATAAAAACAGTATTCTGTTCAAAGACATCAAGGAGGTCAAGATCTGTAATATATATATATATATCAAGAAACGACAGAGCTATTTTTTTAACGTCCCGGCACGGTGTCTAAAAATCACCGGGCGGGACTTTAATATTTTCGTTCATTCGTCATTCTCTAAGTGATGACATTTTTTTAGAAAAGAATTTTTAAAATTTTAGAAATATATATTTATAAATTATTTCTAAAAAAAACGTCATCTCTTTTTTTAGAAAATGTTTTTTTTTAAACTTCATCACTTTAAAAAAATGTTTTTTTGCAATTTTAGGAAATTTATTTTCTGAAAAACGTCGTCACTTTCAGAATGACGAAGGAACGAAAATATACTGGCGAAAAAAAGTATCCAGGTCTTTTCCTGATATATATATATATATCACTATAAAGAATATTTAAAAATCAAGATGGTTAAGTACAACATATTTTGAATTACCTAAAAAAGGTATCTCAAAATGTTGGCTTAGCAAAAATAAGGAAAGGTAACAATTACTGTCCTAGAACAAAAGTAATTGTTCTTATGAGTCGAGAGGTCTCCCTGGCATTTCCTCAAATATAATAGCTCATGATTAATGGCCTTTCTTTTTAATGATTATGTCCCTTTAATTCATACTTATTGGATGATAACTAATAACAATCAAAAACCATTAGATATACCCTGGTATTTCTACTTACCAGAAATATAAAACACATCCTTTATTTTTTAATTATGGTAGAGCATTGAATACTATATTAATATGTATTAAACCATTATTTTCTTTAGAAACTATGTCTACAGTTAATGAAAATTATCTTTAATTAATTAAATTTTGCATTCATGTCGTGTTGATAAATGAATGGTCAAAATGTACGATCAATTGTTTTATTCCCTAAGTTAATATGTTAAAAATAGATAGTTTACATTTAACACGTTTAAAATTAGAGGTGAACATAAAAAAAATATATTCAACTTATCTGTATAAAAGTTTAAAATAAAAAGTATTGTACGAAACATTCAATAAATAACTATAATATTATATTTTCTATGACAATTTATTTATTTTAATGTCACTGTTTTTTATGAATCAGTATTATCTTTAATTATTAAAATTTTGCATTCTTATCTTGTTGATACAATGAATGGTTTAAAATGTACGATCGATTGTTTTATTCCCTAATTAATATGTTAAAATAGATAGTTTATATTTAACACGTTTTAAATTAGAGGTGAAATATCAAAAAAAAGTTTTTATATTCAACTTATCTGTATAAAAGTTGAAAATAAAAAGTATTGTACAAAATTCAATAAATTAACTTTAATATTATATTTTCTTTGAGAATTTCTTTATTTTAATGTCACTGTTTTTTTATAAACCAGTATTATCGTATTATAATAAGTCCCTAATATAAAAATAATTTATTTTAATGTTATCCATCAAATTGACTTTCTCCTCTTGTGAGTCGAGCCTGTTACCGAAAACTTGGAAGTATCTATTCTTAGTCGACGTTTTTTAAACTGAAAGAAAAAAAAGATGTCTATGAAATTTTAATAGATTTATATACTATTGATATCATAAAGTATTGTTTTATTACAGAAAACCCTGATTTTTGGTTGTGTTATAAATTTTAGTTTATATAATTCTTGTTATATATTTTGTAATTCTTTTTTTACTATTTTAATTTAATCGTTTAATCATGCACTTTTACACCATTGCCAAAATTTCATATACATTCAGGTATGTTTTGTGATATATATTGTGAAAACATAAAATGGAAAGGAAATAGTTTTTCATGTCTTGTGTGTATTTAAGAAACTTTATTGTATTTATAATTAAAGATTGTAAATGGCATTCAACCTTACATGTATATTTATGATTTTTTAATACATATTTTACTATAATTATTTGACATTATCTCATTTATATTTATATTTAATATAATCATGCTCATGAAAGTAATATTTTTTGTAACTAAAAATATGTTTTATTATTAATAATATATATATATACATTTTATATATATATATATATATATATATATATATATAACATATATATTAGGGTTGTTCTTATTTTCAAATGTTTGAAATGTTAGCAACATAGTGGATTTTCTGTTTCTTGGTGATAAAAGAAGACGACATACAAAGTTTGAACAAAATCCGCTTGGTAACCACTGTTACCTCTATAGAAAGAGAAAGAAAAAGAGGAGCGAGAGAGTATTTTGCCTCACTTCTCTCGCTCCTGTTTTTTCTTTCCCTGGTAATAGTGGTTACCACGCGGTAATTGTATATTCTCACACCAAAAGATGATTTTTTTTGGATGCAAAAATTTATTTGCTTATTTCTCTTAAAGTATAGCGATTTTTAGAACACCAAACATATCAAATGAAAGTTTGGTAAACCAGCTTTAATATTTTGGTATACTTAATCATGTCAATTTATTAAGGAGAGAGTTATATGTACATTAAAAAAACATATCTCGCGTACAAAATGACGCATATAATGGATTATAAATGCATCAGAGACAAAATAAAAGGACACCTTGACGCAATCTAAGAAACACATTATTTTTATTTTTTCATAATCGATTTCTTATAGGTCAATACAGGCTCTGAATCATATGATGAAAACTCAGATTTTACTGAATTCTGAATTGATAAATGTAACCAAGGTCAGTTTTGGATTTATCATTCAAAGGTTTACTAAACTTAAAAAAACTATTTTACTCTGAGGCGAACAAGTCATCTTCTACAGGCGAGTGAAGTTAATTGATACAAAAAAGCTATGAAATATGCTAACTTACACACTCCCTTTTTTATATACAGAAAACTTTGTTTTAGTAAAAAAACATCAAGAATACGTCTGTTAGTAAATTAGATTTTCTTTACATTATTAATAATTATTAAAGTATGTAACGCCCGCCATTTTCAAGAAATTTGCGGAAAACTATATTTTTTATTAAATTTTTAAAACTTTTACCTCGTTGCACAACCTCGTAATGTTTACCGATTTTGTTCAACTTTGTATATCGTCTTCTTTTTCACCAAGAAACAGAAATTCATAATGTTGCTAACATTTCAAACATTTGAAAATAAGAACAACCCTAACATATATGGATATATATATAAACATGTATATATATATATATTAATAATATATATATATATTAATAATATATATATATATCAAAATATTGGCTTTTGAAGTGATTAGGTTTGGTTTATCATAAATTAATCACTACTATACAAAGAAAAACTATTTACAAACCTCGTTATTAAGCTAATTATTATCATGTCACATATGAAATATATCTGTAGTTTTTAGGCCCTAATATATATATATCTAAAAAATATTGTCTTTTGAAGTGATTAGGTTTGGTTTATCATAAATTAATTACTACTATACAAAGAAAAACTATTTACAACCTCGTTATTAAGCTAATTAAGATCATGTCACATATGAAATATAGTCTGTAGTTTTTAGGCCCTAATTATCGGACAAAAGAACATAAGTAAAAAGTGTCTCATTATTGAAGCAATCGCGCAAATGAATACTCGCTCAAATGAAATCGCTCAAAAATCATTGAACAATAGAAACTCGCTCTATCTCAACTTGCGCAAATGATAGGGAGTAATGTATATCATTACAAGCTTCATTATATAAGTATATTTAAAAAATCATAAACGCGACAATGATAGCACTGAACAACACATTTTTTTACCGGAGATGTGTAAAATGATTTAGACTAATTTGGGTACGCTGATTTCAAAAATCATAACCGTTTTGCTGTATGTATCATGTCACGATTTTCAGTTACAAAAATATTCCCATTGCCTAGAAGTCAACATTTCAATGAACTTTAAAAAAATTAATTTATTCTTTTATTACATCATGAATGTTTCAAAATTATAGAAATAGCAGAAAAACGCCGTTAAAATGTAATAAAAAATGCTTTAGGCATTTGGCTTGGCGATTGTGTTGCTCTGTGTCCGTTTCACGGTGCAAGAACCAGCAGAAGTCGCCAATCATATTCGGGTTGTGCTGCCCTTGGTAACGTGTCTCCATGAGTGAAATCTCTTGGTGGAATTGCTTGCCGTGCTCGTCCGAGACAGCTCCCAAGTTGTCAGGGAAGAAGTTCAGGTGCTGGTGTAGGAAATGGATTTTCAGGGACATTCTGGAGCCAAGTTCCCTGAAGGACTCCAGCAGCTACTGCACTATTTCTTCATAGCAGCCCTAAAGTAGTTAAATTGATGTCACTGCAGAATGTCTCTTGTCTTCCATCTCAAAGAACTCAGCCATGTCTCTGTGACGTGCTCTGAACAAGGATATCTTGGTGTTAGGTTCAAGTAGATTTGCACTGCTGCAGCCTTGATCCAAGCATCTCTGCTTTCGCCTTTGACAGCGAGAGATCTCTTACAAGATCATTTAAGTCTCCCTGGTTCAGGAGGTGTAGTTCTTGGTGTCGGGTTCAAAAGGTTCATCATCACCATCCTCTTCGCCACTGCTTACAGGTATGTTCTGATCAGCTGAAGGTGTTGGAACGGGGTTCTCATCATCATGAGGCACAGGTTTACGAGCATAGACGCAGTAAGCGTACTTGATGTGGTCTTTATTCTTCTTGTTGAAGCCGGCGATGCTTTTGCAGCAGAAATAACAACCATCATGATGATTCTGTTGCTCACGTCATATCATGGGCACCGCAAATGGCATGCTCGCGTGCTTGTCATTCAACCACTGAGTCAAGCCTATGTGGCAGCTTGTACAGCAGATGTGTGGTGCCCAGATCTTTTCTTAGTCCCCCACTTTACACCCGAAGTAGTGAAAGTAGGCGGCCTTCATTTTCACTGCTATAGATATACGTCGCTGTTGATCTTTTTTGGTATCCCGACCAAAGACATAACAGAAGTTGTCAGGATGATTGGCACTGGAATGCCGACTCATGTTGACCTGAAAGAAAGAATCAAACATTAGTATTTTCTAATCATTTTACTAAAACAAGTATTCTAATGACCAACCGTTGACTAGTCTACTTGTTATGAATTTATGACTATAAAATACTGTATCTTATACTTAAATTTTTTGGTCGTACCAACTTGTTCATCTGTTCTGAAGATAAAGTATATTTTACGCATTTGAAAAGTAAGGTTATTTCATGGTTATGAGTTTTTAGTTTACGATAATTACGAACAAAACGCTATGGTCTTACGTTAAAAGTGTGAATACAGTCATTTTCTTTTATGTTTTAAAAATTATTTTTGTTTCGTCTTGAATTTAAGAAATTTGCTTAGGTATTCTATTAAGTTATATATATATATATATATATATATATATATATATATATATATATATATATATATATATATATATATATATATATATATATATATATATATATATATAATATTATATATTATCGTGGACATACAATATATTATTACCATAAAAGGAAATTAGACTTTATAATATACCTGCTTAAGTTGCTTCTGCCAGCTTTACTTCAAATTTTCAAAATCCAGTGCAATGTGCACAGTATAGAGCCTCAGCTAAGCATCACACCACCTCTCACGCCGGTATCTCGTGGGACACTGAAAGCAGACACAGACGCGCAGACGATACTGAAAGCAGAAAGCAGAGTATTTCTGTAACTGAAAATCCTGACGTGATACAGCAAAACGGTTATGATTTTCTAAATCAGCGTACCCGAATTGGGCTATATCATTTTACACATCTCCAGTAAAAAAAATATTTGAAATTTGTTATCGAGTGCAATCAATGAAGTAACATATTTGCACCGTTATTTCGTGGTTTTTATAAATGGTTAAACTCCACATTAAAGTTTTAAAGGATACATGTCGTAAGAAATGTTGTTTTTACCCAAATGTTCTTTCAAGTTTTTTTAAATATGTCTATTGTTTGTTGTTTTATTTGAAATATAAAATTATGCCTGTTGGCCAAAAAAAAAAATATCAATGATGTAACATAACTTGTTATTACTAAAAATAATAATAAACACGACAATATGGACGTTATAAATATAAAGTTCATCCAAACTCTGCGTAAAAGACTGCCCTGGGAGTACCCTTTTCTTTTAAAATGATTATTTTATAATTAAAGAGGGTCCAAAGTGTTGAAAGAACAACATTACTATTACATAGTCGTACCAAAAATAGCCTTCTTACCTTCTTGATGCAGAGATTCGAATTCAAGGCCAATATATTAGGCTAAATCAATTTTATAAATTCATCTAAGCCGACATAGTTAACTTTAAAGTGGAAAATAATGAAACTCAGATCATTGAGACAGTGACTCTCAATCATATGATGACTAATTGTCAAAAGATATAAAAGTTGCGTATGAACTTTTAAATTGCTCCTTTTAGGTATAAAGGTGTTATCGTTTTGTTATCTCGACCTTGACAGAATTGACGTCAATCTTTTAATCTACATGAAAGGAAAAAAGATTATCAGATTAAAGATATTGAATTCTTAAAATGAAATATATTTTTCACCGTGCCTTAACTTCATTTATATATATATATACATATATATATAATTTCTACTGTTGCTGGAGTTTACTTTTATCATATTAGTAGTCTCTTGAAGCACTGTTGAATATTCAAGATCTTTTTATGACATTAGTTAACTTTGATGGTATTTTCATATCCATAATGATAGAAACATAAAGAAATCGAGTGATCCAACCTTAAGAATCTTAGATGTTTCTTGCAAAGTGTTTTTCTGATTCAACTAACAATTCTATTTAAATTGTTGTTCATGTGTTTTAATGGCAAAATATATTGAACAAAAACGATTTTTTCTATTTATTTCAGTTCTTCAAATTCCAAAGTAATTGCGTTTAAAAACATAAAGAGACATTGTAGTCTAAATTTAATACTTTGGAGAAGAAAGACAACATTTAAAATATGGAATAAAAATTAATCAAACATAAAATGGTACTATATATACTTAAAAAACGCTTTTCCAATATTTTAAATAATAAATCACTTTGACTATTTCAATATCTCACGCAAAATCTTTAAATGTGATAGGGAACTTGATGGGAAGTATTTTACCTCCTCTGAAGCAAAGTTCCACGAATTGTTGCGGAGAGAACGATTTTTATCCAAGGAATAGGTGCAATTTATGTAATTGAGGTGTAATACAAACAAATGTGACTGGAGAATATCGTACCAACTTAAATAAAATCATCATACCAAATCTATTAATCACTTGCATGTTTTTTTTAACATTAGTTTAAACATAATGACAAACATAATTACTATATAGTGTATAAGATACAAGTGTGCTTCTGTTTTTGAAATGGCTTTAGAAATAATTAATAAAATAAATATTGCCCCAAACACCTTGCTGCTAAAGTTGTGTATTTTAAAGGATTAAAAAACGCGTCTCCTTGTTTTGAATTTAATAAAAAATTTACATAATTTAGTAGTGTACGTAAAAAATATTGTTCATACTGATGATGGCCGTATTACGTATTTGCATTACGTCAATCAATCAATGGCCCGTCCCAAAATACTATTTCTATAAGGTGCATTGTAATCATATAGCTCTATATATATGAAATAAATATGTTTAAAAATGGCCTGTCAAAATTAAATGAAGCTATGTTAAAATTGTTATAATTCAGGAAATAATAATTCCAATCTAGATAATCCGATCTAAAGTTATTTGATATGGATTGACTTCCATTGGTAAGCAATTTCAAACATATTTTCTCTATTCGCTAATTTTTGTTGTTGCTTGTAACAGTTTTGTTTTGGCTATCTGACATCTTGAAGACATTTCCTACTTTGGTAATACAAGGTAACTACCAATAGGAAAATTGTTTACTATAAATGTTCCGAATATGTAAAGTCGTTATTTATAATTATTGTTGTTATACTGTTTGATCGTCAGACATTGCATTCAATTATTATTAGTGATACAAACTAATCATAATTGTATTATTTTTGCATTATAGTTATTCACAATTATAATTTAAGACTTTGTTCTTTAGGAGTAGTTAAATACATACAGAAATAGATAAATTAATATTTTACTCAAAAAACAATGTCTAATCAACAAAATAATGACATGTTAAATTATTCAATGCAAAATCTCTAGGAAATAGATTGGATTAGATCAATTAGAGATCTTCAAGGGTGAGAGGTTGTGTCAAATATATCATATTGTTATTATAATTAAAGCCTTTAAAATGACATTTCACCAAACATGTTAACTTATGATTTCTTAATGCATATTTATATAATTTACTATAATTATTTTACATTATCTCTTTTATATTTAATATAATTATGCTAATGAAAATAATATCCTATTTTTTAGTAATAATAATAAAATATTTTTTATAATTATATATATATATATATATTTCAGTCAATGTTAATTTTTAATTTTGTAGCATCCACTTATTCTCAGTTTTCTATTTCTAGAGCCCTACTTGAACTGAGGATTTGTTTTGAAGGACTGCTGCTGCCACCAAAAATATATTTGACTAAATCTATACTCTTGGATGAGACTCAAATAAAAGGAAATAACTATTCGACTCTTTATTCCGTAAGTCAGTATGTGATAATTTTATGCCATATTTCTATGTTGGATTTCATACCGATCATTTGAAGATGAGAAGTAAAAAGTCAAAAATACTTTTATACATTATAGTTATTCAAAATTAATAATTTAGACTTTGTTCTTTAGGAGTAGATAAATACATACAGAAATAGAAAAATTAATATTTTACTCAAAACACAATGTCTAATCAACAAAATAATGATACGTTAAATTATTCAATGCAAAATCTCTAGGAAATAGATTGGAATAATACATTCAGTTTAAGGTAGAAATACAAAAAAATAAAAAAACTATTGTTGCCAATGTGTGTCCATTTAAGCATTAAATATATTGTAATATATATATATATATTGTAATATATATATATATTGTAATATATATATATTTATTTATTAAATGAAATATACAATTTTTAAGGAGCCACCGATGTCAATACCTCAAATATTAGCAAAAATTGTAATCCCCTACTCAAGAAAAACAGTTTTTTAACTGTTTTGAAATATTTTATATTTTAACAATTTTAGTTTAGAGAAATTTTACATACTAGAATATATAATTAAACATTGAAGCTTAATATTAAGTTCCTTAAGTAAAATAATTAAAATATTGAAGATTTATTTTTTAAAAACTCAGTTCAATTCTAATGAAGTAACAAGATAAGGTGTAATAAATAATGACCAATAAAGTTTGTGAATTTCCATGAAAAATTGCTTTCTTACATAGGGTGAATCATTATTTTATTCATATAATTTCTTGAATTTTTAATTAACTTATATTATTTTCGTAACCTATGTTTTTGGAGCACGAAGGACAATATGGGACAAAGTCGCCTGTATACACCAAAGAGGAACAATTTTCATAAATTTTAAAAGATATGGCTGAGTACCAAGCTGCAGTAGAGATCAAAATGGCTTTGATGGCATACTTTAATATGAAATCGGTGCTAGTTATCCTTTGCGTAATATATTTCAGCAACTTAGAAGATAAATGTACAAGGCACGTGTTTTTGGAGGGCATTTATGATTTGAGTTCAGCCCAAATAGAGGAATTGGACCTACTTTTTCCTCCTAACATTGAGAGAAACAAGCTTCCTCAAGATGTCAAGAGCATGAGATATTTTGCCATAAAGCACTCCACAATTTTGATATGGAGATTTAAAGAAAATACTACCCCACGACATTTGGAACTGAGCTGTGAACCTTTTATCCTCATAAATTCCTGAAGTTTAACCCAATTCGCGAAGAACAATTAAAAAAAAATATTTGTTACACATGTAATCTAATCTGCTTTTTCTTTAAAACTCGACGCAAATGCCCTCTTTATATTCCATAAGTCTGGAACTTGATGAGAGATTGCCGCTCTCCTAAGTGAGAAGAAAAACTTTAAACGAATAAAACACGAGGAAAATAGTGGAAACAAAAAATCTCTCGATTTAGAGCAATCCAGTCCAGCTCTTTTTGTGCAAGAAGAAAAAAGTATTCTGATAGTTTCGCCAAACAGATCAATTGTGGAATTAAAATAAAAACACAGTTACCCTCCGAAATTAATCGTTTTACAGCTGCCAAAAGGAGACAAAATTACTTTATAATCGTTTGTAAACCCAGTTTCTTACATTAACCAATTTAAATTAGAACTTGTAGTAAAAACTGAACGCCATTTATCTTGCAGGTTCATCGATATATTTATTAAGCTGTCTATTAAAACCATTTTAAAAATCTTGGACAATTAACTTAGACCTTCTTCTTAGATGTGATCTTGATATTTTTAGGGCCTTCATAAAGAGGTCAAACAAAAATATAAGCATTTCAAGGATTTTTGGAGAGATGGGTATTATATAATAGATTTAATGGAATAAATATGATTTGACATTTGTGCTTTTTATACAAATTTTAAGATTTTTTTATTCATGCAGAAGAAATCACAAAAAGTCATTTTACATTAACTTTTCTCAAGAAAAAAAAGAAATAATTCATTTGCAAAAAAAATAATGTACTCCATGTCCAATTTTACGCATGATAAATAAAATGTACGTGAATAAATTTACATGTAAACAGACTGAGAAAAATGTTTTCTCTCTTCAAGATTATTTCATAGTTTAGTTAAAATCAAATAGCTTTTGTGTATAATTAAATTATATGATTCAAGACGCAAATAAATAATAATATAGAATACCAAGTACAGAGTATCAGACAGGCTATTCTTTAACTACACAATTAAAAAAATATTTGTTATGAAATAAATTGAATAATATATTCTTTATTCATTAACATCCTTTACATAATGTGAATATTTTAAGTTTAAATTCATAACATCATAAACAAATTCAACATCTTCTAGTAACAGAACTGTCAAAATAGTAAAAATTAATAAAAAATCATTTTAAAAAAATATCATTAATATTTATGAATTTCCAAATTAGTATTTTAATATTTTTTATACGAGAGAGAACATGAGTGGAAGTAAAGAACTTCCTCAGTTGCCATAATCCAACTTTAACCGATGATAGAGGGGATCTTAAGGTCCAAAGCCACGTATCTATTCGTTGCTGCGAGGAAGATTTTAAAATTTGGTTGTATAAAAATAAATAATCTAGCATTAAAACCGAGCCTGAGCTTTTTTCAATAAGGTTGACCAAAGTTGACCTAACCCTCTCGGGATGAGTGGAACCTGCGTCTCACAACATTCCACTGAGCTAAAGCTTTCCCAGAAACTGTTTTCATATACAAAAGCAAATCAACATTACTTATTTTTTTATATTGGTTTTCCCTCTTTTAAAATTTTATTTGAACGAACTATTCTTGCACTTTTTTAGTTTAAATTATAATATAAATTAACATATGGACGATCGAAATAAAAATAGTATCATTGTCACATTAGTTTTATACATATTAGATAAAAATCCATTTTAAATCTGTTTATTTTATCAATTGCTAATAATCTTCGTCAAATGATGAATTTTTCGTGATTTTAATTTCTAATGATAATAACAAGTCTTTGAAGTTCTGTCATAGAAGCAGATGAGCTATATTATTGTAAGTTTTACGCAATTATGTTATCACATATTTTTAAAAAAATATGGATATAGATAGTATTCCAAAACCTATGTGATCATATGATTTAAACTTGTTTTTAAACATGGTACGTATATCTTTAAAAAAAGAGAGTTCATAGAACATTAATAAATGTTATTATGTATGGATGAATTTCCTTTTAAGGATCAAAATACAAAGGAAAAGTGCTCTAAATGTTGAGGGCGCCGGTTTGACTCCCCAGGGAGGAAGGTCGAAACCTAAAAATTCATATATTCGATCGACTTATTTGAATGCTAAAGTGTAAATTCATGTTCATAGTCCATCGAACCAAATATTAAGAAAAAGTTATGTTATATGTTAGTAATTAAAAAGTGAAAAATAAAATACTAAGATAAAAAATATTTTATCAAAAATCATAAAGCTAAAATGGATAAATTTTATAACTAAATATGAAATTGAATGTATTTTTTGTAAACGATATTATATTTTATTTTTCGTCTTGTATATTTATTTTGTACTCGATGTTTTTTTAATTGTTATCCCTTCCCAAATGTATATGTTGTAAAGTAATAGAGAGCTCGACTTCCAAAGTATAAACTGTTACAGCAAAAAATGAAACGATCCAATATTTTTTCAACTTTGTGTATTTTTAGATACTTTTCGTACAACATAACACACGATTTAATTCAAAGATACACTTCAATTTGATATAACTATAATACCCATAATATTACCGAGGAAGAAACTCTTAAAAAAAGATTTCAATAAATTACAATTACATGATATTTTCATAAAATATAATTGTGATTCTCTAGACATTACAAGAGTCTTAGTAACACGGTGACAGTATTACATATAGGAGCAATGCAAATTATAATGAGATATGATTTACCAGTCCATATTCATTCACAATGGAAATAAAGGTGGATCATGGAGAGACCTTATCTATGTATAATTATATATATGTAGCCTTGCCTAAATGCAAAAAAATAGAACCAACGGCATTTTCTTGAAAAGTAATTCAATTAACCCATGAGAGAAAACAGAGATTGAGTGGTGCAAAGACACACAGAACGTGATGTATTATCCATTCAATCGGGTGCATGAGTATTATAATCTGTATTGATATCAGGACTTAGACATATAAAGGAATGCATTGTGTCTCATGATTGCTTTTTTATATAATACTTTTTTCCCTCTCAAAAATAAGTTCTTTATTTATATCATAAATTAAATTAAACTGTTTAAGGAACAAATGTGTTTTGGAAAAATTAAATTAAGATAACATATAATGGAAATGCAAAGTATCTCATGATTGCTTTTTCATAAAATGCTTTTTTCCCCTCTCAAGAGAAAGTTCTTTATTTATATAATAAATTAAATATAACTGTTAAAATGTATATTGAAAAAGTTAAATTAAGACTAAATTTAAAATTAAATGGCCCTTAGAGGCCAAACTACTCCATTATAAATGAAACAACGATAAACAAAATGGAGTTTGCGACAATGGATGGGGTCGAAGCTAAGCTTTAAAACAGCGGGTCTCAACCTTGTCCTAATCAGGTGCCACATTGACGAAAAAATATTTTTGCAAGAGCCATGTAGCACCATATTATGTAATAACACCGCATTATGTAATAATGTAATCATTTTTTTGTGGAATTAAAAGAGCTGCAACCAGTCTTAAAGGAACCGCATGCGGCTACCGAGCCGTGGGTTGAGTATCGCTACTTTAAATACTTTTTTTAGTATGAGAGAAGGGAGATAATCAAATATTATAATTGGTTTCGCTCAACCAAAGGTTAAAAATATAAAGTTATACACACAAATAGGTGATATGATATTAACTGTTAGCACAATGAAGGTTTGTTCAACTCACAATCTTGATCATACTGCAGGTTTGCCTCCTCGCGAGAGCCATTTTGATCAGCTTCATTTTAAAAAAATCGTAGACTAATATGAATATAATTATATATAATGCTAATTCAGGTTCAGTTGACTATAATTAAAATACTAAAACGATATCAATCTACTATATCCTTTATAAGTAAAATTCTTAAAAGGATTTAGTGGAAGAAAGTCGCAAACATGTTTCAAGTTAAAACTATGCGAAATATTTATTTTTAAAGATATTATTTGTTTCTCTCTCGTCAAAAGTTGCAGTAAAATATCATTTCTTTCAAAATATTTTTTTGAACTCTGTATATAAGATTACTATAATAAATTGCTATCATGTTTTAAGGTGTTTTATGAATGGTAAATAAATTAATAATAGCGTATGAGAAAATTGGCCCAGCTTTTACAAGGCAACAGTTGTTCATTTAAAAAAGCAATTTAAATGGTTTTAAATATTAATTATTAGAAAGTCTATTGTAGGCAAGGATAGTAACATCTTAAGTTGAAAATGTATGGAAATATTTTTGAATGCAAATATCTTTTTATCAATGGTACTATTTTACTCAGTAACCCAACTTTTTACAAACTTCCATTTTTGTCTCTTTATTCTCTATATTGTTCATATTTCTCGGTATTGCTAAATCAAATTGATATAAAGAGCTGTTTGTCTAATATTCAAGAATATATATCTCAATGATACTTAATATACACTTAAAATATTCCTTTTTGAATATTTTGGTACATTTTAATAAATTAATCAAGTTAAGAAATACCGGGTGCGGGACAGAAATTGCAACACTTACTTAGTATATTGTTTACGCTCCTCTGTGTCAGTTAAAAGGATTCGATCAGAAAATTATAAAAAATAAAAAACGTTAATACAACTCTTATTTTATTTATATTTTATATATCCGCCCTTAACAGCAACAACAGCCTTCAAACGGGACCTGAAGGCCTGACGAACAGACCCTATGTAATGAGCGTCTATTCCATCCAGTGTTCATCAACGGAGGTCTTCATTGCTTCAATATTGGGGTGACGGATTCCGCAGGCCCTGGCCTACACATGCGGTCAAAAAGAAAAGTCCAAAGGGTTTACATCAGGGCTGCATGGAGGCCACTTTTCCGTATCCCAAAATGGGATGTTCTCTGATAATAATTATGGGTGGTTTTTGTTGTATGAGCTGGTGCTCCATCCTGTTGGAGCACCACTTCTTGGTTTGGAAATGTTGCCTCAGCCCATGGCAAAAGTTTGGTGCGCAGCTTTTCAATGTACGTAGCAGCATTCAAGCGAAACCCTCGGGGAAACAAAAGCAATGGCATTGTATCCCCTGATGATGCCACAAAGCCCAGAGACATGGATGCTTGGTAGTGGTAATTGTTCTAAGGTCTTCATTAACATCTTCAAAGGCCAAAAACTGGTCATTTCTTTTATTTCTGACCGAATCCACAGTCCAGGTCTTTTCATCACTGAAGATGATGATCCTTCCAGCTGGTGCAGATTTCAGGTCATTGATCAGACCCTTGCAACGTTGGAGATGAGTCACTTTGATTTTAGGTGTCATTATTGGTCTCTCCATCATCTATAGGGACTTGCCACCACACTCCTTGACAGCCCCCCTGACCGTACTCTCATAAACACCAAGGTCCTTGGCATGAGCTCTCATACTGGTGGTTGGAGCCCTTTGGATCACATCACAAATCAATTGTAGTTCCAATTTGTACTTGCTACCACTCCCAGATTTCCTCTCGATCCCTTGGTTCATGTCCAGCTTCTTCTTGAGGCGGTAAATGGTCGATCTTGCCACGTTCAGTTGCTTCGCGATCTCACTTGGAGTCTTACCTGCGCCAAGAAGCGTCAACACTTGAACTCTACGGTCTCGTTCCATCTCTTTGCTTATTTTCAGAGGAAAATTTTAATAACATAAAAGCATAAACATAAGCACTGCTACTGAAGTTATTTAGCGGAACATTTTGTTCGAAACCTCTCGTAATCTCAAATTGGATTTTTGTAAGTGTTGCAATTTCTGTCCAGCACCCGGTAATATTATGAATCATCAGTATTCTTTTATAGTTTTTTGACAATTTATTTGATGTATTTAGGGAATCATTTTATGTCCAAACCTGTAAATTTTACGTTTTTTTATCATAATGCTTCTATTATCGGTCGACCAATACATCGTTTGGCAATAGTACATTTTTCAAACTATCGTTATCGGCAAATTTGGACACCAATATTTGGCAAAATTACATATTTCATTTTTTCGAAGATTTACTTTCAGATACTTTCAAAAACTTTTTTTTTGGGGCGCCATGTCAAAGTCTTACGACAGAGGAAACCCTCAATTCGTCGTTGTGGCCGGTCAAAAAGGTGCAGGCTTGAACCAATCTATGAGGGTTTGCATTGTCATGGTGTACAATGTTGATTATCATAAGTTGATACTTATTAATGTGACTATTAATCCTGCAAATTTCATTAGCTCATTATTGTGGACAACAAGATATTGAATACTAGTTTCTCCTGATACTAAAAAATAGTTTGACGATAAAAAATTGTCAAAACTAATCTTCATACCAATTACTTTTTAACAAATATGTCATTTATTTGAAATGGCAAATAATAATTGTATTGAAAGTAATGTTTATGTGACATTGATTTGATGGTACATATGAAATGTAACATATAATCAAGATAATAGAATTGTAGGTTTATTGACATTTTAATTCCGAGATAGATAAAGAAAAAATGTTTCATTTATATATACACTTATTTTTGGTCATAAAGTTATTGTGTATATATATATATATATATATATATATATACTTTGGCAAACTTTCTCCTTAAGGGTCTGGACTGAATCATTCAAATGAAAGTTGAAGAGACAAGTCCAACATTATTCTCTCAAAATGCCTATACAAAGGGTATATTAACAGAAACGGCATTGTCGCAGGCAACAGACATCCTTGAGAAATCCATCTTCCAATCAATGTAAACTCGCGGTCAGTTTTGAGTGTACTAGTGCATTTGACGTTATTAAATTCGATTCAACGATTCATGCAATGACAAAAATAGGTATGCCACTTAGTATCAGATCATGCTTTAGAAACATCCTAAAAAGCAGATCTGTGACCTTTGATCTTAAAGGAGAAAAAGTCTGCATTAACCCAACACGGGGTAGCCTTCAAGGGGGTGTGCTTTTTGATATGGAATATGATCATAGACACCCTACTGAAAAATTTAATAAAGATGCAGTCAAAGCTGTTTGCTATGCTGATGACATCCTTCTGCTATTAGGCGAAAAGCATCTCCATGCTCTTGTCAACCAAATGCAAGAAGCTATCAATGCCATACTAAAATTGGGAAGAGAGAATGGTCTGACCTTCAACCCAGACGAAACCAAAATAATTGTTTTCTCAAAAGCCTACAAACTGCGATCGAAATACTTCCCACGCACAACAATGGATGGAAAAGCCCTGCATTTTCAACACAAATGAAATATTTAGGTATTTATTTGATCAAGGACTAACTTGGACGGAACATCTCAAGGATAAAGCTAGCAAATGGAATTGGAATATGGTCAAAGCAGTCATAGGACAAAAGTGGGGCTTCACTTCACATAAAGTTATATGGGCTCTATGAATCAATGATTATACCAATAGTTTCTTGTGGGAGTCGCATTTGGGGTAACGCTTAACGAAAAAGAAAGATGCCACAAAAATACCTAGTAGCATCCAAAGAAAAACACTTCTTGCAATGACCCACACACTTAATAGAAGCGATTTTGGAATAATGCCTTTTGACATGCACAACAAGAAAAGCAAGATGGAGAACGCAACACCTTTTACGGTACACCTGGGATAGAGTTGGCAATCTACCAAACGTCGTTGGCATAGTTTTCTCTTGTGATAAAATTCTTAACAAAGCTTACTTAAACGAAGTAAGCGATGATATCAAAGGAACGCGAATTTGGATTGACCATTATGAACTTGATAATCCTGACACAGTAATTTATACCGATGGTTCTAAAGAGGAACAAGGAAATACCGGTGCCGGCTGGGCCATCACTAGGGAGATGTAGTACTTTATCAATCAATGATATCCTTGAATAAAAAGGCATCAGTCTTTCAAGCTGAGGTTCTGGCTATAACAAAATCGCTAGAAAATCTCATGAAGGGAATAAAAACATCAAAAAAGTTTTTATTATCGCTCACTGTCATTCAGCAATAGCTGCTCTAATCAACCCACTTACAACAAGTCATGATGCC
Organism: Caligus rogercresseyi; assembly: GCA_013387185.1. Classification (NCBI taxonomy): domain Eukaryota; kingdom Metazoa; phylum Arthropoda; class Copepoda; order Siphonostomatoida; family Caligidae; genus Caligus; species Caligus rogercresseyi. The sequence continues at coordinate 12,787,136 of CP045900.1, forward strand.
AGAAAGTGCAAAGAAACGATTAATCTCGCGAAAAAGATATATATATATGTGTGTGCATTGAAGGGTGTAGAGGTCACAGTGATATAATTGGTAATGAATTGGCTGATTACCTTGCAAAAAGTGCAACAGTGTGTCATAATCTTAAGCTCTTTGGTACGCCTCCTAGTTATATTACTCCATCTGAAAAATGGTACCGTGCACTCAATGGTTCGTTGTAGGTTGCTGCCAGTAATGCATTTACAATCTTCAGAACATCTTTTTCTGTAAAGGGTAACAAGAGATTATGGGCTATTAGTTATGAAATCGCACAATCTTAAATTAAATATACCAAGCTGTCCCAGGTATCCTTGAAGATCGGTTTCAATCATCAACAGTCAGTGAAGAGAACTTTCGCTCATGTTTTTTTTTCAAATTTCAAATATGACGTAACAATCACCAAAATTCAATTCATCATATATAAAATATGATCATGATGTCGACTTGTATACCAACCAGGGTATGTAAAAAATCCAAAATTTTGAAAAAACCCGAAAAAAACGGTTAAAAAACCCGGTTTTACCGTGGGTTTTGTAACCGGGTTTTTTTCGGGTTTTTTCAAAATGTTGGTTTTTTACATACCCTGATACCAACATATCCCCTTCAATAGGCATAAAAAGTTTTATATATATGATAAATTATAAATATTTAGTATTAAATTGCTTTACATAATTTTTTATATTCTTTCAAGTAAACTTTCTTCTACCAACCTTCAAACATACATGCATAAATATAACAGTTGTCTGACAATTAGTTTGTGAGATATTGCGTTTTAAGTGAAGCTACTTTTGTTATTGTGAAAAATTGGAAAAAAACGAATTTCGTGTGTTAATAAAACATTATTTTTTGTTGAGAAAAAATACCGTTGAAACTAAAACTTGGCTTGAAGAATGTTATCATATGTCGATGGTTTGCACGAATGATGATAAACGCAGTGGACGCCCAAAAAGAGGTGTTTACACCAGAAAACATAAAAATAATCCACAAAATGATTTTAAATGACCATAAAGTGAAGTTGATCCAGATAGCTGAGACTCTGAAGATATCGAAAGAGTGCGTTGGACATATCGTGCATGAATATTTGGACATACGAAAGTTCTGTACTAAGTGGGTGCCGCGAGAGCTCACAATCGACCAAAACAACAACGAATTGATGATTCTGAGCAGTGTTTGAAGCTGTTCAATCGTAATCAATCCAAATTATTGCGTTGATATGTGACAATGGATGAAACATGGCTCCATCACTTCACTCCCGAGTCCAATCGACAGTCAGCTGAGTGGACTGCATATGATGAACCGAATCCAAAGCGAGGAAAAACGCAACAGTCAGCTGGGAAGGTTATGGCGTCGGTATTTGGGATGCACACGGTATAATGTTCATTGACTATCTTGAAAAGGGGAAAACAATCAACAGCGATTATTATATAGCCTTGTTGGAGCGTTTGAATGATAAAATTGTTGAAAAACGCCCCATTTGAAGAAGAAAAAAGTGTTGTCTCACCAAGACAATGCACCGTGTCACAAGTCAATGAAAACAATGGCTAAATTAAATAAATTGGGTTACGAATTGCTTCCCCATCCACGTACTCTCCAGATCTGGCCCCCAGCGACTATTTCCTGTTTGCAGACCTGAAGAAAATGCTCGCTGGCAAGAGTTTAAGGACATTGATGGAGTAATCGCCGAGACAGAAGCCTATTTTTCGGATAAAACGAAAGATTACTATAAAAGTGGAATCGAAAAATTGAAAATCGCTATAATCGTTGTATCGCCCTCGAAGGCAACTATGTTGATAATAAAATCGAATTTTGTCGAGAAATGTTTTCTTCTTGGTTAGTCTCGGGACTTATCAGCTGACCTGTTATATATGTAACAACTTCAAACGAATTATGTAATAATGTACTGAAAAATTATTTTAAAGAAGAGTGTAAAAAATTCGTTATCCATGTTGAATTTTGAGTTAATATAGTTTTATGTTTGTATGGTAAGGGCTCCTCGTTTTAAAGGGATGCCTCACTTACCTTTGTTGAACAAAAAGCAAACAATTTTTTTTAGAATAATCAATATAACATGTAGCATTTCGGAGTCCTTATTCATTTAAATATATAATACTCGATATCGCCTTTTTACATTATGGTGAATGCTATCTATCGCTCTTTCTATTCTTGCATACCCTATTTTCATTTGAAAAAGTCGAGTTCTTGATGAATGGAGCCCAGGGAATGATAATGAGAATAGTATCAATTTAGACAATATTCTATTGCCATTTTAAAAAAGGTACGAAGATCAAATTTATTCATGGTTCTTTAGAGGAATATTCAAACAATCCTAAGTTGAAGGCGTAACATCGATTCTTGAAAGGGGAAGCTTAATATTGATCCATATCTACTAACACTTGATATTATAACTATACATAAGAAAAGATAAATGCAACTATCCCATAGCTTTACTCGGATTATGGATATGATGAAAAAATTTCCACTTTTAATCTCTACACAATTAGCTATTACAATATTTTAAAAATGTTGGTATAAGCTTGAGTGTATAGTTGAATAATTATTTTTTAACTATTTTTTCAGAACGAATATTTTTTAGTGTTCCTGATTTATTTTTAATATGATAGTTTTTGTTTTATAAGTTAATAAGTAATATATAAAAAGTATAACAATAAAGTTACGTCTTCCAAAAACTGTTTTTCTGAAAATACCTACCATTTCTTCAACCTTTAAAAAGGATCCTATTTTTTGCTTCTCCCAGCGCTGTCACCACCTAAAAAGATATACATTTATGGTAATGATATGAGCATGATGGGTATATATTTGGACACTCCTTAAAAAAGTTGTCCCTTAGAGGATATTTTTTCATGCTTTGGAAATATATTTATGTGTAAAAAATATATTTTATCAAATAGATGTCAAGAATGTTATATTTACTTTTATCATAGTCATTTCCATTATTATAGGCCTGGAATTAAGTGACATATTACATTTACTTATAAATCATAAAATGTATAAGACTACGAAAAGACGTGGTTTTGGCTACAGTTTTCCTTGTTCACGAGATTAATATATCGAGAATATGTATGGCATTAGCCATTATAACCCAAGTGATACTTGCGATATATTGTAGAATCACATCAATCAATAGTTATCGATATATATATATATATATATATTATATATATATATATATATATATATATATATATATATATTTATTTGTTTATATATAAATATTATATATATAATATATATATATATATAAGAGATGCTAATTAATAATGAATTCACATGTTGCCTAACTTACTTAACAAATTCTTGCAAAATAACTATAAAATAAACCGATAAAATATTATATATATTACAATAAACGGATTTAGAAAATAAGTTATTTAAAATCCTTGAATTTTAAAAAGTCTTTTAATGATTTAGGGGGGGGGGGCACGAAGGGCAAATAATGGATTTATTGGTCTCCATAAGTCCATATGTATTATTCGACTTTTTTTACTATATGGTTCGACAAAGTTGCATCCAATTGGATAAAAATAGGCATACTAGCATATAAAATTAGTTTATCGAACTTAAGATCTTATCAATGAGGTAAACCAAAATGACCATCACCTCTCAGTATTCGAACCTGTGCCCTCAACATGAATGTTGAATCTTTTTTATTTGGAATGGATACTCCAGGAAAATACATTAGCGCACTTTTTATTAACCAAAACTTTTTGATTTCTTAAAATTATAAAGTTTGATTTAGACCGAATTGTCTGTATATGAATTTTAGGAGTCAAGGTATGTCTTGGACTTTTGGGTTATTCTCGAAAAAAAAATTATATATGGTTAATTTATCTGGGGAAAACTTTTTCTACGATTTGGGGTGTTAAATTAGACAAAAATTATACGTAGGATATTGTTTGCTAAGAAATACTTTTGAGTGGATGGTTGTTACCGGAAATATATACGCTTAAAATGGTTTTTTGCTTGTTCAGTCCACTATTATTTATAAAAAATTAGTTACATATTGATCAATTTTTTATGGCACCAAGGAAATATAAGGTACAGTTGGAGATTCTTGGAAAGTCCTGAGCAACACTGAGTAGCATCTGTTATTTAAGTTAAATTAAATTTGTAAATCGATTACACAGGCCAACAAAAATCAACAAAAAATTTAGTAGGACTAATTTTCACAAATTCTTATCGAGCGGATGCCATAGCGCTCCGTAGAGGACTCGAGCCCCATGGGGGAGATGGCTTCCACCTGAGAATGTTGGAAAGTCTTTGCTTAGTTCCCAAGAATGGATTTAGAGTGACGTGAAGAGTGAAGCCAATGCAGGCGAGGGCGTGGTGGTGTTTGGTCCGCCTTCTAGAGTGTGTGGGGGATGGGAGTCTCTCCCCAGGTCCATGCAGGGTCGCTTGTGTGGTATCTTCATGGCATGCCCGGCGGCTACTGTTGAAATGGTGCTCTGTTTCAGTATGAGAGGATGTAGGGCTGGTGGACCCCCCCCCCCCCCGGAATAAAGGACGGCGATGGATCGGTGGGCAGACAACTGCGCGTTTCATAAATGAATTATGTGTATCATTGTGATTTGTGGCTGTTGAAAGGATTGTGTTGTTGGATGTCTTGTTTTTATCTTGGAAGTACACTCTTGGGCTCCTCGGGGCGGCGGCTATGAGTTTGAAGGACGTGGGTGGGTGACTGGAAGGGAGGTCGTCCCGCTGTATCTTTTGCATAGTTAATAAAAGGTGAATTTTGCAAACGAAAACGTAAGTATTCATTTTTCTGCTGCAAAAAACGATGGATTCACTTGAAAAGGAGACTCCCGATAGAATAGGCTAGTAGGTAGACAGGACAAAGGCAATGACTCTCTCTCTCTCTCTCTCACGGGAGTCCATTCCTCCCTCCCTCCGGGGTGCCCGACACGTCATCTTCTTTGAGCAGACGGAATGAGCCAGCCAACCAGCCTTAAGGAAGAGAGAGGAGGAGGGGGGGGGGGGGGTAATGTCCTTGAGGGTCTGTCTGTCTGTCTCCGACTCATCATCCTCTTTGATGCAAAGAGAATAGGCTAAGCACCCTCTGGGGAGTCATGTCCTCCTAAGCTTCCACTCCTTGCTCCATGCTTGATCCGAGGCTGTGTCACGATGAATTCTTCTCACAAATGTTGTGTACGACGGCACAGCCGGCAGGCCACTCATTAGGAATCCTGGATCCTCAGAAGATTTCCGGGAAAAAACACTCAAATTCCAATGAAAGAAGGAAAATTACTCTTTATTGTTTACATACGTTGTGACGTCAGTTTCTCTCTCTCTGTTTCTATCTCACTGGGTGACTTATGAATTTCTCTAAAAAAGGGCAAAATGGAGAGGATTTAAAAAATATTCATTTGCTAATTTTGATTAAAATAAGGCATTTTATGGAATATTAAGCATATCAAATTAAAGCTTGATATTTTTTCTTCATATTCATATCAATTTTTAATCATGTAAGACCTTTGAGTGAGGAGCAGTGAGGAACAGTGAGTCTCTAAGAAAAACCCTTCATTTTTCGTACAAAATGACATATATTTTAAAGTTTAAATGTGCCAGAGACGAAGTAAAAATTGAAATGAGTACTTTGATCTAAGCTCTATCAAATCATTGCTATTTATTTTGTCTATACTTCAGTCCTTGTATGTCAATAATGGCTCTGAATCGAAAAAGTGCTGAAAAATTTGAAATCCATTTAGCTCTGAATTTATCACTAACTTTGAAAAATGAATACCATATTCGGAATCAGTGGATAAAACTCTATAAGAATTTGTGAAAAATTAGTCCGACCTAAATTTGGCTGTTGGCCAGTGTTATTATCATGTAAATTTTATAAAATCCGTTTAAGCTTTTCTTACTGTAACAAGTTTATGAGGAAGTTTTTATTTGATCTCATGCGTAGGATCAACCACTGAAAACCACTTGGAATTCTTATTGATAACGAGCTGAAGCAGCGATGAGAATCCATCGGAATTCTGGAGCGATCTTACTATTCAAGAGAGCAAAGTTCCGTTTATTGAATTGTGCATACCTATATATGTTGTACAAACTTCTCGCTGATGACAAATTGACAGCACTTTGAGTTCGACGTCTGCCACACAGGTGGTCTTAATAGATGAATATACATAATTAATCAATAAATTAAAGGATTCCTTCTCATAAAGTTAAATTGATTGCCTTAAATTTTATTTATACCAATCAACATTAAGCTTTTGATTCGAATGAAATAAACAATGAAATTAAAAGCATACTTTTTTTTGTATTTCCACAAGTTTCAAGTTATTCAATAAAATCATGAAACTCATTTATAAAGTAAATCAGATTTTTTTATTTGAACCTTGGCCCAATATATCCAGCAAACTTACTTTTATTGAGTTTTTAAATTTAAGTCCTAAAATTTCAAAAAAATCAAAGTTTATAATATGATAGACAATAGTAAACAGATTAAAAAATGGTCTCCTTTGTCCAATTTTAATCAACAAGACGGACACAAGAACCTAATAAATGTATGGTTCATTTGAGTGACCAATTATGACTTCAACTGACTTCTTTTTACAATAATTTGCCTGGCCCAGTCCATGATTGAGAAAAGAAGGTCTTAAACTGGTGTAAGCTGTAGAACGGATCTTGGTCCCCTAAGAGAAAGTTCAAGTGAAAACAATGTGCTGCTTTATGTACGTAAAGATATATAAATTATGAATGATTTATGTTAGTTTTTACCCATAATGCTCTACATAAATATAATTGTTGGAATCTTTTGCTCTTTTCATACAAAAAATATACACAATAGAAGACACCTTTCTGCCATTGTTCTCCTCAGTTTGTTATTTATCAAAGAGATTTGTTACTTGAAATTGAATCTCTTTGTAAGACAAACTACTTTCTCAACTAAATGTAATTGTAATGTTATGGTATAGAGATGTTCAATGGCATATGTTTTTCTGTGAAAAGCTAAGTAAAACTTTACTTTATCTAATTATTTTAGTTTGAACAATTTTACTTATATATGGAACATTTTTAGTAAGTAAAGTTAATATATATATATATATATATATATATATATATATATATATATATATATATATCTATATATATATATATATATATATATATATATATATATATATATATATATATATATATATGTTGTCATTTTGTATTCTACGGCCATGTCTTTGTGTTTATATTTACTATTTGTCTTTTACAACTTTATTTATTATTTGCCTTTGAACTTTTTTAATGGATCAAATTTTAAACAACTTTGTTTATTTATGTATTTGATATTTACGCAGTTTCTATAATTAGATAAAGTTTCTTATAAAAAACATATTATCTAAATCAAGGTAAGGAACACTCCAGACAATGTACCTTGGTGCTTCTTTCATATTTAGAACAATGCGTTGGACGAACATTACAAAATAAGATGAATGAAATTATTATCTATAACTAATCTTACTGAACAAGCTTCTTTCAAATCCCTGAACAAAATTATGATGCATGCAATTCATCTTATGAAATATTAAGTAAACACCACGAAAGGTCCTTGCATCTCTGCAAAGAATATGATGATGATGTGTCTTGGGCACTTGTAAATAATAAATTTTGGCATTGATGTATTACGAAACCAAATATCATATTTGAATGAGGATAAAATGCCTTGCATTAAGATCAGATTTCTTGCTGTTTTTTAAATAAGTTGCTATGCATTTGGTATGTACATAGATATTTGTTATCGAACTAAAGTGCCCCAAGTTTATTAGGTACATAAGTAAATATTGTTTTTATTTAGTTCTTACAAAAGCTGGAATTGGTATATTTTTTTTTGAATTTTATAAAATATACATCATTTGATAAAGAAACAGAACATAATGGACTCAAAAACGTACGATTATTATACAAAATGTCGAACTTAACAATAAAAACGTTAGATTTCGTTTGGCAACACTTAAAGTTAGCAAGGCCAGATATATATATAGCAGCCTACGTATCAGTACGAAATACAAATAAAACAATTTAATTTAAAAGGATTGGTAAGAGGTATTTGTAATATAATATATATTTATATATAATATATCACAAACATAAAACAATATAAAAACCATTTGAATGCAAAGAATATAATAAAAATACATATTAAATTTATTATTTCCATTACATATATAAATATTTTAAAGTGAATAATATATTACAATAATAAATAATATAAAATACAAACCTGTTTTGAGTATCCATTTCCTATAGGAATCAAAAGCTGCACACTCTCAAAGTCATTATCGGAATCTTTTTTTGGGAGGGGATATAATGGACAAGAAGGAAATGGAGGCCCATCATTAAGGGCCATAAAAACCACCTCATAAATAGCATTATATCCTTAGCATTTCCTACAAAATGTGGATATATTGCTTTCATCATGTATTCATTAGAGTGGCACTGATATGAATATCATTAGGAGATAAATGGAGGGATAATGCTTATATTCGTATTTACTTTAATCGAAAAAAGAGTAAACTAAGAAGTACATGAAATACTTAGAAACATATCTGAATGAAGAGGTATATAAAAAGCTAAGGAATAAAAACTATTTTATTCAGATATATTCGTTAGACATAGTTTAATTGTAGACCTGTAGCAGAGTCCTTCTCTCTGCTTCTATATGTACCTCCATATTTCGTTTTTATATTTAATAAAAACTTGTTAAAGAATATTTATATTTATAAAAAGAGGTATAAAAAGAAATACCTCTTACGAAATACAGAGGAGTTTAGACAAGACAACCGAAGGTGTTAGTCTTTTAATTCCTTTGGTTACAGACCGACCTTAAATAGAAAGAAAAAGTATGGCAGTCATCAAAGAGAAATCTCAACAATACAAGAAATTGGTCAGCCAGTATTACAAAAAGTCAGTATTAATGTTATGACATATGCCCCAAAAAGAAATATTTTTATATGTAAAATTATCCACAAAAGTAGAAAAAAGCTTTTATATTTTATTTTTATTATTATTGTGCCTTAATTAAGTGTTTCACCCCTTCTATTCTGGAGGAAAAACCTTGGTACCGGATTTACCTACTCGACGGGACTCCTGTACTAGTGGAAGTCCATCGTCTGTCTTATGGACTGAGTACTTCGTTTTGTAAGTAGCTCAAGGCTTCCCCATCACTGCAAGTTCTCAACGCTTCTTTTCAAATACCTTTAATAATTTTTACTGCAGAGGCTTCTCTATAAAATTGTCATTTATATCTCTGATTGATAAAGAGATAGACCATAACATTTTAGCCAATGGAGGAGGAGTCCGGAAGAAAATAACATCTCAACAGATGGTTTCTAACTGACTACATTTGATTGAGGTCTATATAGCCCCACGAAAGTATTCTTTCTGTCGATTAAACTTTAATAAGAATGGCGTATTTAAAGTCAACATATTAGGTTTGATTTTGCATGGATAAGAAAGATGCGAGAGTGACTAGTACACTATAGATATATTATTTAATTGTAAAAACATCTTTAGTCTATGGGTTTACTTAAACGAACAGATGTATGATTTAGGTTTATATATTATTCTATATAATAGTAAAAATGCGTCATTAAGGATTACATGTAAAACGTATAACCATCTGAAAGCTACTTTGAAAACCATAATTGCCATGTATTGGAGCCGATGATCAAGTGAAGTCTACATTGAGACACCAATATGACACAATTGTGACGCCTAAAAGGTTTCATTAAAAGGTGCTTTCTAACCCCCAACTGCCATAAATATGGCATGTGAGAATCCCATGGCCCAGATACGCTTGCTTTGAAACCCAAATATGTTGTTTTGCCGCAGGTGAAAACTACCAACTCTTTAACGGCATGTGGTTTAGACCTTTAATAAATAATAATTGCGGCTTTCGGATCCCGATGATCTAAGTGATTAAAAGAAGTGTTCCAGTCTTATGCAACGTAAATAGGTGAGATACCAAAATTTAAATACTTTTATTTTGTATTCGTAAAAAAGTTTTGCTGGTTTATATACCTGTCGATTTTTAGATCCTCATTTATTTAATACTTGTATGGATCAAATAGACTTTTTGTGAAATAAAACCATTCATATTGGTGAACTAAAATTTTCGTTTACGTTTCTTCGCAACTGCCCTGAATAGTCTGATTTTTATTTATTTATTTTAATGAGTTAAATTCTGACACAGTCTGATTTTAGCAGATTACTGAAAAAAATGTATGTGTTCGAATAAATGTATAAATAATATCAATGAAAAAAATGTTATAAAATATAACAAAACAATGACTGACATAATATCTAATTATATTTTTTAACAATGATTTTTTGCATATTATTGTAAAAGAAATATATATTTTTTTAAATCTTATATTTCAGCCAGGTAATTAAATTAATAACTACATCAAAATTTAAATCAAATTTTCTTGTATAATTATTGCCAATTTGGTTTTTTACCAATCTTAAATAATAAGTTTATATTTTCATAATGATAACATTTAACTCAAATATATAAGACACATATACATCAAGCAAATAACAAGCTCATTGAAATAAAAGTATGCCATTTTTAAAATGACTTTGATTGTTTAAACACTTAAAATAGTCAATCGCATTTACTTAGTCAATCACTTGTTTTTTGTTAATCATGTCTTATTTATCAAACATTTCTATCCTACAGTAAGGTACCTTAAAAATTAAAAGAGAAAAAATTACACTTCTTAGGTTCAAAACAAGTATTACTTATTTAACTACAGTATTTCGAATTATACATCACTGTGCTTTGACATAGTTTTAATGGAGATGCGGTTTTTGGACGAAACTTTTTCCTAAGGTTAGACTATCATGCACTGTTTCAGTCTTTTCTTCCTTTATTTTTTCTTATTAAAACGTGTTTTAGTTTATTGTAAGTGCATATAATGCATCGAAAAAAAAACTTATAGTGTTTAATATAATGAACCACAATAATATTTAAAATTCTTTTTGGGAACGGAGTGAAAAACAATAATTTAGTATTGAAATTAAATCTATGCGACATTTAAAAGTTCTTGACTACTTAAATATCGTTTTTTATTAATAATGATCATATAATAAAACAAATTTATTTCATTATTTTTTATATTCATTACATTTGTGCAACTTTCTTGTTATCTGAATATGTTTTGTAAAATGAAATAATATATTAAGCGATTATTAATGGCCTAATAATGGAATCAGGCTTATCAAGCTTAGCTATGACATAGCTATAATATATATGTATATAAATGATTAATTTATAAACATATTTAGGTCAATACTTTTAAGACTACAGGTTTTAAACCATAAAAGAATCTGAAAAATATTAGTATTTATTCTTATATTTGTGTGATTCTAATTTTTAGGAAATAAAATGATTTAATCTCCATTTTTCTTATTACTAATGATCGTCATTAACTGGGCCTTTTATTGACGATACATGCCTAAAAAACGCTTTCACTAACATATAAACAACTTTTACAGTTTGTATGAGATATTGACATTGTCAAATTACAAATTTGTAAAAACCATCTTATTGGAATTTAATATTTTTGTGCTTTATACATATTAGTTTTATCACTTCGTAAAAAAGTAATTTACTAGTTAGCATCAAAATAATCACACTATAATTGCACTTATATAGATACTGTATTAGCGGGTGATCGTTTTGGAATCAATCTCATAGGACAAACTTCATATTTGAATTCAGAAAATTTCAACTAATTAACATTTTCGAAAAGCTGGCCGGGCTCCTAATACAAGCACCCTATAACAAAAAAATATATTTATCGCACATCATTTCAATAGACCATCATTAGCTTTATTGAATTTGCACTAATATATTTTCCTTTAGAATATACCTAAGACCAAAGTACATTTTTCTACTGAAGAAAATATTTTTCTCTATCTGTTTATTCATTGATTACATGAAATATACGAGCATATTTTTAAAGATTAATTGAACTGTATTAGTGTAATCACTTGTATCTCATAAGTAGATGAATGAAAATAGAAAGACAATTTTCTACCTGCTATAATTTTGTTTTGTTCGATGAAGTATTACAAGTTCAAGGAGTCTCTTTTTTTACCTTGATTAGTACTTTTTAGCTTTTTATAAAATCTACAAAATAAATATAAAATTATATCTGCCCTTTCGTGAGCTCCTATTTTCAATGCATATTTGAACACTTTTTTGGGCGATCATGCGTTATTGAAACCGAAGTATATTCTGTCGAAAGTTGTCTTTTGATTCATATGTAAATTAAATAATCCGACAAATGTCATGATTGTTATTTTGGCGGCCTAATTTAACTACGAGATATTTTACACCCAATTACTACAATGAGATTGGATACTCTTATAGATACATCTATAAATTATTTGCTGTAAGAAAGATATACGAACCATCTTGATATCAATCACTGCGCGTTACTCGGCTCTTACAATAAAAGATCCAAACATAAATAATTATAAATGGAACTATAATGGTCAAAAAATACATTTTAATTCTGAATTTTCCGGCCAACCAATGGAATTTTAAAGCATACACTGAAATGTCATCAAAATTCAAAACAATTTTAATTTGTATGATAATTAGTTTTTATTTATTTTGTAAGTTCTTAGTACTTTCATATTATTGTTTGATAAGAATTTAAGAGTATAACCTATGTTTTTACTTGTTTATTGCTATGCAAAGTTTTATGGGGATCACTATATGGTTGATTTTCAGCAAGCAATTTGTCTAAACTATAATGTTTCTATATGTATTATTATGTAATTGCTTGTCTGGTAAAAATAAATTAACTAATTAAAAAGTTTTATACCAGTTTTAATTTTATTTTAAAATAACTATGGGGATTTCGGTGTTAGAAGCTTACTTCTAAATGTCATTGGTTTTTTTTTGTATTTCATATTTCATATCTATTGTTTCATTGATTTGTTCTATAAGTTTATGGCAGAAGAACATGAATATTGGTTCTTAATGATGTTCAACGTTTATTGTATGCCTTCAGACTTTTGTTGAAGAATGTAATTTTGAATTAAAAATGTTTATTTATATGTTCCTTATAAATTGTAAATCATTAAGTTCCTCATAAAAAATTATCAAAGGGAATTCAGAGGACTCCTCACTCATCATCAGGGCTGTAGGAATCTGGTAAATAAACTTTCTGGGCATAAACGACCTTTTAACGCATATAACGCATATTTGGCCTTTTTCTGCATATTTATTGCATATTTTGAACTAATTTTGAGGATATATATATATATATATCAGGAAACGACCGGGTACCCAGCCCGGTCCGGGTCCCGGCTGTTTTTTGAACGGCCCAGGCGATCATTTCAATGGGATTGGATACTTCATAGAATCTCTCAATGACGACAGCTTGGCAATCGTCAAAGCCAAGAAACTGTTCAAGGACCCAAAACTACCGGGTCAGCTGGCATTCATCAAGGGCAACTTTACTCAACTGGTACGTGCCATTTCAAGTCTGCAAGAGCGCCTTCCACTGACGGAGAGCATTGGAATCCTTGAGATGGTGCAGATGCCGCTGACTGTTGAGCCCTTTGCCAGCAATTTGAACAGTGTCCTTGAGAAAAATCCGGACTTCGAAAAAATTAAATTTTACTCCAGAATTCGAAGAGAGAGACATTGGAACTCAAAGATGATCCCAAATTGCTGTTCCTCTTCTCGTGCGCTCCAATTACCTCTGTGGACTGCGAAAGGGTCTTCTCCAAACTAGAGTCTCTTTTGTCTGACCAGCGAACCAGTCTGATAGAGAGACATGTAAAAGATATGCTCATTCTCAGTTGAACAATGATTACATGACATAATTTTTATTAATTTAGAGTATACAGTATTTTCAACATATGAATGCTTTTTTTTTTTGCTTATTTAACCTTTTTTCGCAGATTTTTTGCATATTTAGTCATTTTTCCCCGCATATTTCTGGGCACATAGGGCATTGTTTTTGTTCCAAATTCCAACAGCCCTGCTCATCATGCTTCTCTTCAGATGGTCTAAATGAAAGTGACATTTGCTCCTATTTAAAAGAACAAAAATAGCCTTTACCATCCGGTGAGTAAACGGAGAGTCACTTTGTCATTAAAAATTAGATACCCTATAAAACACGATAGCGTGTACTTTCTGAAGTCAAATTAAATAAATCCATACAATTGGATATGATACCATCAGCTCCTCCCAGGGAATGTATCCAGTATTTACTTGGGTATGACGATTTTTTATGATTCTTTGACTTATTTGAGTCGAATGAAAGTAAAGAAAATATCGCAAGCTGACGAGGCTCATAAATGTATCTCTGACTTAAAAGCTGATATTTTACGACTGGCACATTCCGAAATGTTCTTTAAGAATGATGATTATAAGGAAGGCAACTTCAATTGTGTGTTGTATACATTGATCCGGTATCTCCATCCATATATTTCAAGTCTCCTGGAACATTTCACAAGGCCATGTGGATGGTCAAGCTTCCACAAAGTATCAAGTTGGTTTAGTTCCAACTGGTATCATTGAAACAATTTCCATTTTTATATTTTTACCCTTCCTCAATGACGCCACTGTACTTTTTTCATCGTTCTAATTGCCCAATTAAATTATATTTAAAACTGTTTATTATCACCTACGTAGTTTCAATGGACTTCCCCAATACTACATATCTTTATTAAATAAGTAGTTCAACTGCTCCTACCCACAATAATATCTTTTTGTTTGCTCATAGCTATCGATAACTGGATAATCACTCTAAATATAAGGCGGGAATGAGAACGAAAACACTTTTATCAACTGAAAAACTATATTTATTGGTGACTTTGCGAGAACAACTTTTCTCCTATCCATATCCACATAATTTTTTTGGGTCCACAGTAGACATAATTTCTTCATAAACAAAAAGATTATGTCAAGCACTCATATAAGACATTATTATTATTATTATATTCTTTTGTTTCTGCATTGTTGAGTATCTAGTTATTCGCACAAAAAGGATTTAGGTAGCTTTCCACAATGGTAGAACACAACAATACACTTATATATGCGATATATATAGAAGTATATACTTGAAAGGGTTCATCACTAAAAAAGATTTTTTTGCTTAGGGATAAATAAGCCCACCATTGATATCTTTTCCACTCTTTTTCAATAGAAGGATTAACCATTGAATAAGAATGAGGCTGTGAATAGCATTCTTATGTTCTTAAATACACACTTAGGACCTCATTTTAATGCATGTGAGAGGAATGAAACTTAAGTACTAAATTGACTTCATTGTACTGTATACTGCGTTCTACTTTATGATCGCATAGTTGATTATTATTAATTAAATGGTCTTTTGAAACCACATCCTATAGCAGTTTTTTATACTTAGGATTACGTAACTATATACTTTTTATTCTCATTATTGGTTTAATAAGAATAGAAACTATACATTCCATTATATAAAATGGAGCATTTCTTTGAAAATACAAAATTCAACATTTTTAAACCAAGTACTTAAAAGATTTGTATAACATTCGAATGTTTATTTTTAAAAACTGAAAACTTTCTTAAAATGATAAAATTTCAAATACAAGTCAAAAATCATTATTTTTATATAATATACTATCATATTTACTTTAAACAGAATTACATCATTGTACTGTATACTGCGTTCTACTTTACGATCGCATAGTTGATTATTATTAATTAAATGGTCTTTTGAAACCACATCCTATAGCAGTTTTTTATACTTAGGATTACGTAACTATATACTTTTTATTCTCATTATTGGTTTAATAAGAATAGAAACTATACATTCCATTATATAAAATTGGAGCATTTCTTTGAAAATACAAAATTCAACATTTTTAAACCAAGTACTTAAAAGATTTGTATAACATTCGAATGTTTATTTTTAAAAAACTGAAAACTTTCTTATAATGATAAAATTTCAAATATAAGTCAAAAATCATTATTTTATATAATATACTATCATATTTACTTTAAACAAAATTACATCATTGTACTGTATACTGCGTTCTACTTTACGATCACATAGTTGATTATTACACTATGTAACAAAATTAAGGTCTTTGTTTGCCCCTGGGCTGAAATTTCTAAATTGAGTCCCATTTTTACGTAGATTCCAAAAATGCCACTCAAAATATCGTCCGAAAAAAGGTTGGACTTTATGGTCTTTTTTTGAAAATCAAGATTTTCATCATTTCTAATGGTTCAGCACAAGTTATCTTCGTGCAAAGTAAGAATAACCACAAATGTCAATATATTTATTTTTTTACTATATCTCTGCATTTCAAATCAGTTTTTATAATTTATATATCTTTCGTACAATTCGAAATAATCGGCTTTATATTTCAAAAAGTTGACCATATTTTAGTGTTCTATTTAAGCGGCTATATTTTTTTTGTTTCGCGTCTATTGACTATAATCAATATGTAATATATTTTTGGTATATGTCCATACATTTCAGAACAGTTTTTATAATTTCGATATCTGGCATGAAAGTAAAGAAAAGATCAATTTAGTAGGACGAAGCAAACAAAGACCTTAATTTTGTTACGTAGTGTAGTTCGTCTACTAAATTGATCTTTTCTTTACTTTCATGCCAGATATCGAAATTATAAAAACTGTTCTGAAATGTATGGACATATACCAAAAATATATTACATATTAATTATAGTCAATAGACGCGAAACAAAAAAATATAGCTGCTTGAATAGAACACTAAAATATGGTCAACTTTTTGAAATATAAAGCCGATTATTTCGAATAGTACGAAAGATATATAAATTATAAAAACTGATTTGAAATGCAGAGATATAGTAGAAAAATAAATACTACTGACATTTGGTGTTATTCTTACTTTGCACGAAGATAACTGGGCCTGAACCATTAGAAATGATGAAAATCCTGATTTTCAAAAAAAGGCCATAAAGTCCAACCTTTTTTCAGACGATATTTTGAGTGGCATTTTTGGAATCTACGTAAAAATGGGACTCAATTTAGAAATTTCAGCCCAGGGCAAAATCCTGTTACATAGAGTTATTAATTAAATGGTCTTTTGAAACCACATCCTATAGCAGTTTTTTATACTAAGGATTACGTAACTATATACTTTTTATTCTCATTATTGGTTTAATAAGAATAGAAACTATACATTCCGTTATATAAAATTGGAGCATTTCTTCGAAAATACAAATTCAACATTTTTTAAACCAAGTACTTAAAAGATTTGTATAACATTCGAATGTTATTTAAAAAAACTGAAAACTTTCTTAAATGATAAAATTTCAAATACAAGTCAAAAATCAGTATTTTTATATAATATACTATCATATTTACTTTAAACAGAATTACATCATAAGGTGACGAGCTTGCCAAAATGGAGCACAGTAACGCTATAAAATAATTTCCTTCGACATAATATATTTATTGTATTACCCTTCGTACTCCATGTCCTTTCATTTTAATGAATATTTGAGACTCCATAAGCCATTAAAAATTAAGTATTGGTCAGGTGATAGCTTGCACATATTTATCGATGAAAACTACAAATCACTTTACTAATATACTTCGTTCAAATTATGGTTGAATGTAAATAATGGTTTAATGATATGAATAAAAAAATGTTTTTTACGGACTAATATGCATTTAAAAGTTGTTGTTTAGATAATTTTGTAAAGTTTTCAAGTAATTTAAATACTATTTTAAATGTTTAAAAATAATGATATTTCGGTAAAACTATTTGAACTCCAAATTTCCTTTTGTGATATTTCATTATTTATTGAATTTAAAAGTAAAGTAAACAAAATATAGGTACGAAAAGAAATACAAACAAAACTATATTTGATGTCTATCTTCGTGGTTTTTACTTGATTCAAAACTATTGATTAATGTCCGTTATGTCTTTAAATATTTCTCTTTATTTATATAGTGGGAGATTAAAAAGTAAATTTCAAAAGAACAATTTCTTTCATTCTTATGAGGACCTATTTTATTTTCTTTGAAAAAAATATACATTTTTTCTTTGCACAAATAATAGGTCACTTCACCGATGGGTGTGCAATCCCAAGTACTTAAGAGCTCTCTTGAGATAATCTTTTAAAAGTAACTCCAAAGAAAATGTCTTGATTAGGAAAAAAACAAAGTCGTCCATATTTACGATAATTAAATCCCTGTAGAATAATCTGTGAATTAATGCAGCTCAAGATTTTTTTGGTTCTTTTCGAATTTTGGAAGGCCATAACAAGAAGGCTTGTGCACCAGATTAAACTATGGTGTGATAGTGCTAATCTAGGAGTGTGTAATCGAGTATATTTTGCCATAGGGCATATTAGTCACATTTGTAGCTAGTCTAAAATAAATAAATAAAAACAGTAAAAATATGGTTAAAAGAAATAATAAGAATTAATAAAATAAAATAAATGTAGTATGGACTATGTGGGCACGCTGCGTTCAATGGCCCTAGTTGCGGTCCTGGCAGCGTGAAGGGTCGTGGCTTACCTCAAAATCTTAAACATGTTCCACACCGATATTGCGTAGCATTCAAAGGTAGCCGTCTCCCTTCCGAGTGGATACGCCACTGGAGTGGTGGACCTCATGGGCCTCCTCGGGATGGGGAAGACGAAGTCACCAACCGCGTTCCTGGCACCGCCGCCACCGTCGTTGGAGTAAAAGTATTTCTAGGTCTCTAGGCGCCACTGCCTTGGCAGCCACCCCGTTGAGGGAGGGAAGGCCTGCTCTCTCAAGGAGGTCTCCGACAGCAGACTAAACAAAACAAGGGAGTACGAAAGATCAGTGGATTAAGGCGTGTTTAACACTCAATGTTGGAGCGCAGGTTCAAAAGGAGAAGGCTTCATTGATAAGATCCTGAATTCGATACACTTATTCTGTCGCTATAATTAATTATTTAAATCATTTCGAATGCATTCTATCCAACCAAATAAGCAAAACAACAATAACATAATTTCTTCCAAGGTTTCATGATGATAATTGGTTTTTATTATTATTTTTTTCATTGTTTTTTGTTGGTACTTAAATATATTATAATGGTAATTTTATAATTTGTGTGTTTGGCTCTATGATTCTGAAATTTAAAACTAACTCTATTAATTATTATATTATCATAGGCTGTGACACAAACAAAAATTCTATCAATAGTAATTGTATACTTAATAAATATATATGAACCTAATAAAAATAGTTTTTATAAAAAATAATAGTCTGCTATAAAATTATAGTCATTTTTCTAAGGTCTTAAAGGTTTTACATTCATATGTAGTTGAAATATGCATTGAATGTAATAAGTTGATCATAATTTTGTACAAAATCACGTATTTTTACACTATTTATTTAGATTAGATGTAAATAAAAATATATTAAAATAACTTTATAGATTATATATAATACTATAAGCACAATTCATCCGATGATCCGATGTACAAAAGCAATAAGTTTAGAAAGGGAAAAAACTTTATTTTGAGTAATAATAAATATTTCAACTACAAACTACCGTTTAGGCTTGCCGAGCTGTAATGAAAAAAGACAGAGGATTTAATGAAAAAACCAACGTTTTTTCAGGAACTAGTAAATTATCATTTTATATTTGGGTCAACACTTTTTAACAGTAAATCTGAAATGTTTAAATGTTCATTTTATGTTTTTATACAAATGTTTAAAAGAGTTTTATTTTTGTATTTAGTTTATTCTGTATTAAACTGTATTGTTTGTTACAAATATTGAGTAAACTTACGTGACCGCAAAACCAAAAAAGTAAAAGTGGTTCAGTAAATAAACGCTAAGATCTTTGCTCCGATTCCGTCTTATATCACCTCGTTTCTTACTTTTTAGATGTTAAATCGAAACAATTAGTAGTGCAGCTGTGTTAACAATCAATTGCAAATATAGTATGCATTTTTAGCCAGATGAGAAGACAATATACCTCATTTGTAGCATACTGGATTCGTAAAATTGAAATGTGAACTAACTATTTTATTCATTTAAGATTAAGAAAATCAAAATATAGTGCATTACAAACATATCTTTGCTGTTAGCTACAATGCTACAAAGCATTATTTTACTAGCTAGGTCAGAGGTCCACTTAGATAGCCAGAGGTTATATGTTCGTTGAAGCATATTTATGAGACCCTTGTTAGTAAAGCGGTAAAGTACAGTAGCGCATGCAAGGAAAAAGTAAACAAAAAAAATTTGGCCAAAATTTTGGTTATTTTCTTTAACGTTAGAGGTCGCTAATCCATGAAATTACGTCACAATCCTATTTAAAACTGGTTTAAAGGGAGTAAGTTTGATGATTTGAAATATGTCGAACCACTACAACGTTGGCAAGATTCCAAATATAAATAATAAAAGGACTTTGTTATTATTCTCAAAGTGCTCTAGCATCAAAGCGCCCCTTACGGACTAAAGAAAAACTAAATTTTTGGCCAATTCCTTTTAGGAAAGTAGGAAGAATTTTATGTTATGCATGCGCTTACTTTACTTTGACGCTTTACTTTTTAGGGAGTTATATTTTTCTACTTTCAATTTTCCCTTTGAATGATATTCTATTTACATCCCTTTTTTATTTCCTTCCTCTTGTGTTCAATAGTACCATATGTTTTGTATGTGGTCGGTATTTTTTTTGTAAAATTGCTTGTCAATTATGATAGTCTTTTTTAAATGACTACCATAATTGACCATTTTTACTAATACAAATGAAAGAGAATTTCACCAATTGTAATATCATGTTGAAGGTAACTCATTTTTACCAAAATCCATTTATATTATGATTCTTGCTGGCTTACCTCTTATATGCCTTGATTGAAGACAAACTTACTTTATGCACATAAATTGTCTTGACAATAAGATATAAATCTTTAAGAGTATTTTTTGTATAAGGAAGCTTTGTAAAGAAGCACAAATTGAAATAACTTAGCATTTTTGTTTGTTTAACTCCTAGGTACCCCCCCCCCCCCCCACCGGAACTTAATCCGGTATCAGCCGGTAAAAGTTTACTTAGGAGCTAAGATCTTTATTATTGAATAATTTGAATTTACAAAAAATATCAAATATTTTCAAGCACTGGGCTTCCATTGGTGTCTTTTTAGCTTTAGACTCCTCGGCGAGCTGGTACATCTCCTTTACGGTGCAGGCACAGTCAAAATGAGATGAATCGGCATTTCCTCCTCCTCCTTGAAGAGACGACAAGTTGAACTTTCAGCTTTTCCTATCTTGAATAGGTGACTGTTAAGGCCAATATGGCTGCTAACAATGGCCACAATATTCATGATTTTGTGTCTTTTGAATTTATAAATTTTATTCTTTAAAATTGGCTCTCCAATAAACATCTTAGAATGTCGGCAAGTTTTTAGGTTTCGCCAGTCTTTTTTCCAAAAGTTCATGCTGCTCTCACGTAGGGCACCCTTGCATTGACACATAGAAATTGGGACAGTGACAGGCAATCCTTTTAAAGCTCCTTCCTTCGCTAGAAAATCTGCGGACTCGTTGCCCGTACTATCATTGTGGCCCTTTATCCAACCCAATGTGATGTTGCACTGAGGTTTTTCGAGAGCAACTTTACAGTTGAGGATGTCTTTATTTACTATTGAGCCTGGTCTTAAATCCAAGCTTTTTATAGCTGAGAGACTATCCGAAAGAATTAGGATTTTCTCTGCCAATTGTTTTAGAAGCTGGCATATTTGTTGCAAGGCTTTTGATAGCTTCAACCTCCGCCTGGAATACTGTATTGGTTTATCAAGCTTTAGGGACCGTTGTTCTATCACTATGTCTCGCTCCGTTAGTGTCCATCCTGCACCTGTCTGTCCATTAATCTTAGAGCCATCTGTATATCCAACGAGATCATAGTGAGTTATATCCCAATTATTAACTATTTTATATTCAAGTCTGTTGGACTAAAACTCAGTGCTAGGTCCAGGGGTGGGGATACTATATTTGGCTATGTAGCCATCCAGAAAATGTAGGTGTCCACTGTTTGTATGACTGAGCCACTTTAGAGGGTTGTCCTTTTTTGTACGTATCCTTGATAAGCAGGCACGTTCAATTAAATATAGGTGTAGCAGATGAACCCATACATAACTTCCATTGTTGCAGTCGGGGTTGACTTCATGGCTCCAGTAATGCTCAGTAGACCTAGTCTCTGCACTTTTCGAAGTTCGTTTCGCAGAAATTCACAGGAGTACAACCTTGGTTCAAAAACAATGGCTCCGTAGCTCACAACCGATCCGACATAGGTCTCATAGATCCACTTAGACCTGAGTGGACTGAATCCCCAGTCTTGACCGATGAACGTCTTTAATGAGAAGAGACTTCTTTTTTTACTTTTGCAGTTATGTCTTTCAAATGCTCGTTCCAATTAAGTTTGGAGTCTATGACAACCCCGAAATACTTGAATGAGTTGACTCTCTCAATCACAGTTCCATTTTTTTAAGGACAAACACTGATCCTTTTCTTTTTTTGAGACTTAGATTTACTAGCACTGAAAATCATGTCTCTACTTGATGCCCAAAGAGATAGCTTATCAAGGGCTTCTTGCATAAGTTGCACTAACGTTTGACGATCAGCTCTTTTAATACATAAAGCTAGATTATCAGCATATGCAATTTATATATTGGTTTTCTTAAGCATACTAAAGCTTCTTGAAAAGCGAGGTTCCAGGCTAGTGCAGATAAAATTACTCCCTGTGGGCAGCCTCTTGTCGGAATCGTTGACGCACACTCTCCACCAAGCTGGGCGATAACTATTCTACACCTCAGAAGGTTATTATACCAACGAGTTGTAATTTTATCTAAACCAAACTTGTTCATGGAAGGTTACCAAAGCCTCCTTCTTTCTGTGGAAACTGCTTTCACAGCAGTCCACTAATCTACTAATTGCTGTGTCTGTAGATTTGCCCTTGTAAATGAAAACTAGTCCGGTAAAATAATGTTAGAGTTTTCCTGAATTTTCCAAAGCATCATACGCTCGAGAATTTTTAAGGCCACATTTGTTAGTGTTATCGGGCGAAAGGACTTGGCATCAGCGTAATAATATTTTCCTGCTTGGGAATAAAGACGACTTTCGCCTTTCTCCAAATCAATGGGGTGTAACCAGAATTGTAAGTAGCATTATAAAGACATTTCAACCGCTCCAGCATACAATCAGGCAAATTTTTATGCGCAAGACAATTAGCATTTTTATTTCTCCTCCTTTAAGATAATCTATAATCGTTATCCCAAATATTAAAATAATTTAATGATTTATTTTTCAGTCTTAGAATTTTAGCCGGAGGGATCCTTGATTAAAGCTGAAGATTACATATATGTAAGGATTAATAATGATATTTTTATATTAGTTCATGCATATGTACGTGCATTCAATGAAAACGAGGACCAAAAACTTTGACGGCTTTCCTTCACCTATTTATTAATAAGAATAAAGCATCACACAAATTTAGATGTCTAGCTCTCTTTCTCTCTCTCTCTCTCTCTCTCTATATATATATATATATATATATGTTTGGACAATTACACTTATAAATGATACATTTTTAGTTAAGTAAGTAAATGTTGAGTTATATATACCGGGTGCGGGACGGAAATTGCAACACTTACAAAAATTCAATTTGAGATTACGAGAGCTGTCGAACCAATGTTCCGCAAAATAACTTCGGTAGTAGTGTTTATTTTTATGTTTTTATGTTATATCATTTTCTTATGAGAATACGCAGAGAGATTGAACGAGACCGTAGAGTTCAAGTGTCGACGCTTCTTGGCACGGGTAAGACTCCAACTGAGATCGACCATTTTCGCATCAACAGAAAGCTTGGCACTAACCAAGGGGTCGAGAGGAAATCTGGGAGTGGTGGCAAGTACAATTGAAACCACAATTGATTTGTGATGTGATCCAAAGGGCTCCAACCATCAGCATGAGAGCTCATGTCATGGACCTTGGTGTTGATGAGAGTACGGTCAGAAGGGCTGTCAAGGAGTGTTGGAGAGGCCATTATTGACACCTCAAATCAAAGTGACTCATCTCCAACGTTGCAAGGGTTTGATCAATGACCTGAAATCTGCACCAACTGGAAGGATCACCATCTTCAGTGACGAAAAGAACTGGATTGCGGATCGGGTCAGAAATAAAATAATGACCGGTTTGTGATTGAAGATGTGATGAAGACCTTAAAACAATTACCACTATCAAACATCCAGCCTCAGCCATGTATCTGCTCTTTGTGGCTCCAATACCATTGATTTGGTTTCCCCGAGGTTTCGCTTGAATGCAGCCACTTACATTGAAGAGCTGCACACCAAGTTTTTGCCCTTGGTTCAGGCAACATTTCATACCAAGAACTGGTGCCCCAACAGGATGGAACACCAGCCCTTACAGAAAAATCCACCAGAATTTTTTGTCAGAGAGCATCCCATTTTGGGTAAAGAAAAGTAGCCTACATGCAGCTCTGATGTAAGCCCTTTGGACTTTTTTTTTGGCTGCATGTGCAGGCCAGGGCCTGCAGAATCCGTCACCCCAATATTGAAGCAATGAAGGCCTCCGGTGATGAACACTGGGATGGAATAGACGCTCATTATATACGGTCTGTCTGTAAGGCCTTCAGGTCCCGTCTGGAGGCTGTTGTTGCTGTTAAGGGTGATATACATATATAAATAAAAAATTAAAATAAGAGTTACATTAAACGCTTATATTTTTCAATTTTTTCTGATCGAATCCTTTTAACAGACACAGAGGGGTGTAAAAATATACTAAGTAAGTAAGTTCAATTTCCGTCCCGCACCCGGTATATATTTTATATAATATAATATATATGTATATAAATATGTATATATATATGTATATATATATATGTATATGTATATATAATAATATATATATAATGAAGTCTGATGTGAATGTATCCAACATCTTTTTCCATTAGGTGTTTCACAAATATGAGTTCAATTGTTTATAAGGCTTACTTAAAAAAGCATCGATTGGAATATTATGAATTATCTGAGGAGAAATTATATGTGTATGCGTTCCAGCATTGTGGCACTATTTATATAGAAATAAAAGGACCCTAATTTTGTCTTTATATTTGTCTCAGTCGATTTGAAAATAATCAAGCCGATTTCTATACAATATGTATTAAGTCCTTCTTTAATATGATGGAAAAAATAGTACTTTAAAATAATAAGTAAAAAGCCAATCATAGTTAGGATTTGGAATAAGACTTAGTTCTTGCAAGCTAACTAATAGACATATTTTTTTAAATGGGTACACAGTTTTTTTTCTTGTTTGCCTTATAGTTAGAGCAAGATCCATTTAACAATAATTTGATTAAAGAAGCTAAGCATATATTATTATCTCGAGTATAAGCAAAGAGCATATATATATAGAGGTCTAGCTTCAGGCAAGCGCTATTGGTTATTATGTTAAACAACGACCACTTGAGGGCGCTCCTATTTACAGAAAGATAAATATATAAAAACAACTAAGAATTAGTTCATGATCCCTGGAGGTGGGAGATGTAAATGCCTAATTTTATTCCGTATTAATTAATTACATCTTATATAAAACAATTCGTGATTTAAAAAATTAAAAAATTCCTTGAATAAATTGATTATCAGTAATACAAAGCGTGGACTGAATCTTTTGTTTAATATATATATATATATGATGAAAATGATAATATATAAGTATCAAGAAATAAACAAAAGCTCATTGTAATAGTAATCCTCGACCGCATGACGGCCGCCACCATCACCATTCGCCACAAAATATTGTAGCTGGGTCTTAGTATATATACTCTTTGGTATAAGTAGTTGATTTATGTTAGTTATACCTTATATGAAAGAGTTCATCCAAAGGAATTCTAGAAAACATAGAACGAGGTCCATGAGATATACAAGTAGTATTTTCAAGATATATGTCTTCTCTATGAATTGATGCCCCCTCTCCATATCAGCGAGCATGATGCAAATCCTTTTTATATTCCTCTCCAGTTATTTTAACTAATGACGTCTAGTAAATAATATCATTTTTCAATGTCTAATAATAGTTACGGAAAACAAAAAAGGAGTTCTCAAAAACCCACAAAAGGAAGATATTGTTTACTTGATCCATTTTTCGTCACATATGATGAAACAAAATGACTATTCATATATTCGCTAAGTATATCAGTGTTGTATGATATTTATCCTATTAGTTATATTGAGGACTCCATTCTAGGGATCTTAACTGAAATGGATCGAGGTCCATGAGAAGGGAAAAATTGTGTTTTTAAATTTTTCCCACCTCAACACCGCAAGCTAAGGATAGTTTAATACACTAGGACAACTGTTTTTTATATTTTCAATTCTTTAGTCTCTTTAATCAATTAAATTCGAAAAAAAATTGCTTATCCTTAATCATTGGTAGTAGTATTGTAACATCTTTATTTGTAGAGTTTAGAACACGATTTATCTGCAATCAAGTAAAAAAAAAAAGAGAAAAATTATGATTATAAAAGTTATACCCCACTTGCTCTTCGTAATTCCTCTTCGACCTTGACTAAAAGGCAGTAGAAAAAATATAAATTTATGAAAACGAGAGAGATAAAAAGTTGAAACACATACATTTCCAAATATATATTAACACAATAAAAGGATATTCCAGAGCTGTGCTTCAGAAATATTCAGAGCTTTAAAATAATCTTTTTTCTACAATTCAATATATTCAGATGTTTCTACAAGGGACACATTGATTCTTAAAAAATTACTTTTCGCTCCATTGATTTCTTCCATTGAGCTGAAAAGAAATTAATTTTCTATATATATGAAGTATGATTCAGCAATATTTATAAAGGAAATCGTCAATTTGATAATAATGTTTTCTTTCTAACTTTGTAATTGAAAATCCTAAAACCATGAAATAAGAATCGCCCAAATATATATATATATATATATATATATAAACTCACCTCTTTTTTGTCTTGTTATAGAAAAATGACCTAATTTTTAACGATTTCACTTTAAATCATATTTTAATTTCCCTAGAAAATTATCTTTTTTAATTTTCAAATAATGATATTTTATCCATCAATCCACGTCTCTCACATTTTTCTTTTCTTCCAAAATCATGGCAGTTGTGTATTGTAGACATTCAATTATTTAAAAAAGTGGGTTTTCCAATTATATTTATGAATAATAACATTGATTGTCCCTAAATGGTATAATCAAGTGACATGGAATGATATATAAGTTTGTAGAAACATGAAATCAAACTTCACGATGGGAAATATCTACAAATTTGTCTTACGAGTATATTGGACTTGAAAGACACCATTACTTTTCACGCTTTGAGAAGTCCCTTCCTCAGGTATTTTAACTTTTATTTTTATAAAGAAACATATTTCAAGAAAGTTGTAAAGTTAAAACTTTACAATTGTCTTTTATTTATTTGATGGTTGAGGATACTTATTTTTTTTAAATCCTCGTTAGTTATATTTCAATTTGAAATAAAATATATAAATGTGAAATAGTTTTAACAATAAACTATGCATAAGGATGCATCACAAACTCACCCATAAATTGCTCTTCTGGTGATGAATGCAAATATATTCAAATGGGATATGAAATCCCAATGTTTTTACTAATAATTTGCCAAATGAAATATACCTTTGTTTTAGTATTATGAAAGGTTTGTCAATTCAAACTATAAATCAAACAGTATTAATGTCCATAAAAAAGAGATCTACCAATAATAGGAGTGTGTTAGCACACTGCCTTAAGAACGACTCAAGGACTCCCAAGAAGGGAATGCCTAAAAACTTATGCACTTCATTGAAAAGATCTTAGGTTCAATTGAATAGATTTAAGTGTCATAATGCATATTCGTATCCTCACATATGCAACCCAATCAACCATACAATATTAAAATAATAAACTAGGATTTTAACATGTTGTGCATTATTTTATACTGTTTTTTAGATGACCAAGTAAATAATTTTACACCTAAAAGAAAAAACGAAATACGACATTACAGGTCTCTTTTTGTATTCATTATGTGATGAGAATACTATATTTCCTTGTATTGATATGTTTGTAAGTGTTCCTATACATTTTTTTCTTGTTTGTTCTTCTATACAAGTAGATATTATTATTAAATCAGATAAAAATTCATCAGCAATTTCAAATATATAAAAACGAGATCTGCACTACTGTTAGTCAAGTAAACATTGGATCAATGCTCAAAAATAATGGATGACCAATTCATTTTTTATACATTTTTATGTGAACGCTGAACAAAAAGCCAAACTGTCAATTTATTTGTTAATATTGTATGCAGATCCAAACTGTTTGCATCCTTTAAAATTACTTGTTCTTGTCTTGTAATCCAGAATAAGGAATCCCATTGCTACTTAAAGATTAAATAATCTTTTGATTTGAGTATTTAAAGTTTAAGCTTTCAATTCAAAGAAAAATAATGAACTTGTTTTGAATTTTTTTTTTACTTAACCTTAAGTGACAATAAACTCTTAGTTTTCCTTATAAATTTCATACGTCTACAAGAGGGAAACCTTTTCAAATGTAACTTTTGGCGTAACTTAGTTCCATTTTCTTTTTCGTCCATCTTATACTAATAAATGTTCACAAATGGTATATATTTTGTCATTTAGGTCCACCAATATATCGGTTGGTTGATCAATCAGCGCCGATATCACATTTACAAACTATCAGTATAGGCAAATTTTGGCGTTGATAGTTGTTAGTATATAAATATCTTATTTTGGCGAAAGTTCAACTCAGAATTATTGTTCATTATAGTTTAGTGGTGTTAAATATTAGTTAATATCTTTAAATAAATATAATTCTGTAATTAGACGAGACAAGGCTTATTTTAATACCAGAGTAATAAAAAAGGAGCTTTTTCATGAAAAACGGTAAGAACTATGAAATGATTTTCTTCGCAAAGAATGTCAAAAAGATGTTTATATAAGACTAAATATTCTTCCTCACTTTTTTCGGATATTATCGTGACATGGATTGAAAACTATGTAACAAAATTAAGGTCTTTGTTTGCCCCTGGGCTGCAATTTCTGTTGTGAGTACTATTTTTTACGTAGATTCCAAAAATGCCACTCAAAATATCGTCCGAATAAAAGGTTTGGACTTTATGGCCTTTTTTTGAAAATCAGGATTTTCATCATTTCTCATGGTTCAGGCCCAGTTATCATCGTGCAAAGTAAGAATAAACACAAATGTCAGGAGTATTTATTTTTCTAGTATGTAATGCATTCGAATCAGTTTTTATAATTTAATATCTTTCGTACTGTTCGAAAAAAATGGGCTTTATATTGAAAAAGTTTATATTTCATATTTTTAGTGTTCTATTTAAGCGGCTATATATTTTTTGACTATAATCAATATGTAATGTATTTTTGGTATATTTCAATGCTTTTCAGAACCGTTTTTATGATTTAGATATCTGGCATGAAAGTAAAGAAAAGATCAATTTAGTAGGACGAAGTATATAATCAGTAATAGTTTTTGGTATATTTCAATGCATTTTAGCATAGTTTTATAATTCGATATCTGGTATGAAAGTAAAGAAAAGATCAATTTAGTAGGACGAAGTATTGATCATATTAAGTAACTACTTTAGGTGATTCATTGAGGTTGCATTTAATATTATTGTGATTTGTTACAAAGAAGAAAAAAACAAGTTTGCCTTTTTATTTGCAAGTTCCTTAAATAATTTGATAACAATATTGGAATGTTATTTTCCAAATCACAGTAACTCTATAAAAAATTATTTTTGACACTTGTAAATAATTATATGTAAATAAAAAGGCAAACCTGTTTTTTTATTCGTAACAAATCACAATAACATTTAGACTCTAAACAAAAAATATATAGCCGCTTAAATAGAACACTAAAAATGATCAACTTTTTGAAATATAAAGCCGATTTTTTTCAAATAGTACGAAAGATATTGAAATTATAAAAACTGATTTGAAATGCATTGACATACTAAAAAAAATAATAGAACTGACATTTATGTTTATTCTTACTTTGCACGAAGATAACTAGGTCTGAACCATTTGAAATGATGAAAATCCTGATTTTAAAAAAAGGCCATAAAGTCAAACCTTTTATTCGGACGAAATTTTGAGTAGCATTTTTGGAATCTACGTAAAAAATGGGACTCAAATTAGAATTTTCAGCCAGGAACAAAATCCTGCTACATAGTGCTATCATTATATCTCTATGTACATTCACTTTTTTTATTAGCTGTTAAAACAGTAATAAATATTTACATGTTTTCCTCTAGGGCCTATTTACTTATCAATTACCTCTTATTAAAATACATCGTCAGTTTATCTCTTCCTCTTTGGTGTTCAGATGTCTAGGTTTAGAGTACTATCAAACATTCATGATAGGGTTGACATACACAAAGCATGGTTTTTATCAATCAAGTTTAACAATAGGAGGAGATTGACGCTGACACATTATGATTTATATGATTTGGGAAATAAAAATGTTTTGTGAGACATACTTACTTTCATCGACTTACGATACCTTAATATAGTTTTTAAAGTTATAATTAGTTTTATAAGTTATTTAATATTATTTAATTTTAGTTTTACTCGTTTTCGTCTTATTTTTATTTTTTTCTGATCTAAAAGGAAGATCCGGTAAGAGCTTAAGTCTATTGTATATTTATGTGTATTTTCAGTGACTATTTCCCCAATATGACCAAAAAAAGTTTAGTGCAAGATTCATAAATAGTGCTCCAGATACGCCGAAGACAAGATATCACGAGCTTTTAGAAGAACATAGTATTTGGCATCTGGGAATGAGTTGTAATTGTGATATTAATATAGTGTGGCAAAAAATATATTCGTACACAATTCTATTCTTTTTGGAGCATATTTTTGCCTTGTAGCTAAATGTAATCAATAATTAGATAGAAAAAAGTTAAAAGAATATCTAATTGGCATACGGAAAAATGGTTGACAATAAGTCGTGTCCATCATATGACTAAGTTAATATGACTAAGACTAAGATAATAACATGTTTTTTCTGCAATGTTTTGCTGATCAAAATGATTGCAATAATGTCATTTGCTACAATTCGAGACTCAGTGCCTAAGACTCTCTTGTTTCTTAAGAAATACCCTATATTTAGATCATTAGTTAAATTACTCTATCTGTGTTGCCTTCGCTAAAAAACTTTTTAAAGAATTTTCTAACGAGGAACTTTAGTTACCACTGCATTTTCCACGGGTTTATAATCACAAAATTGATAAGCATTTATCTTTTTTTAACTTTGCCGTTGGATACATTATAAAAAAGTAATATTTGTTCTATCAGCAAATAATAATCGAATAGAAGTTTGAGAAATATGATTTCGAGCTCTGCAAGTCCATGAATGCAAAGATTATTTTAAACGTAGGATGTTTTGGATTTGTTACTAGATAGCTGACTTGATTTATATCTCACCATAATGTTGTGAAGTAATAAATGAGATTGTTTGATACGCAAAAACATAAATATTCTGTGTGCACAATTGCTAGAACATTATCAAACAGTGTTTCATAGTTTTCCATTGTATTTTATCATTCACTATTGATAAGTCCATTGGTTTTGAAGGGGTAATATTAAGAGTAATCTTATTATATATATATATATATATATATAAGATCTATAGATAATATATAATTATATATATATATATATAGATATATATATAAATATATATATATATAATATATATTGGTCCTTATAAACATATTCTTTTTTAAATGTGATAGCAAAAAAAGGAGTTTGTGTTTGTTTGTTTAGCTCCTAGATCAGCCCCACTTCACCGGAACTTATTCGGTATCAGCCGGTGGTAAACTGTCTAGGAGCTAACTAATTTATTTGTAAAAATATTAAATTTCGACAGAAACATATATATTTAAAAATGAACTCCTCAAGAGGCTTCTTCTTCTCTTCACTTTCCAGGATGATTTCTCCATTTGTCTCCTTATCCGTGGGCATTCGTATATTAGGTGAATGGGAGTTTCATCTCCTCTGCACAGAGCCGGCATGCCGAAGATTGGGTTTTGCCTATTTTGTGGAGAGGCTTACGTGCCCGCTAATCATCGCCACTATCGGGAAACATTCAGCCTTGAGAAGTGGTAGATTTTTTTTCCAAGATAGGGCTCCGCAATGAAGTATTTTGATTGCTGGCACGTATTCATATGAGTCCAGTATGTCTTCCACCTGGACATGGACACTCGCCTCAGGGCACTCCTTGCTTGACCAATTGATGTTGGTATAGTTACATTCTTGCCCGTTGGCTCCTTCCTTTGCCAGGGCATCGGCGTATTCATTACCCGTGATATTATTATGCCCTTTCACCCATCCCACGGTATTTTATTATGGGATGACTCCAGGGCCAGTTTACACTTTGAAATGTCCGCGTTAAGAATTCTTCCAGTCTAGTATTTAAGCTCTCAACTGCAGAGAGACAATCTGTTAGAATGAGAAGACTCTTGTTTTCAGTCTTTTCCCGAGGTAGACTTCCAACAAGGTCCGAAATAGCCGTAACTTCAGCCTGAAACACACATTTGTGTTATCGAGTCTGAAGGAACCATGGTTAATCACAGCATCACCATCTGCAATCAGCCACCCAGCTCCGGTATGCCCATTTATTTTTGAGCCGTCGGTATACCCAACCAGGTCGAAGTCCTCGATAGACCATTTATTTGCCAATGTATATCCACGTTGATTGGTCCACAACAACGAGCCATCGCAAGGTATTGGAATCATTTGCTTGAAGAAAGTTATCCAAAGATCGGACATGTCCTTTAGATGACAAATCCGACCATGCCAGTAATTTGTCCTTCCTTATCCTCAGTCTAGTCAGACATGCATGCTCCATTATGAACAGATGAAGTGGTACTAGACCACATAAGACCTCCATAGTAGCCGTTGGGGTGGACCGCATGGCACCTGTAATGGACATAAGACCAAGCCTTTGAAGTTTACGGAAATCGTTAACATTGACTGATTCTTCTGGAGTCTAGATGCAAAAACAACGGATCCATAACTTACAACCGACCTCACATAAGCCTCATATATCCATTTGGATTTCAACGGACTTAGACCCCAATCAGTCCCAACGAAGGTTTTAAGAGCAAAAAGTGTCCTTTTTGCTTTAGAGATGACATGTTTTATGTGTTGTTCCAGTTGAGTTTTTCATCAATTATTAAGCCGAGATATTTGAAGGTTCTTACTTTTTCTATTTCGGACTTTCCAAGATAGAGGTGGACATTTGGTCCCTTTTTCTCTTGGTAAAGATCATCAGCTTGGTTAGCTGTACTGAAGGTGAAAAAAATGGAGTTGTTATTGCTAGTAGCACAAAAATGCGATTTAACATCGTAATAGTTTGATGCTTTATCGTTCGCTGTTGTACCAAACAATTTTTTTGTTATTAATAAATAAGAAAATGATTCAAGTTATTGACATGAATTTAAATAATAACATATTATTACAATTATAATGGAAAGCTTATGATTGTTCTCCAAATTTATCCAAAATATGTCTTTTGTAAGTTGTTATCTTCTGTCTATTTATTTTGTGTTTATCTTCCTCAAGATCCTGAGGATATGTTAATCATCTATGATTATAATACAAAACTAAACTCATTAGTTATTTTTCTATATAAATATTTTGAGACTCATCATTTAGGGACTTGGAGATTTGCGATATAAGCCCATGCGGTTATAAAAACATTAATCATTTGGAAAACCGCTCAATATCAGCATAGGTATATAATTATCATACTCTAACAGGCCTTTGAAACTTGTAAATGATATCATTTACTGTTTATGAAGTTTTATATCAAAGTTTTATTATTTAGTCCTCCTTGTTAAAATGTATGTATGATTCCCCTCCTAAGACAAAAAATATATACAATATTTATTCATTTATTCCTTCATGTATTATCTTTGGTTTTTATGTATTACTTTTCTTTCATACATACTTAAAATGGAACGGTTGACAAAAAATAAAAACTTCCTTTTTTGCTTAATTTAGACTTTTGAGATGACGGAAGATCTTCAATATAAAAAAGATAGTGATGAATCACCTTCTTCAATGATTTTTATGAATATATTTACTATCTATGAAAATATACATAAAACTATATTTGCTTATCTCTTTATTTCAGAGAAAATGTCGGGAGATCTGAATTATACTCTGGATGGAAATGAGTCCCTTTTCTGGACTGTCCAAGCTACAGTGAGTGGGAAGACTCCTTCCTGGACACATTTTCCTATTGGACAGAAGGGATCCTTCAGACATCAGTCGCCATTTTAGGGATCCTAGGAAATTCCTTGCAGGCCTCATCCTCTCCCGGAAATCCATGAGGAACGCGTCAATCTCCTTCTCGTGACCCTCGCCATCTTTGACTCCACCTATCTCTTCGGAAGCATCCTGGAAAGCTTTAGAAAGTCCTTCAACCTTGCCACAGACACGCATATTATACTCTTCCCCCACATGCTTTACCCTGTCACGCAGATATCCATTGCAGGCTCCATTTTCATGACGGTGGCCATCGCCCTTGAGCGGTACATTGCCGTTCACTACCCCCTACATACAATCAGGCCATGCACGAGTCCAACGCCCTCCCCAAGCGACTCGCAAAGTACGTATCTTGTGTCCTCTTTCTCTCTCTTCTCTTCTCCTTCACGCGGTTCTTCGAGGCCGAGGTTCGCTACAACCTGACAAGCCCGGCACACCTTACCTCATGCCCACCGTGCTCGAACCAATACGGCTTACGTCCTCTACTTAATTGGAGCCGACTCATCGTCTTGGGAATAATTCCCTTTAGCCTCCTCGTTTTCTTTAACGTTAGGATATACAAAGCAATTCAGGCCCGACGAAAGCGACACCACAAGCCGGACTCCAACACCATGATCATGGCGAGACCAGCCACTGCTACCTCTGCAGCAGCCAAACAAAACAGTAGACCAAAAGCGACAAGAGTAAGAAAAGCAAGAAGAAGGTTACTTCCGTGCGAGAGCAACACGTCAATGAGACGCGGAGTAAGAAAGAAGATAATCTCGCCGTCATTTTTATGGCATTCATACTCGTTTTCCTCATTTGCCATCTCCCACGGCTCCTCCTCAACATTCATGAGCTTCTCACCATAGCGGATACTATGGAGTGCAAGAAGCGAGGGATCTATCGATTCTCTCTACTCTCCATGGTCTCTATATCAGTCTCACACTTCCTCCTTGTCGTGAATTCCTCTACAAATATTATCATTTACTGTGCTCTCAGCTCCAAGTCCGAGTGGAGTGTAATATTGTATATACAGCCATTTGTCGACGGCTCACTGGTTTCTATTGAAGAAACCATCATATATATCCACTTAATTGGCCCATGAACTGATATAAATAAAAAGTCGCAAACGCATTCTTATAGATACTTTTTTATATCTTTAAAATGATGCCACCTGTCAATGGCTAATTGCTTTCGACTCAATAATAATTATTTCGTATTAAGGTCTGACTCATGAATTAATATGATGATATAAAATATCTTATATATATATACACTCATATATAATATTTTTCAAATATGCCTTAAAGAGAACATTTATGATTTATTATTAAATTAAACACATAATTATTTACACTTATATTTGGATATTCTAAATAGACTAGGGTTAAGGGATTGTTGCAGATTTTATAATATATTGACCAAAATTTTATATCTATTGAAACAGAGAATAAATCTAATAAAGAATGTCAAGATTTTGAAGCTTAGGATTTTTTCTACAGATAGATTTATAATTTTAACGAGCTCCATTTGTGTTTTCCCAAATCGTAGTGGATTTTAAAAAAAATCTGTATGTCAATGTATCTAAAGAAGACTAACAATGTGGTAAAAATATTTTATGTTTCTTTATATTAAAAGACGTCTAAGCACACTGATTATTATAGAACTATATCTTAACTAAGTTTTTAATACTATATAAACAGCAACAGTCACAACCAAAATGGCCTCTTGTGCGCTTTATTACAATCATTCAATCAGATGGCATATACATAGTTCTATAAATTTATAATGTCCTATTGTCTATAAAGGGAGCCATTTTGTTTCTAACAATGCAAGTATTAATTTGAACTGAATAATTTTGCTTATCATAAAGTTAAAATAATACTCTAAAACGTTCGATTTTAATGGAATGCGATATCAAATTAATAAGAAAATTTGCTAGTCGAATTCAAGCTTGTTGTATTTTATAAAAGACTTTGCAAAAATTGATTGTATTTTTATGGTAA
This sequence comes from Caligus rogercresseyi, assembly GCA_013387185.1. NCBI lineage: Eukaryota > Metazoa > Arthropoda > Copepoda > Siphonostomatoida > Caligidae > Caligus > Caligus rogercresseyi. The sequence goes on from CP045900.1 coordinate 12,823,530, forward strand.
ATTATATATATATATATATATATACATATATATATAACCTTTCAATGCACTTAGGTAGTTGACGGAATAGGAAATATTTAGGTAGTGATAAGTAATGTTTTTTCTTCTGCTTTCGAGAGTAAAAAACAGTTTTTATATGAGTACAGTCTACTACATCGCCTTCATATTAATTTATTATTTCTAAAGAGTTTTTTTAGATACTTGAAAAATAAAAAAGATTAATGGATTTTCACCTATTTTATGAGGTTAATTTATCCCTTAGAAAAAAAACGAATAATCGAGAAAAAAACAGATTACATTAGCCTAAAGGTCTCAAGGTATTGAGTGGACAATAATATATTCAAAATTATACGTTTTTCCGTAGCAATATCTCATTGACTTATAAATTGACAGTTAGTAATGTTGTGTTAAGGCAAAATATCTTAGAAATAAGACAAAAGTTTTTATCAGATTGTAAAAGCAGCACGTCAGTCTCATTTCAATTATGAAACTCAATAAATGAATTATCAGATTATAACGTGAATTATAAGGGTTCTATCAATTACGTAAGTTCAGATAATATAAATGCAGAAGAAAAATATGTTAGTGCTGAATATTGGTATATATGTTAACTCTCCGTTGTTGGAGAAAAGACAGCGACAGAAAGAACTAAAGGTAGAGTGAAACTTCATATATTTATTATGAAAAAGGAAAAGTGATATGACATTATCCCAATTCATTTCATGAAAAAGTATGTATTAGATATATGAAGTCTAACTCTCTCTTTAGTTCTTTGTGTCGTTATCTTTACCAACACTGGAGATTATAACAAATATGTTGTATTCATTGCTGTCATATGTTGCTTTTACACTGTATACAAGATAATGGCGGGATATGTTATTATTGATGATTAAAAAACGCCCTCTTACCTGATAAGGAATATCCATTTCTATTGTATTAATATGTTATGATATCCACTCTACGTAGGCTGGGACCATTTTTGTCATCTGTTTTAAGCAAATGAAAAAAAAATTATAAATGTTCATTTTTTCCCTTTAGACACTTCCCTTTAACATACTTTTACGATAATATTATAATAAAATAACTACCCTGAGCCTGCATGATCCTATATAATTTTATATTTTCTCCTCGAAATATCAATGTATATATAAATATTATAATAATTCATTCATACTTTTGGTTGTCGTGTACATAAAAATAATTGTTTATTGAAAAATATGTAAAAAATACTCTAAGCATATAATTTATATCTTGTTGTTTCTATAAATATTATTTATGTTTAATGCCGAATGAACCAAGTGTTTATCAATATATGTGTATGTATAAAAATAACAGATAATAGTAATAATAAAATGTAATAACTTTTTTCCAAACAACATATTTATTATTAGGTGGTAAGGTATGGAAAAAATGGTTCAATTTGGAAACGAAAATAAATCAGTACAGAAAAGGATAAGATGAATTTTACGTAATTGCAATATCTTTTTAGAAGATTAAATAAGCCATTTTCTTTTTAGTTCATTGGATTTTCAGTATTTTTGAATGTTCATAATCGTTTAATTTTTATGGATGAAATTACCTCGCTTAAGGGATAATTAAATTAGAAATATGTACAAAAATATTAAATAACCATTACATGTACACAAGGTCATAAATATTTGACAAAAGAACGGTATTATTTGGAGTCCATTATATTGTCTGATAGAATTTAAAATCCCCGCAGGTTGACTAAGGAGAGAGAAACATTTATATCGGTATGTTCAGTGTAGGACTAGATTAAAAAACAACGAATGTACATCTATACTCTAACAAAGAAACATTACAAATGGACAACTACGCTGTGACGTCTAATATTATAAATAGCGTAGCTATACGTATATATTTAGTAGAAAAAGTATGATAATAATAGACCAAGACTGTGCGTTTAAGTTTAACTTATCGTCTGATATGAAGAGAACAATTGCTTGGATTTTTGGTTGTCCACATCTGTTTAGCTATTTCTCGAGTATTCATCAAACGTTCATTTTACAAAAGTGAACAGGGAGATTTGTCAAGGGTTATTTCCTACGTTAGGTAGAGAACAACCAACACATAAGGCACAGAAACCATACTATATAACAAGTGAGCCATTAGAGCAGCCAGAATGAACTTAACTGACATTCTTTTAATAGTTTAGATATGGTTTTCGAAAAGTAATGTGCTTGAGTCCAAAATAATCGAATAACTCTAGATTTAGAGAACCTATTTGTGGTTGAATAAATCTGAAGTTAAAAGCATCTGCAGTACGTCCAAAATATACTTGTAAGAAGAAGTAAAAAAATATATGGAGGAAAGGAAATTTCGAGACGTGGTAAAAGGTCATGACTACCTTTCTGGGCAGGACCTTGAGTAAATACATGGAATGAATCGTATATGACATAAATACTTCAATATATAAAACACATAAATAACTATGCATTGCTACTTATATTATATATCGAAGCTGAGATTCGATATTTTAAAAAATCTCCCGCCGGTATCAGAAGCTGATAGTAAGCTGTGTTTAATCGATATTGATAGATCAGTAGACTTGTAAAAAAATAACAGCACTTTAATTATATAATTTTGCTCAGTATTTTGTGCAACTTTAACTAAGAAGCCTGTTTAAAAAAAAAGACATTTAATACCATATATGAAAACACAAATTTTCTTAAAGCTATAAGTATATATTGTTATGAGGAAAATTATATTCACAAGTGAAAAATTAAAGTTTCCAAATTACAGGCCTTAATTTTTCAGTGTTTTTGTTGAATTAAAATTGTTGAAAAGGGTCATTAAATATAGAAAATGAAAAGTATCGAAAAATCGTACGTAGTATTGAACATAGGGATATTTGTTAGATCTCCTTTGCCGGAGAAAGATAGTGACGGAGAGAACTAAAGAGTAAGTGATATTTAATATTTTTATTATGAAATAAGAACAGTCATATGACATCACTATTCCATGGAAAAATGTATTAGATATAAATGAAGTCTCTCTCTCTTCTTAAATACACAGCCTAAAATGGCATTAATTTATTAATTACCAAGAGGTTTCAATGCCGATCTTTTTTTCGACACGATTAAAATAAATATTTTCTTTAAGCAACTTGAAGATATAACAGAGTTTAATTTTTTCACCCATGAAATAATAACAAAGTCGGTTTTAGCTTAATTTTCTAAATATATGTATTTAAATGGGACTTCTCACCGTGATTGTTTTTAAATTTCTACAAAAATTCAAACTATATATTCTCCATTTGATTACAAGCAATATAATTTTTCTTAAATACAACTGCAAAAAACAACCCTTTTAACACTTGAATGTCTACAATATCCGTCTGCCTTGATTTTGGATAAAAGAAGAATGCAAAATTATGGATTTATGGATAAATGTCATTAATTGAAAATGCAATAAGAATGTTTTTCCAGGGAAATAAATTCACGATGAAATACAAAATTCAATATTTAGTTGTTGAAGATAATATTTATCTTAGTTGACACGTTAATGGGCAACCCAAAGAACTAATATATACCTGCTTTAAAAACTTCAATGTTATCTAACAAAAGCAAAGATATAAACATCAAAGTAACCAAAACCTCTAAAGACATAGTTTTATGCACACAAATAAATATGAATAAATAATCACATCCTCAACTGAATTAAATCTAAGATTCGTTGGCAACTACAGCTGCCTATTATGGTAATTGAAACGCCCTTAATCAAAGGTGGTTCAAAAATAATCAACTTTAAAGGTGTATCTGTCTTTGTTGATAACGGCCTTAAACCGAGAGCGGCCATTTTGGCTTCTCCAGATCTTATGATCACTCAAATATATAGTTCTGTTTCAGAGATCAAGTAGTACATATGTGCTGTGAAAACTGGCAACAACAGGAATTTAGCGATTGCAAGTTTCTACGCTGACATTATAATCGTGGAAGTCTGGAATAATTAAACCGTTTGCTTAATACTGTAACAAAAACCAAAAACCTTTACTAATATGTGGAGATTTCAACGTCAGGAGCGCCCTGTGGAGTGACACACTAACAAACGTCTGCGGGTAGAAATTAAAAGAGTTTATGGCTACCTATAATCTGGGCCTCCAGAATGAAGGAACTGTGCCAACTTTTTGTGGGTGGTATGGGCGAATCGATAATTGACCTGACAATTACAAGCCGCTGGAGTGAACACCTAATCTCAGGATGGAAAAAGGATCCACAATATTCTGGCTCTGATTATAGGTTTTGCACCTTTGTAATGAATGCAGATAGAACTCTATTCACTCACATAAATATAGAAAATACAAACTGGCAAATTTTTATAGATGAATTGAAGACCTCATTGATGCCCCATACATCGAAAGAAAGTCTACAAATACAAAGACACCAAATATCTAAGCTTGTGGCAATGGTGAGAGGGCATATCAACCTCAAAAGACATCAATTCAATATGGGAAAGTCACAGGACTCGACTTGTAGACTTTGTGAAGGAAATGAAGAAACTCACTATCACTTGATTTACGCTGTTGCTTTATAATGCGAGAAATGGCCGAATTAGCGATGATAGCTCAAGAAAGAAAGCTATCCCTGGAGGAGTAACTTCTACAAATATATAACTTTTTATGTAAATATTAATTATTCCAAAATAAAGATCACTACTCTTAGGTAGACCTGTACCAGTTGATACTAGAATAAGTTCTGGTGTGGTGGGGTTTATCCAGGAGTAAAACAAATAACAAACAATATCTTATCCAAATTTTAACATTCCTTGAACTCTATCAGAATAATGAAAAATATTATATGCATCAAATCACAAGCTGGCAAATATAAAGTCCTTTTGTCAAGCAGACAGATCTGTCACAGTAGAAAGGTTTTGGCTTTGCAACTGCTAGCAATGATATAATTTTTTTCGTTCTATGTTTATAAATAAAAGAGACAGAATTATAACATATTAGAAGAAATCGAAAAAATTAGTTTGAAAGTGACGAGATTTACAAACGCATGTCATAAAAAGACTTTATTAGGCGAAAGAAGTGACACAAATATATATTACACATTTAATCGCTTAAAATTATAAACAAACGATATAATAAATATGCATAAAATGGTACAAATATATATATTGAAATTTTAGTTCATTTTCAATATGATAATTTAATAAACCCTTTACAACTTCTTAAATGAATATCTAACTAAATAATTTTATGTGATTATTTAAAAGAAAACAGTTATTGTTTTCTTAATCAGTTTAATCGACAGTCACTTTTGATAGGCGAAACAAATATTCATATAAAAAGAGGGCTATGAATGTTTATTAACTATTAACAAGTTCCTTAAACGTTTAATTCTCATATGTTTTATGTAATATTCAAATCTGTAAGTTTATATATATATATATATATATATATAGATAGATATTTCCTACTTTTTCGTCTTGTTAAAGAAAAGTGGCCTTATTTTGAGAGATTTCACTTTTAAATATTAACAAATTAGAGACATAAAAAGTTTAACTAATAAGATAAATATTTTTCAATAACAATACGCAATTTCAAGTTTTTCATTTTGAATTAATTTAAAGACTTTTAAATAATCTTTGCGTAACTTATTTAAAATATGGTATAATATATATTACTTTCAGAGATTTAAAAAAAAGTTTTTTATTTATTACCGCAAGTAAATATAACACTATAATTATGGGGAGTGGATTTCAATCTCAATACATAGAGAAGAATATAATCCTTAAAAATACTACTTGTATATTGCATGGGCCTCGATCTATATTTTTACAATTCCTTTGGATAAACTGATTTCAATATAAAATATTAATAACATAAAGTAACTACTTATACTCAGAGATTTAATGAATGCCTAGCTGTTTCATCAAATATATCGATAAATGGCTCACCATTCTGACAATAAGAGGTAGAATAAAAGAAAACCGTGTACCCAATTGAAAAAATATGTATATTATTGAGCTTACAAGAACCACATTTTTTTAGAATTCCTAGCTATACTTTAGATATTTTTCCCTTTCTAATGTCTTATGAATATTTTTTCTTCATTTAAAAGAATGAAAAAATGCCTATTCCAATATTCTATCAATTAAGATGTATAGAAAGCGGTCAATTCCATCTGTGTTGTAATAATTTCATTTTCTTATTTTGTATGTAAGATTCTTTCTTATGAATAATTGAACTCATTTTTTTAATCAACTAATAAAAAAGATATGGAAAGCATTCAACATCCGACTTCATCTTTATATATTACGGAAATATTCAGTATTTCTATACAAAAGTGAGAGAAAACATTAGCCCCTAGAACACTAATGTTGTTATTAGTAGTTATCACCAATAATGTTAATATAAACATTTTGTTTCTAACGAGCTTTGGGACTTCCCACAAGAGCTCCTTGAAGCCTACTGGAAGGGGGTCGGCGTAGGTGGGCCTCTGGTAGGCAATTCAATTGTCAAAGTTGACGTTCCATGGCCCATTCTCCAAAAAACAGGCCTCCGGACGATTAACGATGTCCTTAACCTGAAAAACGTAGACCATCCCTCCGTTGTTCTCCTTAAGGCTTCCCTTAGGAAATTCTTTGCAGACGGCGTCGTTATTAAAAACAAAGGAGAATATCTATCAAGTATCTAATCGGATTATCAAGAAAAACTTCCTACTTATCACTTCTCACCTCGAGAGAAAAATAAAAAATAAAATTTTGGATACAGTTAACCTTCAAACAAAGAACGCATCATATTTCAAGGAAATAATCTCAGGAATATGGGACCCCATGTTAACTCCGAGGGAACAGTATTTAAAGTACAGAATCTCTTCTGGAGTATATTTTACGAGCGGTCTGCTACAAAATGAGGGGGCGATATGTGCCTTGTGTGAAAGTCGCAAAACTGTTGCACATCAGTTCCGAGATTGCACGGATCTCGTCCATATTATGAAAATTGTGGGGAAAGGTCTAAAGGATAAAATAGGCAGGGATCCGAGCCCAAACGAGATCCTATATGGCTTTCTAAGCAAGGATCCTAAACTGAGACTGGCATCGAAAGTCATTGCAAAACTTCATTCTATTCTGGCGAGGGCCAGGTTCAAGAATAACAAAATTTTCACAAGGATAGCGGAGGTGGCTTTAAAAGAATATTATATCTCTGGAAACATTTTTAAAGATTAAGATATACATTATAATTTTTATAAACCTTGTGCTTTTTAATCATATTTCACTATTACATGTCTTTCTACTTTAGTCTTTGTATAACCTGTGGTTGTTTTTTGGTGATTGTCAAGAGTTTTATTAACTGATTAAATAAATAAATGTCTCCCCTTGGGATAAAAAAAATGGACAAAAAAATGTCAAGTGTTTGTTGAAGTGATTTGAGTTTTATCAAGATTTGATGTCTCTTATAAGGGAATGAAAAAGTTTTTTTTCTTATAATAAAAGCTATTACAATGAATAATACTTACTATTTTTATTATTATTATTGATATATTAGTAACTTCTTATTAGGTTGTTGGTTCGTTTTGATTATCTCTTATAAATATGGCCATACAACAATCTTTAAAGGGATAATTTAATAATTCAAAGTACTGGATACGCCCATTTTTTTTATTGCGCAGCTATTCGAACTCTAGCGTATATCTAAAAAATACATGTTGGTCCATTGAAATTTAAAACCAAGCAATTATTTGTTTATGTAGTCTACATAACGTAATTGTCTTTCAAAACTATAATTGATTTTGTTTACAGTTGTACCAAAAGGATTAATGAAAGAAAAGAACCTCTCAAATAAATGCAGGTTCTTGAGATAAAAAGAAAACGATGAGAATTTTTGTTGTCACAGAAAGATACCTATATTGAATCTCTATTTTTATATATTCCTCTCCTTTTCTTTTAACTAAACACGTATCAAAAAAACAACCACTTTTTAAAATCCTTAATTATAAGTACAGGGACTTTTACCAAATTGATATTGGGTGAAAGAAAAGGAGAAGCATTAATGAAAACATTAGTTGGCACTTATAAATAACTTGAGTGTCTTTTTTCATGGAACTCGATCCATGTCATTTACAAATCCTTTTAATAGTCTCCTTCAATATTTATTATTATTATTCATTGAATTTCCTCATACTCAGAAAAGTAATAATGTTTTATATTATTGTTTTATATATTTCTTGACCATTCTTAGATCCTCAATCTGCTGAAAAGTTCACGTAAAAAAATAAAAATATGTCAATAAAAGAAGTTATTTTGGTTAGTTTGATAGAACTTCCACTAAATCATGATTAATTCTAAGTAACGTATCATTAGAAGGATCTTGTATAATGATACTTATTATATGGTATATCCGATATTAATATACATAAGGCTCAAACAATATAATGACTTTAATAAATCTATAAACAAACAGTGATAATTATTAGTTTTTCATGAGCGTATCAGCAGATATTTTTCTTATACGAATAGATGTATTAAATTCATGGATCTGAGGGGCTAACAACAGAAATATGTTTGTAATATGTCATATTTTGATTTATTATTCTTAAAATTGATAAAAGAGGTAGTTCATATATCAATTATACGGATCAAGAAAGCTCCAAATGAGATATATTGTTTTCTCATCTGGCTGAAAATGCATGCATTATTAGAAATAGACTGAAAGAACGAAATTCCTTCGAAAAATCCAAAAAGTGAGAAACGAGGTTGATTCTTGTATTTAAGACGGAATCGAAGCAAAGATCTTAGCCCAAGGCACACAACCATTTTTACTTTTCCGTTATTGTTGTTTTTCATTGCGGCTCGGTAAACCTAATAGGTAGCCATCTGAAAATATAGTTTAGCTTTGTAGGATGATGGTAAATCACTTTTCAGCTACCATTTTAAATGAGACTCAATTAATAAAATTAATCATCTGTCTATCGACAAAAACAATACAACTGACTTTCTTGAGAAAAGTCCAGACAAATTAATATTTGTAGTTGAGCTCTTAGAAACACACGACAATGATTAATCAATCCTCTCGAAAGATTTACCTGTTTTGTACGAATATGGGTAGAAAAATAACTTTCAACTGTAAGATTTGTTTGAGTCTTACATTGAATTCAACTTACTGGAACTTAATCATTTATCATATTGCTATTCAAATCTTGCCTCAATGTCTTAAAGAGGAAGTCATGCCAAAAAATCCTTTATCAATATCAGCTTAATTATAGCATTAAGCATACTACCAAAATTTTGATCCTCTTACGTATGCCAAGTATGTGCTAAGTTATATATATATATATATATCATTGAAATTTATTGAAATAAAAATAACAATATGTTATATAAATGCTATTCCGTTTAAAAAAAACTTTATTATTATAGATAATAACCAAAATCAAAACAGTTAATATTTGTGCTAGCAACATATTTTTCTACTTTATATCTTGGTTTAGCCTTCGTTGACAAAATAATGTTGTATAAAATTGAAATAATTCATATACATTTATATATATATATATCTTTTTTTAAAGAGGTTGAATTTTTAATAAGTATTCAATTATGGATCTGTCGATGTCGGCTGAATGGGATAATTATTATTACTCATGATAATGAATATTTTTTCTTCTTAACTGCTGTTTACTTATAGCTTTCGTAAATCGGCTCTTTGAGATGCATTTTAAACTATCATTTTAGTTTGATGATTATTCATTTTTAAAATTACTAAAATATGCCTTTAATCTTTTTTCATCTGTTTGTCTCTTTTTAAAATCTACAATGTTTTTAAACTTTACAAGATTTCCTTTCCTTCAAGTGAATACATGCATTTTTAATTCTAGCCTTTAAAATGACGAATAACAAGTTTTCCATCAAAAAAATAATATTGATCGTAAAAAAAAGTTATTTTATCAAAAGTTTTTGTTTATGATATTTTTGGATTGTTCAAGTTATTTTTCTTTTAAAATTTTGTTAATGATATTTTATTATTTGTAAAAAATATTTTTGGTCTATATAATTGATAGAATTGTATCGGACTGGATATAAATAACCACTATATAATTAAAATTATTCTATCGAACTTAGGATCTTATCAGCTGTCTGTTATTTCACCTAAGATTTATTTTAATGTTTTTATTGATAAGACTAAGAACGGACTGGAGGAGAACAATTTCGTATAGCGGGTTATATACATTGCTTATGTGAGACACTAATATTACGAATGTAATAACCTCAAAGATTTCTTTCATTTGTGGACCAGCTCAATGAATCGTCTGAGCTTATAATCCATGTTTTGACTGGACATAGTTAGGAAGAACCGAGAAAGAGTCTTCTGTTGCCAAAACTAAGAGAAACCGGGGGAGTTAAAAGAAGAAGCCATTTTACATTATATTTTATAGATTGAAAATAGTGCTTTCAGTTCCACTCTTAAGATAAAGTCGTAAATTTTAATATTTACTTAAGTGATTTTTCATATTAATGCATTATGTTGTATATATCATAAAATTGAACTATTGAAAAAAAATTAAAAATATGTTTTACATTACTGAATGGAAAATTGTTATGACTAGTGCTTAGAGTATCATATATATTTATAATTATGGTATTTTTTGTAATGTTATTTGAAACTTTTGTAAATAAATAACGTAGAAATACATAATCATGTACAATATAATTATAATTTTTTCTTACATTCCATGGTTACCTACTTAAATACATTTGAATGTAAAACCTTAAAGACCTTGAAAATATGTTTATAACTTTTGAACGGACTGTTATTTTTATATTAAATGTTCTTTTTATGTTCATATATACTTATTTAGTATACATTTACTATTGATAAATCATTTTTATTATCACTGCTTATGATAATATAGGTATGAAGAAACATAAGACTATGCTTCATAGAGTTAGGTTTGAAATTTAAGAATCAGTTAATTAAATAAACAATCCATAAAATAATCATTAAAATATATTTAAGAATCAATAACAAACAATTTAAAAAAATACTAATACTTTAGCAAAAATAATGTTTTTGCTTATTTGGTTCGATAGAATTGCATCCAGCATGACATAAATTTAGGTTGTTCCATAAATAATGAGGTCGACCAATTAAAACTCAAAACTTTCATCAGATCAACAAAAAAACCTTCTCAATCAGTATACAAAATCCCCTCCGACTGCAATGACGTCGTGGCAGTGTCCCCGAAGCTTCCTGAGTTGGTCGTAGAACTCGTCTTCACTGACCCTCCTCATTGCCCGCTGAACGGCGAGTGTAGCCTCCTCGTGGCCCCAAACTCGTCCTCCTGGAGCAGGTGCTTCAACTTCTGGAACAGGAACCTGTCACACAGGTTCAGATCGGGTGAGTAGGGTGACTATTTCACCGGTTCCACGTCCCTCCGGGTCAGGAACTCCCTGGTATCGGTGGTAGTGTGGGGATGTGCATTGTCCCACATGAGGAGACAATCTTTCAGGCGGATTTTGTACTTTTTCAGGCTGAGAAAGCGCTTCCCAGTCGTCCTCAGGTACTATATCATGGTGTTCCGGTCGGCTGTGGTCCTGGCAGGTAGTGCAGTGATCGATACCCGCCTCGGCTTGCAGGTGAACCCCATCAGAATCATCATCTTTGCTGTCTGTTTCACACGGGGGGTCGAGAACCGGGCCCCCGTGGGCTCTGCCCAGACTTGCCTCCGCTCCAACGAATCCCAGTAGAACCAGCAATCGTCCTGGACTAACAGATGAGACCCCAGAAAGTCCTCCCGTGGTCCTGGAACAGCTTCAAGAGGTCCTGACAGCACTTCACTCGCTGCGTCTTGTTGGCTTCAAAGAGCTGGCGAGGGAAGAGCACGCTGAGGAGGTTTCGGAGCCCTGAATCCTCCGTCAGAAGCCTGAAAACTGCTGAAGAGGTGTCCCTACCATCTACAACTGGAGAAGAAGACCTGTCCTGGACGTCCCCGGGAGACGAGGACAGAGGAGAATGTGACCCGTGTGAAGTGCCTGGTCGAGTGGTCATCCGGGGTTTATCCTCCTCGACCAGGCGCTTCACACGGGTCACATTCTCCTCTGTCCTCGTCTCCCGGGGACGTCCAGGACAGGTCTTCTTCTCCAGGGCAAAAACACCCTTATCGAACTCAGTGTGCCATCTCTGGAGGGTGGAGAGGCCAGGGTAGGAGTCAGGAAAGGTAGAGAGCAGGTCCCCGTGGATCTCGTTGACTGTCCTGGCGAGCTTGATCCGGATCAAGAAGTAGGAGCGAAAGTCGGGTATCTCCATTTCAACGGTGAGTAGAATGAATGATAGAAATGACGCGATTACTCACCTTATATACTAATCTGAGTGGCGCAATACAGTCTGTTCCATGAAAAAAATTGTTATATGAACGCTCCCGTTGAAATTTTTGAGATAGCGTGTGAACTTTTCGATATAGCTAACCTATCTCATTATTTATGGAACAACCTAATAAATATTATACAGTAAAAATTACTTTATCGAAACCAAAATCTTATCAATGAGATTGATTTATATAGATCATCTCATCACGGGATTCGAACTTGAGCCTTCAACATGAGGGTTGAACTAAAGCGTTAAAGTAAAGTAGGGCAACAAGAAAATGTAACAAAAAAAATGATGGACAAACCGTAGTTTATTTTTTTAACAATAGGTGCCGCTTATCCATTTAACATTTCATTCAAATGTTAAATGGATAAGCGGCACCTATTGTTAAAAAAATAAACTACGGTTTGTCCATATTTTTTTTGTTTACATTTGTTATTATTTTGAAACAGCTGCTTCATCAAACACCCTCTAGCGCAGAACTACGGTTGATCCATCTCCTTTTTGAAAAAAAAGAAGGTTTTGCCCTGGTAGCGTCACTTTACTTTAACGCTTTAGGTTGAACATGCCTTAATCCACTGATCTGTCGCACTCCCTTGTTTTGTTTGTCTGCTTAACTCCTAGATAAGCCCCATCCCACCATAGTTTAATTTAGTGCATAAGTCTTTTTATTATGTCCCTCCAAAATTCGGAGAGAGCCAAAAATATCTTGAGCCGCATTAGTTCACGGATTATTCTCCAGAGATTGAATCGCTATGATTACCGTAAATATGGACAACTTCTGTTCTTTTCCTAATCAAAACATTTTCTTTGGAGTCATTTTTAAAAGATTATTTCAAGAGAGCCCTTAAGTAATTGGGATTGAACATCGATTGATGAAGGAATTAATTATTTTGGCAAGTAAAAAATTGTATATTTTTGACAAAGATATAAAAATAGGTCCTCTAAAGAAGGAAAGAAATTGTTCTTTTGGAATGTACTTATTACTCTCTCCTATATAAATAAAGAGAAATATTGGAAGACATAACGAATATTATTCAATAGTTTGGAATCAAGTAAAAAATCATCAAGATAGACGTGAAATATAGTTTTGTATGTATTTCTATTACTTACCTATATTTTATTTACTGTATGTTTAAATTTAACAATCAATGAAATATTATAAAAACTAAGTTTTGAGTTCAAATTATTTGACCGAAATATCATTATTACAATTTATTTTTTATAAGCATATGACACAGTATTTAAATATCTTGAAAACTTTACAATATTATCTAAACAACAACCGCTAAATGCATATTAGTCCGTAGAAAAATATTTTGTAATCAATAAGTTGGGTGAAATAAGCATCAAAATATTTATCTCAAAGATATCCATAACATTTATACCATTATTTATACTCCACCATTTTTTGAACAAAGTCTATAAGTAAAGCGATTGGTGAAAAAAGTATTTTTTATCGATAAATATGCGCAAGCTACCTACTGCCTGAAAATACTTTCTTTTTAATGGCTTATGAGGGCTCAAATATTCATTAAAATGAATGGATTTTGACACGAAGGGTAGAAAAAGAAATATATTATGTCGAAGGAAATTATTTTCTATCGGTACTGTGCTCCATTTTTGCATGCACGTCACCTTATCATGTAATTTTATTCAAAGCAAAATAGATAGTGATTTAATTATATATGACAAGTGTTGTTATTGTACTTATATTATTATACATTAATAATAAAACAAAGCTAAATTCAAGGGTTTTACTAGGCACAGCTTTTGACAGGTTTCGGATAAATATTCTTGAGTAATAATAATAATATGGCATAGTGGAAACAAAAGGTGTTAAAGAATGTTAGGTTTGCTTAAATTTACATGTTTTGTTATGTTGTTTTCTTACGAAATAAGTCTTCAAGGAAAAAGTGTTATTTCGTATTATTTTCTCTTAAGACCAAATTATTATAAAAAATAAACCCTTTCATATCGAGGGAAGCGTTCTTGTCAGTGTCAACAAGAACTAATTGAGATGGATTATACAATATACATTGATGTTATTTCGTAGATTTTCGTGTTTCCATATTTTGTATGAAAAAATATTTATCTTATATTCTGTTAGGTTTTTATATATATATACAAAAGTTAAATTATCGGGTAATTTCCTAAGTATGATTTTGATGGTTTTTCGCTACGATACTTGCTAATTAACTGTACCAAAAAAATGGCGGCCACAAAAACATAATGCAGCGGTAAAAGTTAGATGAAATAAATGAAAAAAGAATATAAACAGAATATAATTCAAAGAAGAAATAATTAAGAGGAGAAAAATATAACTCTGTAATCAGAACTCAAAAATAAGCTTCAACAAACGTGGAACCTCTGACTGCTCAAGAAAAGAAATGATGTCTCTTGAGATCGTTCCGGAAGTTTGAACATATGTACGACTCATCTTAAGCCGTAAATTTCTTGGATAAACAGAAGATATATATAATCCGGTAACTCTTTAGGACATTACATTTTTCTTCAGAAGGCAGCTACCCTTTGGGAAACCTGTGTATACTTTTACCTTTTTTTCTTTCAGATAATTTAATTCTCTATAGATTATTGTCTTTTAGTTTTACTTCAGTTTAACTTTTAACTATTATTACAAAAAAAGCATTTTTATAATAAGAAAGCTTCTTTTTTGTGTGTGTATCATGGTGAGGATATTTATGTATTCTATTTAATTTATGTTTTCTGCCTTTTTATATTATTATACGTTATAAAATGGGGCGTGAGAGTAAACAAGGATCGTCATGCCAAATAAAACATTCATTGTACTCCTAAAATTCAATTATAAAACGGCTTTTACCAAGACAAACATGTTTCTGACCGCTTTTTTGCTTTTAAAGTATATGATTACTCATACAATTCATAAAACTCCATATTCCATATTACTCAATGTGTTGCCTCAGTTATCAAATTAAATTTTATTCAACCAATTTAAATAATTTTTAGATGGAGTGGGGTAAAAACATTTTACATTTTTCATATTCACATGTAAACATACACTTTAAAGTCAGCTATTTAGAATTTAAAGAATATTTATATCTCTGAATAAGTTTACATTTATGATAAAAATTATTCTATCCTCTTTTAATTTAATATACATAGATACTCACTATCGAATCTTAGGATCTTTCTAACTTTAACTGTTGTCAGTTCAAATCATTTTAGATTATGAAATCATATTTTTTTTTTTTTTAGACCGATCCTTGTTACTAAGTTTTTAATTTATAGTTATTTAGATCATCTAGCGAGAAAATAATTTTAAACCAAAATATTTCCCTATGTTATATTTTACAAAACGGTCTTATTATATATTTGGTCTTTGCTTAATATTATGCATTGCTAATTACACACTAGTCAAATAAGGAACTTAGTAAAGGAAAAAAATGATTAATTTGCTACGCTTATAAATAAAATATTTTATAGAAATAAAAAATCAATAATTATATACAAAAATAAGATATTTCATGAATAATGCATAGTTCTTTTGGAATTGAATTTCCTAAATAATATTTAAGTTCCCAATATCAAATTTGTGTATAATTGAGAAGATATTTTATCGCTTATTCATTCTACTCTTGAAATTTAAATTCCTAAATGATATTTAGGTACTTCGATTTAAAATTTGTGTTATGATTGAGAAGAAAGCCTTCTTAGAACATGTTTGAGCAAACACGACCAAAAAGTAATTTAGAATTTGACTTGAAGCTTCTAAGTTACTATACTTCAAGTAATTTTAATATTTGGTTACATGTGGTTAGAGGAGTTGTTCTTGAGTGACTATTAAACTTTTTAATACGTTTGAGCATATCTCCTCGACTGAAACTATGATCAGGTCTTTAATTACTTTTAGTATGTTCGCTCAACAAACCTTTGATATATTGTATTTCACATAAATGTGGACTTCAGACTTTCAATAACTTTTAAAAATGTATGAAATAAACATCAGGCTGTTTTGGTGATATATCTTTTAATTTAAAAAGTTTGCATAAATATTACGAACATATGCTAAGAAATAAAACAGATAATAATTTTTGTATTTTCATGTTTAAATGCATCTAATCAAATTGTTTTTTGTTTTTTCAGACTTAACCAAAGTAGAGATATTACATTTTTTAAATATTGAAAAAAACATTGTAGTTAAAAATTAAATCACACATCATATATTTACAATTTTACAACAAAAACCTTAGTGTAATGACACAATTTATTATTTGTACACCTTGGTGAACTTAAACTGTTTGTATATTTATATATATATTTTTTTTAAATTAGGGATAAGAAAAAGGTGGCGTTTATTGGAGCATGATTGGTTGAAAGACAAGGAGAGGGAGGAATCATAGAAACTCTATTCATCTCTTCTCATTGGTCTCGATCCATGACGTCATGAATTCTTTGAATGGCTCCTCCCATAACGTATTTTATTATAAATTAAATAAAGCAACTGCTCATATTCATAGAAAACAATGAATTATTTTTGGCCAAAGGCGATATTTATTTGTATAAGGATATATATAGACATAATAGAAATAATATAACAACTGGGCAATTAAAACAGGAATCAAGTAACAGCAAAAATAAACCAAGTAGCATAAAATGTAGTAAAAAAGTAATTAAAAACATTTTTAATGAATAAAAACTTTTGTGTATAATACAACGATAGAGGTTTAGAATGTTGGAAATGTCAGAAATGCGTTAGTCATGGGTACTTTGTTTGGAATATAAAATTTGCTGGGTTTTGATGATTCTTCCATTGATGAACGCATCCATACTACCAGTATAAAAAGCTATAAAATGACCCTTCTTTTGCTCGTAACAGTCGAATTGAAGGCAAAGAATTTCTCCAATTATGGTATACACTTCCTGGAGCTTGTAAGAATCAAATTAAAAGTGATCCATGGTTTCCCTGCTATCGCGGCATAATCTAGAGAGTCTCTGTCGCTCAAAAAGAAGTTTTCTGAATTTTAAGTGTCCCATTGAGAAACCTATATTTGAACCATCTTTCAGAAGATGATAGGAATGTATTCTTAATCACTTTAGTGCTCAGGCTCACTGTTAAATCCAGTTGACTTTTTCTTAAGTATTTAATGAACAGTTCAAAGGTAGTGTTAGGGAGACACTGCAAAAAATTTGAGGGTTTCAAAGTTTTGTTACTTGATTCTAGGTTATTGCAAGTTTTTGTTTAAACGAAGAATATTGAGAAAACTCCTTGAACCCCTTATTTTAATCCTGAATAGGGTCACTGCAATAATTTATGTTTAAATATTATCTGCACTAATAAAAATAATGAATACTAATAAAAAAGAATTCCGTTCGTTCGTTCGTTTCTCTGTATCTCCCGAGCAGTACATTAGATCTTGACGAAATATCCGTGAATAGTTTTGAGAGCTCAGGGAGTGTTTTAGTGGGGTCTTAAACTCCGGAAAATTCGTCATCGCTATGCTTATTTTATTGCCAAAACGGGTTTTGTCTATTTTTTAAAATTGCCATGTTAGATTTTGACCAAATTTTCTGTGGATGAGACTGAGGTATTAAGACGTGTCTTGTTTTATTGAGTGTTTACCAGAAAGTTCGTTTTCCCTATGATTATTTACAAATAAGTTTTATTTGTCCCTGTCTATCCCCCAAATTATAAGTTTGTGGAAAATAACAACTTGTTTATTTTGCAAACATCGTGCTAATCAAAATTTAATAATGTCTAGAGATGGAGAGTGATGTCAATACTCAGCTTTATGGAATACAAAACGGAAAAAAGGCAATGACGACTTTTTAAGGAACTACTTTTCATAAAGAAATAACATAGGCACTCTATGAAACGAGTTAAAATAACTTCTTTTTACGATGCTTAAATTCCCCGCCTTAAGGAACAAAAAAACGGAACAAATGGCAATGAAGAACCCAGGCTAACTTTTTAAGGAACTGATTTTAATATAAAAAATCACATGTGATGACATTACTAAAATTATTTGTATCATCTTTTTTCTATTCCAAACAAATTGGAAAATTCCGGGCAGCGCCGGGTAACATCCGCTAGTAATGTATACTCTAGCATTCCTTCGTGGACCAGAGTGTCTATATCCAATAAAGGTACAATGATTTCCGTAAGTCTTTGAAGGATAACATAGATTTAAAAAAAAATCCATGCTTAAAATGACTTGGCATAGGTCCTCGTCAAATGAAAACACTCTGAGAAGATGAGTAACTTTTGAAAATATGTGCACATTCCATGCTTGGATTTTATACCACATGTTGAGGTTTATAGACGAAAAAAGTAAAGCCTTTTTAATTCGTATGGATGTTTTTGAAAACGGCATACTCGTGTTAGTAGGGGCGGAGATAGGTTTTGAGAGGATCAATTAAAGATAAATCAACTATATTTTCTTAAGCAGTTTTTGCAAAATTGCTTCCAATATTTAAAATGTGTCTCCTAAAGAATGATAAAAGAGTGGGCCCCTCCATTGTGTTTGTTACTTACATTACTCAACTTAGAGAATGGTCTAAAGGCAAGAAGAAGAACTCAAGTTTTGGTGTACCTATGGTGTGGAGAGCACCAAAAAAACACTCAGATGATTGCCATTGTTGCTCTATAAACCGTATAGATATAAATTAAAAAAAAAAAACAGAAAGAGTTTAAAGTATTCAAACTTCGATTCTGCTATCAGACCAGTGCCCCACAGTGAAGATGTTCCAATTCCAGTGTTCTTGTCACTTCCAAAAGTTACAGATGTGCGACTGAGCAGTTGCAATGTGATAGTTCGCACAATGATGATGATATACACTTTGAAGGTACAACATCCTAGCCGAAGCAGTTCATCCAGGGTGAATTAAATGACCTTGTGAGAGACTTAAACTCGCTCAAAAAAATATGCAGAACATATAGCCTCTAGATTAAGTGTGAATAATCTGCTTTAAATTGGTACAACAAAATCCTTCTACAGAACAAGAGATTCAGAGTTGTTTCCGTTCTTCTCGTAGAAAGATGACTGTAATGACACTCCTGGTCTCCTGGATAAGTTAGGTATAAGTAACTACAATTCTCAAGAGTGGAGACTTCTCATTACAGTTATAAATACAGTCTCAAAGTTGTTCTGCCCCATAATGGATATAAATATGGATCCATTCCAGTTGCCCATGTCACCAAACTAAAAGAAACCGAAATCCCTTACTTTCTCTTTCACTGGGATGATAGGGCAAGGGAGGAACACTGGGTGAGGAAGGAGTGGCCAGAGAGGACTCATATGACTGTTGGAGAAAAAAATGTTATTGTTGAGCCTCTGGTGGAGAAATCAAAGATCATTTTCCCTCCTCTTCACATTAAAGATTAATGAAACAATTTGTCAAAGCCCAAGACAAAGATGGAGACTGTTTTAAATACATTTGTGATGCTTTTCCTGGACTGAGTAAAAAAGAAGGCTGGAATTTGTGATGATCTGTTTGTTTTTATTATGAACCAGATTGTGTATAATGCTTGAAGTTCCTTGTCTTGGTTGTGGATAATTTTCTTGGAAACAACAAGTCAAGCAATTATGTGAAGCTTGTAAACAGTATGTTTGTGAGCTAAAAGCAGCTAAATGCATATATGAGCATCAAACTTAATTTCCTTTTCTGTCACCTGGAGAAATTTCCTGAAAATCTTGGAAGTGTTAGTGATGAGCAGGGTGAGAGGTTTCACCAGGACCTGAGGGATATGTAGAAGAGGTACCAAGAAATATGGGATAGCCACATGATGGCTGACTATTGCTGGAGCATAGCTCTTGACTATCCTAATTTGCAGCACAAGAGGAGATCTTTAGAGAGACGTTTTATACTGCTAGTAATTTGCATTCCATACATTTTCAATTTGAATATGTTTTTTGTATAGTAAGAAATGAAAAAGCTTAAAAAATAATTTTTGTTTTACATAAGAAGTTGTAATATAAATAATATGTATACTGAAAAATATGCAAAATTTGGTCATTTTACCAAAATTAATGTAACTTTTTGGGCCTCTCTGATTATTTTTTCAACTTAAACTAGTCTCCACCCCCACTAATATGACCATGCCATTTCCAAAAACACCATACCATTTTTTGTAGCTCAATAAACAAAAAAGTTGTGATTTTGTCTAAAAGTTGAAAATCGAAAACAAAAAACTCAAATTTCAAAGAATTCTGACCTGATTGAGCAAAATGGTTTTTAATTTAGTTATCAGGGACACATTAGGTATTCAAATCAGTTGATATATCCCAAGAAACTTTTAATTTTTTATTATTTGTTGTCCTGTGTTATACAATTCGTGCTGAATGTGACTTATCTTACATTCAAGAAGTAAAAGGGATGATTATTTCCGTATATTCCATATTATGTGTAACCAATCCAATCATTAGTAATTCACAGATGGTGTCGAATTTCAAATATAATTATTTTTTTAAGAAAACGCTTAACACAAAAACAATATTTTCGGCCTCACCAAATTTTATCAATTTATATACTGACCAAAAAATAAGGGTTTGATGTTTCACATAATTATTCTTTGTGTACAATTACTCTGTTCTCAACAAAGCTTTAAGGACTCTGTTAAATTTCACATAACCAGTCCTCAGTCTCACAAAACGAATTAAGTAATTGTATTTAAAATTGAAAGATGTTTAAATAACGAACGTTCAATGAATTTTTTACTGAACTAACCAATTTTTTTAATCTTTGCTATCAAAATCTATTTATTTTATAACCTATAATCCATGTTAATCAAAATAAAAAAAATTGCTTGACATAAAAGCAAATAAATCTTATTTCATTGTTATGTTACTAAATAATGGCCTTGCTGCGGAGAAAAAAATTCAAAATTATTTATTAAAATTAAACTATCTTTACAGATTTAACCTACTTTACAACTTATATATTTCCACAATAGAGTTCATATAAGCACAAGACATATTAAGTAATCGAAGGTTCTAAAAAGAGTGCTAGGGGACATTTTTCAATAAAAAATAACTCAACTTCAAATGCCCACATAAAACTTTTAAACCTCTTTAGTTTAGATACCAATTTTCAGTCTGAATTCAAATTTTTGCTGAAAATTGATGGGGTGCAACTTATTTTGTTGTATTTATATATTATAAATTTTTGGGAAAAAGGGGCTCATGAAACCTTACAAATATAGTTTATTTTTGTAATATCATTCATTGATAAACACAAATACAGTATTGAAAATGACGACTTATGAAATTTCTATTTGTTCCTTCAAAGATAACCCAAATATTTTTCACATTTGCTTTGGGTTTTATGTATATATTTCATTTTTATTTATTTACTAAACTTACGAATTGGTTGAAAAAATATTAATAATTTTTATAGCTGTTTCAAAATCATATATATTTTTCGTATATCCTAATTCATTGACCTTATACACAAATGGAAACAGTATGAAGGAATATGTTTGTTATTTATTTACAAAAAAAAATACTCTCCTTATAATTTTATGAATGTTCAAAATTTTATTTTGTATTTAAGAATTTCATAATACTTTAAATCTTAGTTGATTTTAACACTTCTACAGCCCGAGAGAAGTAAGTGGTGCTTTGTTTCTTCCTAAGAATCCCGAAAAAGTGGTATCCTTAGTCCTTAAATACAATAGATATTTTAATCTAATAATTTATTCGTTCTACCTATGAATGCCAAGACGAACTGCAAAAAATGTTGAAAATACAAAGAAAAAAAATAATAGGATCCCGAAAAAGCAGATAAATTATTTGGGGATCACTATAACATACAAATATATTTATTTCTATTAATTCACTTCTTGTAAAGACCATATTAATTATAGCATATACATATTAGTAGTTGAGAAGAGGATATCAAATCTATTTAAAGATAAGTGAAGCCATGATTTCAATTTATATAAATCTACGTTGGCGTCAAAGAACATAGTGACCAAAATGCAAAAAAGTATATTTTTAGTGTCCCTCGATATCTACTTGGTTATTTATATCTAACCAGTATCATATTAAATATCATTAAATAATAATTTATATAAACTATATATTACGCTGATAACTTTCTCGTTAAGGTACATGGTTTCACATTTGGATATTGAGTACTGTAATTTGTTATTCATGTATCTGAGCTTTTTTGTGTCTTTGTACTTACACTTTATATAGGTATTCATGGATAAGCAAAGTAAATTAAGTATTATTTATCCATTTTATCATAAATAGATCCAGCTTGAATGCTTACACCTGAGCAAAAAAAAAATGCTTTATACATTAGGACCATGAGTAAATATATTATACATATATATATATATATATATATATATATATATATATAGGGCTGTTCTTATTTTTCAAATGTTTGAAATGTTAGCCACATTGTGAATTTTCTGCTTCTTGGTGATAAAAGAAGACGACATACAAAGTTTGAACAAAATCGGTCAACATTACGAGGTCGCGCAACGAGGTCAAAGTTTTAAAAATTTAGTAAAAATATAGTTTTCCGCAAATTTCTTCAAAATGGTGGACGTTACAGACTTCAATAATAATTATTAATTTAAAGGAAATCTAATTTACTACCAGACGTATGTTTGATGTTTTTTAATAAAACAAAGTTTTCAGTAAAAACAAAGAAAAAATGGAGTGTGTATGTTAGCATATTTCATAGCTTTTTTGTATCAATTAACTTCACTCGCCTGTAGAAGATGACTTGTTCGCTTCAGAGTAAAATAGTACTTTTAAGTTTAGTAAACTTTAGATGATAAATCCAAAAATGACCTTGGTTGCATTCTATCAATTCAGAATTCAGTACAATCTGAGTTTACATCATATGATTCAGAGCCTGTATTGACCTATAAGAAATCGATTATGAAAAAAATAAATAAAATGTTTTTCTTAGATTTGCGTCAAGGTATCCTCTCAAAATTTTACTTTGTCTCTGACGCATTTATAATCCATTATATGCGTCATTTTGTACGCGAGATATGCTTTTTTAATGTACATATAACTCTCTACTTATTAAATTGACATGATTTAGTATACCAAAATATTAAAGCTGGTTTACCAAGCTTTCATTTGATATGTTTGGTGTTCTAAAAATCGCTATACTTTAAGAGATATAAGCAAATACTAATACTATTGTATAATATTTTTGTCCAAAATATTCCTTGGAAAAAGCTGAGCAATCCGATCCTCAAGAGGTTTTTTTGGAAAATACCATGGATATATCAAAACTTGACGAGGAAGATATATTTTCTGAATATTTGTCAGAAATCATGGAAAAGATTCGTCTGAGCTGTACGGTCAGCCTTTGTGGATCAACCTTGATGGTAGCATTGATGTAGTTGGGCGCGAAGTCGTTAACGTACTAATTGGGCGTTTAGATGTTTATTTTGGGCGTTTCATGTTCCATTTGTGGTTAAATGCTCATTTCATCCCCATTTCTTACTCAAACACCATGTCTAAGATCGTCAATGATACTCTCAGAAAGATTGATCCTCAGTTTGAGGCAAGCTTGGCAAAAATTATCGTGACTGATGCACAGTGTACGAGACCTTAGGTCTTTCATCCGTCTCTAATGTATGTGACATTTATTTGTCATTTGCTTCATCGTGTGGCGGATAAGCTCAAATACCATTTTGCGGACGTAGGTAAATAGTCTCAGTTCTTCGGTAAAGCCCAATGGATGGAGCTATTCTAAAATACTATCTCATTACCGCGGTAGATGTGGAGAGATCATTTTCGAAGTTGAAAATGTTTTATGCAACCGTCACCAAAACATCAACGAGAAAAATTTGGCAGACATTATTGTATGTCACTGTTTTTATGAAATAATAAATTCACATTAAATCCCATTTGAAGTATATATAATTACCATTTTATGCTCATTTGGGTACATAAAAAACACTTTTTGGCAAAAATCATTACATTTTTTTCTGCTCTCTATTTATACGGAGCTAATATAACTTTAGCCTTCATGGCTACTAATTAAAAAATAAAAATATCGATATATATATCTTTATATACAAAAAAATATTATACAATAATAAAATATTAATATAAAAAAAAAGAAAAAAAATATATTTTTCAATTTTTATAATTACATTAAACTTACGGAGCTATAAGGATCTAGACAACCCTGCAATTGTCTTTGCTACCCTCCGAGCACTTGATAAAGTGCATGCCTCTCTTAATGGCTGTGACAAGCTCAAGGCCTTTGAAAGGTTAACATCAGCGACACAGTTGGTAGAAACGGGTTTCTTGAGGCATATTGCAGCACTACGGGTGCGCTCATCAAAGCCCTCGAGAATCCTCTCCAAGGACACCTGACCACGGTCATAGCCTTCCAAGCGGATATGGCAGCCTGCTTTACTAAGATCTCGTTTACAGAAGGAAGATGTGACCTGTCGAGAAGGTCAACCACACGCAACCGATCTGCTCTTCGAACTCCCAGCAAGATACGTGTAAGATCGTTGATGGCAAGTTGTGCATCTGAGCTTGTCTTTGCCATTGTAGGGGTGTGAGGGGTTTCACCCAAGCAGAGGTCTGAAGTTTCCTGATAACTATGGCTATAGCTATCTCCGTCAGCAGTGGCCCTCGCGATACCGTGGTGCAGAGCCGGCAGATGACTCCGATTATTTTCCTGACATCCTGAATAAATTTTTCGTGGTAGGGCCCAAATATCAGGTGCCTGCTAACAGTTACCCCCAGAAAGTCGAGTGTAGCGGTCAAAGGAGTGACTGGAGCACCCAGCACGGTTGGGTTTTCCCAACGCTTAGGTGGAGTCCATTGATATTTGAATACGCCTCCAAGGCCTTCAATGCCGAGCACATAGCGAAGTCGACCTGTTCCAGGATGGAGCCGAGATGACAATAGAAGTATCGTCGATATATAGCAGTACTTCAAGCTGAGCTTCTGGATTGACAGCTACTCTCAGGTAATCAGGTAGGTAAGCCGTGAGAAGAATGAAAAGTAGGGGGCCAAGCACAGAACCCTGTTTGACGCCGTACTTTATGTTCAGGAAATTGGACCGTTGGCCGATCCAATTCACCTGCTGTCGCCCTCCTGTTAGGTAGCTGAGCATCAGCTTTTTGGTGGGTCCCGCCATCTATTGAAGCTTAGCCAGAAGTATATCTGCTTCCAAAAGGTCAAAAGCTGTAGAAAAATATCGAAGGCATCATGCATACCTTTAGTTTACGATCACAAGCCTTAGCAGCGTTGGACAGTAGAGTTGCAAGGGCAGTGTCGACACTGCATCTATTTCGGAAGCCGTGTTGTTCCTGTGGGAGTTTACAAGAAGCTTCGACGTAGGTCACGAGTTGATTGTAAAGTACCCGGTCGGTCAATTTTGAGATGGCGCAAAGGAGTGAGGACAGGTCTATTGCTAGAGGGTTCTCTACGTGGTTTGCCCTTTTTCGGTACTGGGATTATGATTGCCGTTCTCCACTCGTCTGGCCATACCCGAGAAGTGATGATTGTCTTGATGAGGTCAACGATTGGAAGGGCTAATGCTGTCCAGGCTGACTGATATTCGACAATAGGAACTTTGTCAATGCCGGCAGAATGCTTACGAATGAGACGAAAAATTGAATAAAAGAAAATACTTGCGTCTAGAACATAATGAGACTTATGCAATATATTTCAAACCTGGAAAAAGGAACGTCAGAAAAATTATTCTAGGCAAAAACATGCTTGTTTTGAATGCCTTACAAAAACATTATGGTATGGCAATAGGCAGAAGAGAGTTATCTGGCCCCTTATCCAGAGAAAAAAAGCTAAGATTAATGCTGCCCAACAAGAAGTTTACACAATAATATCTACTAATTATTATCATTACAAGATTTTTTTTCAATAATATTAAATAGAAACTGTATTTTATGATCATGTTTATATTTTATGATTGCAATTTTATCCGTTAATTTAATATTGTCCAACTTAATTTTTCCACAAAATTCAATATTTAGTAGACCTTCATTTGTTTGATTATATATGAGGTCGAATAAACATGTATTGTCAAAAATCGTACACCCAAAGATAATAATGTAAAAAATAACTGATGGCAGAGAAAGTGATATCAATTTGTTTATTACACATTTAAACCATAATACTGTATTTTTTAAACACCATTATAAATATTCAGTGTCTTCTTGAAGATATGTTATGCATATAATGCTGCTGAAATGGCTAAAACTGCTCTATTTCTTAACTTACTTTTGTGTAAATCTAAAAAAATTGTCTGTTATAAACACAGAACTTGGTATGTCCTTCCGCAAAAGGACCGGTTCGGGATCTAAAAGATTAACCCCGGATTCAGGCCTCTCACCAAAAAGTATGGAAACTCCAGGTAAAGTCCAGAGAAATTAACCAAATTCTTCAGGTCCAAGAAAAATGAATGGTCTCAGATAATTTCTTTAAGCACGAGAGGAGGGCGTGACCGTAAAAAGAGACACGCCTTAATGAAACGACTGTTGAAACTTAATCCTCATTGTGTCTGTCTTCAAGATGTTAGAAGTAAAGTTTCATCGACATGCCAAAATCATTGTTCATTTTGCTTACCTCAAAAGTATGATTACTTCTTCACTGGACCCGGAAATTCGAGAGGAATTCTTACTCTTATTTCAAAAAAACATTGACTCGTATTCCTTATTGAAAGAAACTGGTCAAGAAGTCAATGGCATGGAATAATTATTAAAATTTATAATTCAACATTTTATTATGTAACATATACGGACCAAATGAAAAGTCTCATTCCTTTTTTCAATCAATTTTAAATAATGTACAAATGGATACAGTCCCTGTATTTTAATTGGCGACATGAATGTGGACGTCGATAAAAAAAGTGGATACCCCAATGCTCGCTTTTTGTTGAAAACTATTAGAGACCTGAATCTGGTTGACACGAATAAATATTTAGCCGGGACGAAACTTTTTCTTGGAGGAGTGAAAACCAATTTTCAAGAATAGATTTAGCTTTGACGTCACCGTGTATTTTTAGAGACATAAAGAAGCATTTTATCTTAGATATCGATTAAAGTTATTTTATAAACCGATGAAACATTAAATATTTTACTGAGCTCTTTTATTCATAACATCAAAATTTCGGAGATCATGTTTTCCATAGCCAAAAGAAGAGAAGCAAGAATTTTTAGCGATAGTTTAGATGACATTTTAATACAGGGTCTATTTTCATAGATCTTTCGTCTCTGATACTTTCAATATTTTAGAATAACCGATATCGCAAGAAGAGATGGAACGAAAGCGCAAAAAAGAAAACGATGCCGTATTCAGAAGGAGGGGATCTATCTTTAAATGTGCTACTACTTCTCATGGAGTCCAGATAATTATTTTAGACAACAAAATACTCGACGATAAATGCGAAATTCTTAGATACTTTCATACAAAAATTGCCATATACTTGTCATTTCGTGGACTTTTTTACTTTAGTGGAAGCCAAGTTGCCCCTTTTTTCGTGACTAAATAATTGAATCATAAGAAACATCAAAATATGAAGGTAAGTAATGGCATATGTCCTAGGTATTTACATTAATGTTGAGCGTAAAAAATACTTTGTGTCGTTTCTCTCCCATTTAACACGGCTGTAATTTATTAGTCAAGGAAATTACACACATATATATTACAGAGAAGGGACACAACCACATACCTCTTTTTATGCCTAAAATGTTATAGTTAATAGTTAAGCGAACAATATAGCGGAAACCATTAATCAGTATTAGGTGTATATTTTATACACCTAGTTAATATTAACAGAATAAGAAATAATTAGTTTTTAAAAATATTGTTAAAAGAAGAGTAGTTTGTTAGACAAGGATTTACAAAGTAAGTATTTTATTTACTTTGAATATCTCAATTGGAGCCCTATATATATATTATATATATATATATATATATATATATATATATATATATATATATATAGAGGTATAGTACAATAGGTATATATATATTATATATCTATAATATTTATATATATATATATATAGGTATATATATATTAGGGCTGTTCTATTTTTCAAATGTTTGAAATGTTAGCAACATTGTGAATTTACTGCTTCTTGGTTATAAAAGAAGACGACATACAAAGTTTGAACAAATCGGTCAACATTACAAGGTCGTGCAACGAGGTCAAAGTTTTAAAAATTTAGTAAAAATATATTTTTCCGCAAATTTCTTCAAAATGGTGGACGTTACAGACTTTAATAATAATATTAATTTAAAGGAAATCTAATTTACTACCAGACGTATCCTTGATGTTTCTTAATAAAACAAAGTTTTCAGTAAAAACAAGAAAAAAAAAAAAATGGAGTGTGTTAGCATATTTCATAGCTTTTTGTATCAATTAACTTCACTCGCCTGTAGAAGATGACTTGTTCGCTTCAGAGTAAAATAGTATTTTAAGTTTAGTACACCTTTAAATGATAAATCCAAAAATGACCTTGGTTGCATTTATAAATCCAGAATTCAGTACAATCTGAGTTTACATCATATGATTCAGAGCCTGTATTGACTTAAGAAATCGATTATGAAAAAAAAATAATAATGTGTTTCTTAGATTTGCGTCAAGGTATCCTCTCAAAATCTTACTTTGTCTCTGACGCATTTATAACCATTATATGCGTCATTTTTTACGCGAGATATGTTTTTTTTAATGTACATATAACTCTCTACTTATTAAATTGACATGATTTAGTATACCAAAATTTAAAGCTGGTGTACCAAGCTTTCATTTGATATGTTTGGTGTTCTAAAAATCGCTATACTTTAAGATAAATAAGCAAATACATTTTGCACGTACTCTCCCAAAAAATTGATCCTTTGATATGAGAATATACAATTGCCACTTGGTAACTGCTGTTAGTGTTACCTGGATAGAAAGAGAAAGAAAAAAAAGAGGGAGAGAAGTGAGGCAAAATACTCTCTCCCTTCTTTTTTTCTTTATCTTTCTATCCAGCTAACAGTAACAGCAAACATTGAAAATAAGAACAGCCCTAATATATATATATATATATATATATATAGATATATATATATATATATATCATATATATATATAAACATGAAATATATATATTTAACTTGGTAAAAAAATATAAGAATCTGGCTTGTTTTGCAAAATGAATATTTTGAAGTTTTTGAAAAGAATAATGGTTGAAATATTTATATATTCTCGTTTAATAGCTAATGTACAAGCCTTTTAATAATTAGAAATGAATAAATCGACAACTAAAAATAATTTTGACAAGCTGAAACGGCAAGTTCGAAATAGGAAGTATTAGAGGAGTCATGACTTTTTGCTATTTAATGTGCAAAAGAATAGTAAACACATTATTTGGGGGCTTGATTGAATTTTGTCCAAATGACATTTCTTCTAACATTGTGTGATATTCTTCTATCACTGTTTCTTTTCATGATGGAGTTTGTTTACAAAAATATAAAATAAGCTAGTGATAAATTATCCAAGAATTTATAATCAAAGTTGTCCAGTAAAATAATCAAAATGTGAAGTTTTGTTTTACATTTGAAAAAAATCATGACAAATATCCCTATTAATGTACATCGAATTCGCTAATGATGAATAATCAACTTTTAATCTGTTTGCAATAGCAGATTTTTAAACTTTTCCTTGTCATTGAGTATGCAGTTCATGTTGAGGCAAAAGAGATTTTTTGAGTAGGAAAAAGGAGATAATAATCAGTCGTCTAAATTACTAAAAGAAAAAACTGTATATATTAATAGAATTCTAATGTACTTACTTCCAAAAGGTTAATTACCTTTTATTCCTTTCGAAGACATTAACTCAATTAAAGATCCTTCAATACTTCTTGGATTATAATAATAACGGAAAAAAGTGATTTATCTTTTGACAAAAATAAAGCTGTCTGATCAAATTCAGAACAGACTGATCAATAAAAGATATAAAAATATAAGGTCTGTAGGATACTTTAGATCCTGTTAATCACATTTATAGTCTCTTTAAATAGAGGGGAAAATAAGCAAGTCTTATGACCTCCCGACAAAAAAAATAATGGGATGCACAAATTCTTAATAAGTGCGGGAAGAAAAATACTTGACTCAGCAACTGTTGGCATCCATCTTATGTAGCCTATATGACGAAATGTAAGTTTTTGAAACAATGAAAAGGAGAAAATATTTATTATAATTCCTTGCGCAGTAAAAGTCTAAACTCCAAGGGTTAAGGATTAGAAAAAGGTAGAAATGACAAATATAATATCTAGTAACGTCTTGGTAAAGAAAAAAAAAAGCATCTGTGATTTTCTATTTTATTTCTATTCTTTCATTATTTCTCCAAGTAAGGCAGTCATTACATCTCATGAGATCATCAAGGAACTCTTCAAGTCGAGCATTTTTTTCTCTGATGAGTATCCCGGTAATATACAGATCACATATGATGTATTAAGCATTAATCCAAGAGTTGTCATGAATGACGATATTCAGCTTTGTTAATTCACTAAGTTTAAGCAATAAATTGTTGTTGATTTTATATTATAAGATTTATTCTATAGAAGCACAACTAGTCCTTTGTGTATGTAGCAGTTTAATTGGCTGTTTGCATTTCTTGATATAGTATATCAAAAGTAAAAGTCTAAATTCCAAGGTTGTATATTTTCTCAACATTAAATGATTTGTTATTTTGTAAACTCTTCATTAAGCTTTCCAGACATTCCTTGCGAAAATTGTCATGTTGTTCCATTAGTTTAACGGTTTTATACAATTAAGTAGGCCAAAGTAAATTTGAGTATTAGAAAAAAGAATTTCCGAAAAATATATTTTAATTAAAATCAATTAGATGTGTTCTAAGAGTATTGCATCCCTAAGTCTAGAGATATATTTTTATTTTCGCATAAATCCTTGTTAGTATTTGCATTCTCATTTAATACGGACATTAAAAAACATTGATTCATATATGGAAAAATAAACTCAGAATGCTAAAAATTTAAATAATTAGTCACGTTGACAATAAAAGTGAAGATTTGGTCAATGCTATTTGATTATAGAATGACTTGGATGCAGCGAATGGTAATTTATCTTAATCCTTCAGTCAATACACAAATGCTTGAAAACGTTTTAACAAAAATTTTAAAGGGGAAATGCATTAACGTGATAAATGAACCCAGTTTTTAAGCTTTAGATACTGCTCGTTAGGAAATATAATTCAAAGACATCATTGAAATGCTTTCGCCCTTCCCTACAAAAAAAACTTTACTTGCATTATACAAGTTAATTTGTGTTTATTCAATATCAAATTATTCAAAAATAAATTTTTTGTTTTTTGTTTTTTTACACGTCATAATCTTTTATTTCATGAGAGCATACACACAAATAATAACAGGCATATAAAAATGTACATTAAAACTAATTATAAAATGTAGCAGACTATTTATCAATTATATAAAAGAATATCAAACAAGTAAGATGTGATAAATATTCAAAATATCATGTTTTTCTGATTGGGGTAATTAGAAATAGATATTGGATCAAAGTTGATATGGCATATTATTAGAATAGTTCGTTTAAATACGTTCACTTTTCCCTAATGTGGAGCCTCTCACATTTTAAAGAAAATATTTTTCTTTTTCTTTTCCGCTTTGTGATGCTGTTAATATGTCGTAATCATTGATATTTAAAGAGTTTTACTTCCGTTCTATAGGTTTTCCAATCAAATAATTAAGGCTTTTTGCAACCGAACTCATCCAATCGTCGGACCACTTTCCTACCAAAATATGTAAACTATTCATTTGTGGAGGCTATAAAACAAGTCCTAGCCATGGATGAAAATTCTGAACAGTGAAACTCTTTTATGTATGTGTATGTCTGTCTGGATGCTCTACTGGATCTCCATCTCTACTGCGGCCTATATATACATATATGATCTCTGAAGCTGTGCGTCCGGCACAGGCGAGAACAATGATGGTGGACCTTTTCTCTTGATCAATGGCTCTCACTCACACCACAGTAACTCAAGTAGTGTCAAGCGAAAGAAAATTGTCAGCTGATTCCAATGGTGTAGGAATTGGCGCCAAATTCAAATCAAATGCTACTTAAACTTAACCCTGAAAACAGTCTCAATTTACCGACAAAGCCCTGTATATATATATATATATATATGCATGATATCGCATATTGTACACGAATAAACAAAATTAAGAATATTAAAGTATAGCAGGCAAGCTTTCTACCTACTGGACACCCTAAAAGAGCGAGTATTTTTTATGTCAAAGTGTTCAAGATAAGGACCTTACATAGCTCCTTCCAAAAAATATAATTCCTATCTTTTATTGGACCCAAGATACAGGTAAGTAGATAAACAGCCACTGTTTGTGTATCTCAATTATTTTACCCAAAGAGGAATATTATATATTTACCTACATACTCATCGATAGCATCAGTGCAAAAATGACTTTTTCTTTAGTTCCACATATAGGAAATCGTTATTTATATTTAATTTGATTGACAGTTATTTCCATTTTCAATCATTCTAACTTGAAAGACATTTCCAAAGAAGGTGCAAAATGTGATAGGGCCAAAAAAACTCTTTAAAACTTTTTAAACGTCGCCTTCATTTCATCTTCGTACAGCATTCATTGTGGTGGATACATACCTTGATACAAAACTTATTTTTCTTAGTCTACAACACATAGAATTGATCTTGAATGGATCTGAAGATATGGTCATTTACTTAAGAGCATTTGACTTCTAGCGTCCATAGATTTTATTTGCAAAAGAGCCTAAAAAGCTTTTTAACAATCTTGTAGGTTCGACCTCGTCAAATATAACCTTTTCTGAGAAGCAATCAAATAAATGAGCTTCTGATTCTAAAAGGCTTAAAAAAGAATCAATTTCGTATTATTTGAGCCCCTCAAATGCCTTTATCATAGGCCATTTGAAAATTTCGTTGGAGAAGAAAATGCTTTTATATAATAATATAAACTATTTATGTACTTTAAAATGAAATTGTAATAGAGAGGACTAGGTATGAATTTTCGGTTGTCATCCCTTTCATATCCTTTAAGCATGACGTAAATGATACATTTCTATATTAGTGTACATAGGAAATGGTGAAATTTTTAACTCCAAATATATGAACTTGTTTTAAGAGACACAATGAATTATATGATTTAAAGGAGCCGCATAGCTCAATATATGATAATTAATATTTTTATCGAATAATTTATGTTTACATTGTTACAACAGAGGAAATGGAGATCGAATGAGGGGTATTTTTATTATTGTCTGGAAAGTCAAAAAGAACAATACAGTTGATGGGAGTTCGTTGCTTCTTGTATCTTCCTTGACAACTGCTAGCTAGTCTTTTCTATATTGTAGGTAGGGTGGAAAGCAAGAGAAAGACTGAACTTGTATAATAATCCGTCGTATATGTTTTTTTTTTTGCCAATTTGGTTCGATATAATTGTATCCGACAGGATATAAATAAGCATTATTGCATAAAAATGAGTCTATCTAACCTAGGCTCTTATCAATGAGGTAGACCAAAAATGACCATCCCCTCTCGGATTCGAACCTGCGCCCTCAACATTGAGAGTTGAACACGCCTTAGTGCACGCGGCTATCGCCCTCCCTTATATGGCATGTATCATATATGTTATGTTCTTGTTTGTAATATTTGCATCACCCAAAAATTTCAAGATTTGAACCGTTGTTTGACCAGGTTGTCTCCCTACTTCTCCCAATATGCTCATTAGATAGGATCATTATATTCTGGTTAAAATTATCAATGTTTGAGGAGCAGTTTCGCCTCCAGATGTTAATTTAAATAACATTAACCGACTTCTCCCACCAATGATAACAATATGTAACAAAATTAAGGTCTTTGTTTGTCCTTTGGCTGAAATTCCTAATTTGAGTCCCATTTTTTACGTAGATTCCAAAAATGCCACTCAAAATATCGTCCAAATAAAGGTTTGGCCTTTATGACCTATTTTTAAATTTACAATTTTCATCATTTCTAATGATTCAGGCCCAGTTATCTTCATGGAAAGTAAGAATAACCACAAATGTCAGTAGTATTATTTTTCTAGTATGTCAATGCATTTCTAATCAGTTTTTATAATTTCAATATGTCTCGTACTATTCGAAAAAAAATATATATATATTGAATTGTAATCTTGTATTATGTCTAATAAACAACTTTCTTATTCAAAAGAGGTATCACTTTTGTTCCCATTTTGAATCTGGAGGATATTGAACTTTGTGCGGATTTACCTGCAAGACCCTGTATATACCAGAAGTGTTATTTTTATCCTTCAGGACTATACATATTTGTGTTACTATTTTAACAACAATCGGAAAACATTGTAGAGTCTATAGTCCTTGTGCTTGAGATTCCTTCAAATCCTTTTTTGTAATTCTTGGGAGAAAAAATATTGTATTGTACGTAAAACATCCCCCATTTTCTCTTTTTGTGACATTTATTGTAACATACATACATAGGATACTGATGATATCATTTAGAATAAAACTTTCCCTATTTCGAGAATGAACCATAGGGATTTTATTGCTTGACTGTTCCAGCAGCCCTTACCATAAATTCCTTAATTTAATGAACTTTCGTCAACTAATTGTTAATATGTGAAGATGGATTTGAATAAAAGTAATTTGGCTTATATTATTTTTTTGCTTCTTTCTTATTCCCTATTTAATAATATCATTATACTCGTATTTATTTGAGGTAAATATATACAGTTATTTTGCCTTATTCTAATGGAAATATAAATTGATAGGACAGGTTGCAATTATTATGGAAGTATATATATAAATTAAAAATTCGGTTAGTAACAGGCTTTTAAAATAAATATTCATCCATGATAATCATGTTCATAATCGAAAAAAACTATATACACGAAAAATCCTTATCAATAGCAGATGTCTCTTCCAATACAAATTATTAAAAGCAAAAAAAGATGTATTGATTAATCAACCTATTTTCCGATTCATTGACCAAGTAAACATAATTGAAAGAAGCTATAGTTACTAAGAAATTTTACCATTGAATAGTGAAAGTTCGTACAAAAAAATAAACAATATAATGAATATGATTATTTGAAAATTCAATGCCAAACTTTCAAATTGAACTTATTCAAAAGTCAAAAAAAGGAATGATTATCTTCTTTTAATATTTTTCTCAATGTAGCAGCTACACCAGCAGAATCATCGTGAAAGAAATTTCAAAAAAGTATAGCAAATTAAACTAGAGGCATATATACACTCAGAGAGTGTGTACCTCCGCCGATCCCCACAACATTCCCATTCAAACATTCTCCCTTTCACACGCCCGATTTTCTATCTCTAATCATTGTTTTCTCTCTGTTAGCTCATTTTGCATATTAAAAAAGCACTCAGAGACGGGAAGAGGAAGAAGTTTAAGCTACGTCACTGGGTTAACATAGTCCTGAGCTGATATATGAACAATAGTACGTCAATGAATATTTTTTTAGCGTTTGTTCTTACCTACTCCCTGAATAGAGACCCCATTTCATTTAGTATTTTGCTCATTTTGCATATAAAAAAGCACTTAGAGATGCCAAAATTTAATCACTTGTTCCTTTTGGCATTTCCAACAACTCCACAAAGTTTCATTGAATCTGTTCAGTACTTTTTGAGTTATCCTGCTGACAAACAACCAACAAACCAACAAACGCCAGTGAAAACAATACCTCCTTCGGCGGAGGTAATAAGGTTAAACTTAGGCATGGTGTATGTATCATTTTATAAAGCATCTCGGCCCCCAATAAACTCAACTCCAGCTGTTGATATTGCTGATACTTGTGTACCTCCCAATACCTTCTGAAGAGGCTACTCGGGAGGAGGAGGTAGAAATCTATTATTCTGCCACATCAACAGGAATTGGAAGGATCGCCGTGTTTAGATTCCTCCAGCGTCCAAATGGAAGCTCCTCAAATGATGATTTTGAATCCTCCTGAAACTCTCCCTGAGACCTCTAGCTCCTCTCAGCCCCCGAGGGGTCTGACAGGGTGAGGGATGAAGAGCCCGCAGTTCCCAAATTATTGTGAGAATGGTGATTGTACTACAACTCCGCTCAATGTCGAACCGTCTTTCATAAAAACAAAAAATTCCCATATAAACCCTGACTTGATCTTAAAGTCAAGAACTAGGTCAGGGTCTTTATCAAAGAGAACTGCTTCCAGTACAGGCTTATCTCCTCCTAAAGACACAACCCTTACTAAGATTCAACGGAATTGACCCTTGATTAAAAACTTTAAAGCTTCCATGATTGGCGGATGGCAATATAAAATAGATGACTTCTTTGATCGTCCCCTTAGGAACAAATAAATAGGGAATTTAGGATTGGGAAAGATCATCTCATGGAATACCAGGGAGGAATGGATCGTATTGCTCGACACGCTCAAATGATATACTAATTAGTTTAAGTCCCGACATAAAATGCCTACAGGATGTAAAGATATTCGACGTCATCTTCGTGTTCCTTGCAGTGTAAGTACTGCATTCCTGACAATTACAAGTTCTTCTTCAACCGGCTCCGGGGGTCGTCGAGGAGTTATTTCGTTTGTTTCTAAAAGATTGGATGGTTGTCTCGCGTCAGAGATCTCAAGGGAAAGGGAATGGCAAAATCTTTGTTCCCACTAAAAGCGGAGGCTTTTATTTCATCAACGCATTGGTACAACACTAAGTGCCCTGGGTTTTCCGAGCTATGGTGAACTCCTGTAAGGTGACTTGTTTCCCCACCTAGTTATGGGGGATCTCACGTCGATATTTATAATTCGGAGAAATTTTATCCCAATAAAACCGCTCTTTTAAAAGTTTTAGTGGATCTGGAGCTAATAGATGTCACTCGAGCCCTCAACCCTGAGGACAATATTTCTTGGAGATCTGGAAAAAGATTTTCACGGATCGATCTAGCACTTGCTTCTCCGTCTATAATGCCTCAAGTAGAAATGCTAATACCGCTCTCAACCTGGCTCTGACCATAAAATTTTAAAATTGACTACTCTATTTTAAGCTCAAAATGCCTTTTAGAACCCCCAAATGGATTTTTGAAAACAATCCTTTTATAAATAACATTCAAGTCAACCTTATAAAAAAATTAAACTCCAAGGCCGGGCCAAAAAAAACAGGCCAATATTTTTATGAATGTCGTCAAATTCACAACAATTAAGACTATACAGAAAACCAAAAAAAAGAGAAACTTCCTTCCGAAAGGAACTGACAGCATTCTTAACGATGGCTCTCTGTTTTCCTGTACAATTACCAACGACACGTTATTGTATATTCAATTCTCCGAAGTTAGAGAGATGGAAATGCTTAAGAAAAGAGATGTTGAGATCAATTGCAACAAACAAATTAAGCCGTTTCTTCTCAATAATCGTCAACCCGCTTCTATGGTAACAAAATTTTAGAGAATGGACGTGAAATTACTGATAAAATGGAGATTTTAAAATGTTTTCATAGACGATTCCAAAGCATATTTGGAGTTGAAAGAAGACATTTTCCTCGTCCCAAAAAAAGAGTCCCATCAATTTTTACGGAGGAAATATCTCTCAACTATTAAGAAATTTTACAATGACGACAAGGCTTTGGGTCCGGATGGAATTGGAGGTAAAGTTTTTACCCACTGCATCAAGGAAGTTTCACCATACCTCCTTCAATTAGGAAGGGGTATGGAAATGCATGGAAGTCTCCCAAAACGATTACAAAGGGGAGGATTGTGTTAATCCCCAAAAAGGCCTCTCTCACGGACGTCAATAATTGGAGGCCTATAACAATCCTTAATGAAAGTTATAGAGTTTTATCGGGCATCATTGCTCGTGAAAGAGCCCCTTTTAAATGTAAAGTTCGGCCTTCAACAAAAGGGATTTCTAAAGGGCAGGAAGATTTCCGATATTTCGAGAAATATTCAGTGCGTCATCGAAGCTGTCAATGCAAGAGGAACCTACGGGCTATTTTGGCCGTAAACTTCTCTAAAGGCATTCGACACTATTCAGCATGGACACATTTTGCGAGCAGTGAAAGACTTTTACCAAAAAGGTACTTTAACCCAATTAGAGCTCTTTTAGTAAATGGCACTTCTACTATTACCATGGGCAATTTAGAGAGTGACAGCATCGATTTAAAGAGAAGTTATCGCCAGGGATGCCCCTCGCTCCACTTCTATTTGCGGCGGGCTGTGGTAGCTTAGTACACAGCATCGTCCAAAAATATAGTGGTTTTGGAGTTTGCTTAGGGTCGTCAAAACTCATTTTAGACATGTATGCAGATGACATAACCATATACATAGAGCAAGTCTGAAGTCCAGCTCATCAAACGACTTCAAGTAATTTTTAACTTTCTTGGATCTTTTGGGAAAGGTCGGACTATTGTCAATAGTAAGAAGACGGTTGTGTTACCCTTGAAAATGGTTCCCGGATTCTAACGTAAATTTTTCCGACTTGAACATCAAGGAGAGCGTTGAAATCGTGGGCATCTCTTGTGGGAGGAATGGCCCCTTGGATTCCAACTGGACAAGTATATTCTAACTTTATGAACTGCAATATCCCAGATGGAGGAAATTCAATTTACAAAAAAAAGTAGAAGTTTACAACTACTTAATTGTACCCGAATACTTTTACAAAGCTTCCGCCGTTCCTTGGCTCGCTGAAAAAGCTATCAGAGAGGAAAATGTATGTCTCGAAAAACTGTTCTAATATAGGAAATACTTTCCTTCTCTACAACGTCTCAGGGCACAGCTTGGTGGAGGTTGGTCAGTTTCTCGGCAAAAATAATCCCCAAAATTTATAAAAAGTCTTAATTTTTTTTGTACACAGGTACAACTTTATTTATAATTCATTCACATTAAAAAACCTACAACAAACTTATAAAGCACTCAACATCCATGTATTTATAATATTTAATAAAATCACTGGTGAGGGGCACCCTGTTACATCTGAATTTATAAACATAAAACTGCATTTTAGTTGTTAAAAAATTAATTTTTTCTTGATGTGGGCAACATAAAAGAAGACAAATTCTCTTAGAGGTAATATCAGGTTAAAATTCTTATAAAACAATTTTACCAAATGTCCCAGAATTCTGACCATTTGTCCGCATTCCATTAAAAGTGCCTCAAAAAGTCTTAATTGACTTGACAAAGAACCCCGATCTGGAGTGGAAGGCTTATATTTCTTCGAGCTGGGCTTACAATGTGCTGTTTCTAGGCACGGACTACTCTAACGACATTGTAGGACAATTTTTACCCGTCTTCGCTACGATTCAAAGGATTCTGTGGAAAGGAAAACCAAGTTTTTGTCAATCATCCATCATTGATATCATTCGATCTAATAGTCACAACAATATTTTTTTTACAAATTTAGACTCTCCCAACAACTAGAAAGATTGGCCATTTCCTCAAACGTGATCTCTCTTCATGATCTCTCAGAAAAATCAATCTTTAACTGTGGAAAGTTCCTCCTTCAGCTAAAAGAGCCACAGCCTATCATCTTGCCCCTGTTCCATGGCACGTGAGGATGAGTTTTGAGTCGAACGCAAGAGAAGAAGCTGATAAAATTGCGGTTCACTATTTAAAAGCTCTAAACTTACCAAATCGCTGGAAGAGTAGAATATGTCCTCCATTCAAAGAGTTGTTTCTCTGGAAAGAGCTTTACAGCTCAGTTCCAAATTTCCACTGGAAACGTGTTCTTTTTCACTCCTTGTAATATTGTGGCAACCTTTACAACTCAATCATCCATGCTTTTTATGGATGTCCTTTACTCAAATTTTGAGGGATTTTATAAGATTAAATATTAACACATCGAGACAAACCTATTGCACCGTTAATTCTCTTCGGTCTCACCACAAATATTCGCAAGGCTCCTATCAAGACGAGGGCTATGGAATTTTGCTCTCTCAAGCTGTAAAAGCCTACTGGCGGAGCGCTTAGCCTCTGGAGATCTGGTCAAAGAAAATGACCTGAGAGTGATTATGATATCAGGGGCGGCTCGCTATTCTGCCCTCGGCATCAAGATTCCAGGGAATTGGGCAGGACGTTGGAATTTGCGGGTGACCTGGTTAAATTCTTCCCTTCCTGCGCCGAGAATGTAAAGATCGACCTGAACGACTTTTACGTTTTTTACAAAAGATTCTGATTTTAAGTTATGTTGACTTTTGTTCCTTTACTTTGTCTCATTGTTTTGTATGTGTTCTTTGTTGACGATTAATGTGTGATGACTTCGTTTATGTAATAATTTTAAACTAAAATGTTTATTTTATATATATTTATTTATATTTAAATACATAAAATATCAATAAAGTCGATAAAAAATTTAAAAAGCATTAATTCTTCGATACTCGTAAAACGGCATTATACACCATCAACACTTTTCATGTTTTGAAATCTTTTTTGTCCTAATCAATTTATATATATTTTTATCAATAAGATGTATCATATTTCTTTTTATTTCCACAATAATATTTTTACTAAAGTATTCAATTATTCATAGGCTTCAATGAACTTTTTGAATAACGGATGGCTTTAATGATAAGAAATAAGTTTTTAAAGTCATATCTGCCATATGAACTTTTTCTACTCTTATTATTTTTTTCTGTAACATTGATTTTTTTTTATTTGAATTAATTATCTGCATAAGAGATGCCGAGGCTGATAACGGATTAAGTTTCATGGAGGTAGATATATTCCCAAAGGATTCACTGTCATCATACTTGCTCGTGCAGAACATTTTCTCGAGTGAGGAATTATTCTACTGACAACAAAAGGAACTCTCCAAATGGTATAATTCTCTCTCATATGCAAGGACAATGTCGTCAAAGTGTACAAGTCCAAGAACTCCATCTCCATCATAGTTTTGTACGTAATTACCATAACAGGGAAGATCGTGTCAACATTCTTCTTCATGAATGGAGAAAAGGTCTGTTCGATTGTGTACTGGGAGTGCTAGAGGTCCACTGAGTAGAAATGAGTGCAGGCAATCGTTTCAGAGCTTTACAAATGACGACAGGACTCTGCCATCTGCCAAATGTCCAAAATTACCCAAAAGTACATCAGGAACCAGCTTTAACGACCCACTGCTCTCCCCCCCCCCCCTCGAACTAGCCCTCTATCTCTCGATAATTTCTTCTACGGAAAATTAGACAGGGCAGTAACATATGACTATATAATACAGAAATGTACAACATATGTTTTTTTCTTATATCTAAATCTAGTCTCTGCTTTGCAAAATACACCTTTGAAATTCATCCGAATTTTTATTAGCAACTCTGTATGTATATTCAAATATAAGGGTATAAGCCAAGATCCAAGTTTAAATGGATTTTTGTGAAAATGAGTTACCTTATATAGTTAGTACTATAAATATAGTTGGTAAAATTATACTTCGTTTGTATTAGTAAAAAATGTTATGTAGTTGAATACAGGCTCTTGAATATAACTCCGTAGTAAGATCTTCGAAAAAAGCTTCAACAAACAGAACCTCTGACAGATTCTGCAGAGGAATGCCGTCTTCTGAGATCTCTCCGGGAGTTTGTACCTATGTACGACTTATCTCAAGCCGCTCTTTTGAATCTCCACCAAACTATCTACGATGGTTCTCTGACCATTTATACTCCGTGAGTTCTTCGTAGTACTCATAACAAACAAAACCAGACGCTGCTCTTCAGGAACACCTATATGTCCATTACTTCTTTCGAGTAATGAAAGACATCGCTCTCCGAAGAACTCTCCTGTTGATCATTCCTACAGAAGGACAAGTGACTTCTCCCGGTGATTAATAAAATATATATATCAACTCGAACTCTTAAGGACGATTAATTTTTTCTTCAACTTTTCTTTTCTTACAGTTATTTATAATTTGAAATATTTGGGCCTTACCACTCAATAAAATATTTTAATAATTTTTCATAATGACTGAATGTGCAAATCTAAGTTTTATAACTAACAATTTTAAGATTGAAATCCATGAACAAGAGTTTTTTTTCAGTTTAAGTGCATAATTAATAGGTGGATTAGTAAAAAAAATGTCAAGTGCTTATTGAAGTCATATTGTATTTGGGCCCAAGAATGATTTGAAGTTTCATATAAAGGGTTGAAGAAGCGTTTTTTCTTAAAATATAAGCTTTAATTAATAATTCCATTTATTATTGATAGAGTAACGACTTCAAATTAGGTTGTTGGCTCGTATTGATTTTGATCTTTTTACCACCTTTCACTATTCCTCTCTCTGCCTAATAATTTATGTTCGATGTATGTTTTT
This sequence comes from Caligus rogercresseyi, assembly GCA_013387185.1. Lineage (NCBI taxonomy): Eukaryota > Metazoa > Arthropoda > Copepoda > Siphonostomatoida > Caligidae > Caligus > Caligus rogercresseyi. Next base: position 12,866,141 of record CP045900.1, read on the forward strand.
CAAGATCATCTTCAATTTATAAACTTATAAATATAAGTCGAAAATAGAAAAATACTTACCAAACGATTAAAAAGTAAAATGTATTGACTAAAAATTAAATATGATGAAAAAAGAACAAAATACGACTAAAATCAATTGAAACACGTTAATGACATATTAAACTTTTTTTTATTTAAATTTAAATACAGGACACGAAACAATATTCCAACTGTAAAAATATTTATAAAAAGATAATTTAAACCTTACTATTTGAATATTATGCCCATATTTTAAAAAAATGATTTTTATATTTGGTATGGATATTTGAGCCTTTTATTAGAAAATTTATTATTAATGATAATGTTTATTGTTGTAGTAAGGCTTACAATTTTGTACCATGTTATATAGTTTCATTTTTATGTGAATAAATAAGGGCGTAGCTGTGAAAAAGAAAACAAACATAAAAAGTATAGTGTCGAAAATAATAGTGAAGTTTTGTGACTTGATTCTGGGTGAGGAATGTCCATAATGTGATGGCTTGGTTATGTATCCAGCTCCCTTGCGACATCCCTTCCTGCTTTGGGTCTGCTGCAAAGATGTCGGAACCTTCCAGATTAAGTCAGAGTACTTACCTCGCGGCACTGCTGGTGGGGTCCCGGAGACCCGGTCGACAGCAGGCACGAGATCCTTGGTATCCTTCAGCTCCTGCCTGAGCTCAACACTCCTTCTTCTGTTGATCTCGAGCAGCTCAGAAACCTGGGTGTTGCTGAGATGGTGTTAATAGTAAATATCATAAATAGTTGTTGAAAAACATATATATATATATTATTTACTAAGGGAGTCTTCCACATCATTACTTTTGTTTCCTGCAATTCCCGTTTTTGTAATTAAGGGTTTCATATCCAAATGAATTTGAATATTTGAAATATTTGGCAAATTTTAATGACTTTAATTAGGTATATCTTGCTTACAGCATGATATTGACTTGCGTTAGTGCAGAATATAATTAAGCATTAAAGACTGTAAATTAACTAATGGAACAAACTATCTCCTCAATGAGATAATCGTATTTTACCTTCCCCTCTCGGGAGGCGAACCTACGTTCTCAACATTGAAAGTTGAAGTTTACTAAAAAAAAATGAGTGGACTCGTTTCAATTTTAACGAATCAGACTTGTTGACGTTAGCAAAAAATTTTATACAAAAACACAACAGATACCAGTTTGTAGGATTTTGTTTACTCTTTTCGAATGGCACCAACCTCAAGATCATACAACAAATAACAATAAGCTAGGGCCTTTAAAAGTCCATTTTAATTTTTGCTGGACCACTCTGTATATTAAAAGGTTTCTCATAAAACTAACAAATCGTAAAAACACTTAGTTCATTTTGTTAATGTAATTTATGCACATTTTGATAATGGGTAAAATATTATGATGCTTCATGTCGTTGGTGAATCTTTTGAATATATTTCAAGGTGTTCCTTTGATTTATTCATTTTCCAAGGAATAGATTAAAAAAGTCATGTTTGTATGCCGGAGCTCCAAAGCTATTTGCCAACCTATTTTTTATTGATATAAGTGTTTATCTAAGTTTAGAAAAACCCAGAATGCTATTTGTTGTTTCCTTTTTACCGAAAATACAGATGCTTTTTATGTCCATCTATGTATAATACTCATCAAGATACATTTGGGTTCGTGACTCTCTTCTTCAGATCCTATCCATCTCAACTCTAATTTATATCAACACAAAGAATAAACTTTTGTGTTTTTTTTCTCAACCATGATTGGTGGAGGTGAAGAGAGCAATAATTTAATCAAACAATTGGTAGTATACAACCAATAATATATTTCTCAAGGTGATGTGATGAACATCAGAGTTAAGATTTCATACTTAAGAATTTCAATAAGTGTCCTTCGCATGGGTTTCAATCCACGTCATATTCAAACCCTTTAATTGACTCGGCCAATACCTCGATTCTTAATAATCGAATAAAGAAACTCCTACTATGGCAGAGGCACTAAAGCTTATGAAATATTAATTAACTTACAAATATTATTTTCCTCACAAGAGATTTCCATAATATATTAGATAATTAACTCACCTTGCAATTTGTTTCACCAACAGGGAATGAAGACGATGACAAAGATAATTTTCCTTCATTCCTTCTAATTTATACTTCTTGGGAACTCGTGGATAGGTAGGATATGCTTAAGATATTTGTGAATACTTTATATTAATTTTCCACATAAATACTCCTCGGAGGCTAATTGAATACAGTGCAGCAAGGATTAGCTCATCATCTTTTTTCAGCACATATTAAAACTGCATCACCCAAATGCAGCACTGATATATATCATCATTGATTATTAATGCACTTACAGGCACTTTCGATGAATTGGGAGTTAATTTCACTGTATGTAGTTCATGGAGCGACCGAGGATCCTCGCGGCTTGTATGGGCTGGTGAGGAAGGTGGGAGGTTTAGGGAGTCCGTGAACACAATTGAGTGCCTACAGGAGGTCGTTATATTTCTGTCTATAACCCCTTTCTGTTTTCTATCTAATATGTGCGTGAAAATTAAAACTCGTTTTCATTATTAATTATGGAATACCTTTGTTTTTACCAAAACAAAAAACAAAAAAATGAAACATCCCTCGTGATGATGCTGGGCGTGGAGGCGTCAACTGGGGACAACATCAACCCGTATGCGTACGCATTTGATACTACATTCTAACAATTTGATGAACTTGAAGGCCAAGGTGCTTTCAAAGATTCGTAGAGTCAATTAAAGTAGGAAAAAACGTCCAATGGAATGATGCACCTTCACAGACGGCCTACTTTGTTCAGGAGTGGATAGAGGAAAATATCAACTTATGTCCCATAACGCACTGACTCCTCCAAAGCCGTGGCATCAAACTTTGTTGCAAATTGGATGAATAAAAGCAGTCTTCAGAAAAAATAATTACTGCATATTCTTGATGTCCCAGGGTTGAATTTGTCTCCTCGCCTGCAAAGTCCATACCAACGTTTCCTAAAATGATGATTCGATGGAAAAAATGATATGTTCCGGACTGGAACCACCCATCATGGCACATTTCCTTTTTAAAGATGTTTTGGATTTTTTCGGAGGTGGTTGGGAATCCATTCTTTGATCTCGATTTAGATGAATAATTTGAAAGGACACTTAAACGAGGATAAGCTTTCATTCATTCAGTCCTTCATGAAACAAACACACAAATAGCCACTGTTGAACGAAATATTTATTTTTCTTTCATTTTAATGTGCTGTTCATTATTAAGGAGGTGACCAAAGCACTTGGCCATTTCAAAAATTAAATATAATGTCCTATATGGCGTGGAATTCATAATTAATGAATTCACATTAAAATCAATATTTATTCTACATTCAAAAATGTGGCTCAAGATACCCCTCAGAAGAATCAAGCTATCAAGAAATTGGATTCCCTCTTAATAAATTCCACGGAGAATATGCCATAAAAATTACAAAGACATTTATATAACTCCATTCGGATATTATAGTAAAATTGGCCGATTAAGGACATTTATTAGAATTAAGGCACTGAAGAACCAATTTTCGATTTCAAAAATAAAAATATGCCGTCCTCACGTAATTTAAAGAAAAATATTCAATTCACGTAAATACTAATTCATATATATTATTTATTTTTATATAAATATAATGTAAAGAATATATTAAACTTATTCCATTTATAATTTATGAGTATGATTTCATCACTTCGAATTCTGTATCTCCCTGGCTTGAATGAGTCTCCAAAAATGTCTTGAGACCATGCTTGGAAGAATTTGTCCAAATTAATATAAAATTGAATATATTATTTTAAAAAATCAAAGAAAAAATATCTTTAGAAAAGGACCCAAATGTTGCAAAAAAGTCAATAGAATCCTTCATAAAGTATCACGAAATTTCTTCATGATTTAGATGATAAAAGGAGGTTGCGTTATATTTGTGTCAATTCCTGCCTTTAATTAAGAAATTCGGTAGATAAAATATGTTTTTATTAAAATAAGACCCTATTAATTTTTTACGATCTATATTTTACATTAGTTTTTTCAAAATAAATACTTAGTAAAAAAATGACTTTATTTTGTAATTCTTATCAAAATTTATAACCTAAGAGTATATTAGTGACGTCACACTCACCATTCTGTCCTAGCAGGCTGAACTCCTTCTGTCTGATATACCTTATCTCTATGTATCTTGGGTGGGAGAAGAAGGGGCAAGGTAAGATAAAATAAATATATGTATTTTTACGCAGCTATGGAACGCAACAGGGACCACAGGACATTTTTTTAAGAGGCTATCCTTAAGGGGTAGCCTCCTCTTTTTCCGAGTAACGATATGATCAACCAATTGATTCTTTCTGCCACCATACAGCCTTAAATAGATAGTCGTCCTTCTTAATGGCTTAAAGTATTTCAGGTTTTAAGGACTGAGAGGATGATATGCCTGAATCCTGTACACGTCCCGACTCATTCACGGGGAGGCGAGGCAGTAGTTGCCTTCAAGTGAGTAATGGAGTACTCGTAGTTTTAAAATGTCACGGCACAGCGAGATAAGTGAGCGGAGACCACTCATGGTAGCTCTTTCCGAGAGTTAAAGATGAATTGAAGCGGCTACTGGTCCGTTCAAATTGCAAAAAGTTGTTCAGGAAGAAATTTCTTGAACTTATTCGACCTATAAACTAATTTAAAGGCATAATTGTTTATCTGCGCATAGTTCCTCTCTGCTTTGTAGAGTTTTCTTGATGCAAAACTACGTGTCTTTCGTCCTTATCCTTAATCTCCATATTCTCCTAAGCGGAAAGACACGTAACCAGTGGCGTGAGGAGCTTTGCAAGACCCAGATTGATACAGTCCTTAAATCCAAGGATCGGCTGGACAACTGAGGTACGAGGAACTTTCTCCTCACTGAATTCCTCTCATCCAAAGAGATTTGGAGTAAGGTTTCACCCGCAGTAAAAGCTTTGGCATCCTCAAACGGGTCACGAAGTCGTCGATAGGCTCATCCTGGGCCTGACTCATCTCAAACAAGCATAGTCGTTCTTAGAGGACAGAGGAGCCATGTGGGGCTGAAACATATAACAATTGGCTCCAATAAAGAGAAAACTGTCCTGGGCTCTTTAAACTTTACATGACATTTAGCCTGTTTTGACATAATTTTGTATTTCTTGAAATTCACTAATGCTGTGCAGAAGTCCACGTATTTATGCTGCTGCTTTAGATTAATATTTGGGGGCCAGGATGCAGAACTGGCAAGGCACAGCTGGTTTATCCTCATGATCGTATTCCTAAAAGGGAGATATAGAGTTGCAATATTTGTAATGGATAAGTTCATGATAATTTTGGTTCAAAGTGAAAGTAAATGCCTTCATTTGGTCCAACATTTGTCACTGTAGTGAAATAGTGAAAAAGAAATATGGACTCATCTGCTTTAGAGGAGATATTTTTTGGCTTAGTATTATTAAAAGGAGAAAAAGAAAGGACCAAAGGCTATTCGTATAACAAATGTTTATAATGACTAAGTATATTAAACTGAGACGTAGTTCATAACGTAGTTGATGTACAAAAAAGGAAGCGAAAATTTTTAAAGAGCAATTTACATTATAAAATACAAATCATAATCCCTTTAAAAACATCATTAGTAACGGACATCTTGATATAAAATATTAAAATATTTCAGAAGTTCAACTCATCGCACAAATTGAAACTGTTTTTTTTTTGTTTTTAGTTGTGTTTTTGTAACAAGACTCTTGTCTTGCAATAAATATTTTTTTAAACCACAGATATACTGCCCTCAAATGAAAGCTATTGTGGATTGTTGTAAAGAAATGTTCAAAAAATACGATCACAGTGCTTCAAAAGACGTTTATGAAATCGTTACCGGTGACGAATCATATATCTATGCGTATTTGCCCGAAATAAAACAACAATCCACCTCTTGGACCTTCGAAAACGTGACAATTTCAACGAAAGTTGTTTGTGGAAGAAATACTTCGAAGCAAATGATGGCCTGTTTCTTCGGGAAAACTGGTCATCTGGAAGTTTTTCCAATTGAGTATTGTAGGATGGCCAATTTTGTGTGGAACGACACACTTTGTTAACATAATGCCTTCTAAGAAATCTTAAAAAACGAACATTTTAAAAGCCTTTTTCTGTTTAGTGTCTTTAATCTTAAGCAGAAATCCCCCCCCCCCCCCCAAGTCACAAAGTAATTGAGTCTTTAAAACAAAATAATCTCAAAATTGCACAAAAAGTTACAAATAACACGTACACTTTAGCCACAGACATAAGACTTATCCTCATTGATGCTGCTGTCCGCCACTCAGCAATTGAATAATCGAGTAAAAATTAGTTTTATCAATTGTTGTTTTACATATATGGTCTTTTATCTGGACAGTAATTTTGAACTATAATGCTCGTTGGTCTTTTTTCCGTAGTTGTCCAGATTTGATATGATTTCTTATTATATTTGTAAGTTTTTAGTGTATTTTTTATTTTACATTGCATTTATCTTTGTAGTATCAGAATAAAATTATTTTAATCATAAAAAAATGAACAAAAATATACGAATCATTGTTCACCCGGAGCAGTATTAATATTTATAAACTAATGACGATTTTTTGAAAAGTTTGTATGCTGACATATTGTAGGATTTTTGTTTTATGCTACTGGGCAGAAATGTGTTGCTCTTATTTGGTATTTACTATTTTAGAAATTTTGAGTTAAAAACTTTGTGAAGTAAAGAAAGTTTGATAGTCCAAAGCTGTCTAAAGTTTTATATCCAAGAGTTTGTAAAAGTTTAACATACTTAAATGTTTTGGCACATAAAACAAGTTTCCACGAAGAAAAAAAACTCCTTAAACAAAATACAGATGTATTTGTTTATTAGACCGCTTTTAATAAACAAATACATTTGATATGTAACCATTGGTCAGCCTCAATATTTGGGCGATCATTGACTTCTGCCTTAGCTTACCGTGTTGTGGTACAAGAAATGAATAAATGTTTCGTTTCACTTGTTGACAGAGTGTGATTTATTTAGTTCTTTAACAGAACTAAAGTAAATTCTAGTTATTCTTACTAATATTTTCCTGGTTATAAAATTCTTTGTTTAGTTATTTAAAAAAAACATTGTAAAATAATAGGACATAAAAACCTCGATAAATCAAAATGAATTTTGGCAGTAAGTTGTAAAATTTGTCCCATATTTAGCTTCTCGAGATAGAATGTATAAATAAAATTTATGGAAGAGCCTAAGATCTATAATTCCATTTAGCCTAGGATCGAAGAATCCATTCCCATTCCTATTTTCGAGTCAACCAAGCAAACAATACTTTATTTCACTCTTATTTGAAACTCGATTTGAGAACAAAAAAATCTTTTAAGAGTTTTATTTAAATGAGTAAGAATTTTGGAATGTCTCAAGATTTGTTTATTTACATTTGACGTATATGGGTTTATAATCCCCTATTGTTTATTTGCCATTTTCTATTGACGATTTTTTACTTAACCATTTTTACCTTTTTCCTTTATAATTTATTATATAATTTGTAATTCATTTTTACAAATGAAATAATATTTTTCCAAATAGATTAAATTCCTATCTACTCTGTATACATTTTAAACCAAACTTATAATAAACAATTAAATTAATAAACTTAATTATGTATAAAATGATCCATTCATTTAAAAATTAGATAATTATTCAAACTTTAAAATAATACCCATTGTTACTCGTTGATTTAATAAATAAAAAACTTTCATTGGGAGATTTAAAAAAAAATTCTAAAGAGTTTTTTTACTAAACTTAAAAGCATATTGAAGATACTCAAAAGAGGTTAAGTCTTTTGTACATAATCCTAACCTTGCTATAAGTATATGATTCAAATTAAATAATTGCCAAATTAAATACAAATAATTTGTTTATTAGCTCGTGAAAGCTGGTATTTATCAACCTTCCTAGAACCATTCATGTTTGAAATGCAACTTGAACTAAAATGTTGAAATTAAAAATATGCAAATTTTATTCAAGAGGTGAATTTGATATCTCCCACAAATTTTTCTATATTTGCCTTTTAAATGTTTAATCAAAATGATAAAAGTTCAATTTGTGTTTTTGAAAGCTAAATGTTTATTTTTAATTAAAAGAACTTTGTTAAAATATTTATTTATCAACATTCATAACTTTGTTTGAATGATAAAAGATGTATATCAACTGATGCATACAAATTGTTTTTTTTGTTGTTATTTGGTTAAAGAAATAAACTTGACTGAAAATAAGATTTTTTTATTTGCCTTTGATAATATAGTTTTTTATGCAAAAGATTGTTCGATTATAAGCCAATAGCTTAAATTTATTATTAAAGTTTATAATTTCATAAATTCACAGTTGCAAAAAAAAATATGGATAAGGAAAAAATATTGAACACAAAATAATTTCAAGATCTGCAAGAAATTAAGTTTTAAAAAAAATTAAGAGGCTATAATGACTGTTATACTTGGCTTATATACAATATACATGTACAGAGTTTTGCCGGTAAATTGGGACTGTTTTCAGGGTTAAATTTAAGTAACATCTGGTTTGAACTTTGCACCAATTCCTACACCATTGGAATCAACTGACAATTCTCTTTCGTTTGACACTACTTGAGTGACTGTGGTGTGAGTTAGAGCCATGAAGCAAGAAAAAAGGTCCGCCAACATCATTCTCGCCCGCGCCGGACGCACAGCTTCAGAGTTCATCAAGGCCACCAAGCTCCCCAGGTCGAAAGTTTTCAGGGTCTTAAAGGCCTTCCAGGAGGAGGGCAAGACGCAGAGGGAGAACCGCAAGCAGAGAAGTGATGCCAAGAGGTCTCCCAGATTCTTGGCTGGCCTGAAAAGGTCAATTACGGCAAATCCGACTATTCCGATGACCACCCTCGCTAAGAACCGTAGTGTGAATGTCTCCACTATCTATAAGGCCATTAACAACAACCTGGGGATAAAGTTGTATGTCCGGAGGACCAGAAATATCCTCACAGACAAGGTCAAGGCATCCGGGCTGAGAGGTGCCCCAAGTTGTTGGACCACCTCAAACATCAAGGTGCTTCTAAAGTGTTTGTTTTTGTGGAACAGAAGAAGTTCGTTGTTGACGCCAAGATCAACAGGCAGAATTCCAGAGTGATTGCCTTTGAACCCTTTGCTGTCCCTCCTGTCCTCAAGACGAAAAATCCGGCCAGTGTGATGGTCTTTATTGCAGTGGCCAGCAACAGCAGCATCATGCCCCCCATTTCGTTGAGGCCGGCCTCAAGATCAACACTGTGGAGTGCGTGCACATTTTGGAGGAGGTTATTTTCCCTTGGATGGATGAGAAGTTTGGTCTCGACAATGTGGTACTCATCCAGGACTCTGCACCATGCCATGGGTCCAAGACCACACAAACTTTGTTGGCCAGGAAATTCCCAATTTTGTGAAGGCTCAAAATTGGCCTAGTAATAATCCAGATTTGAACCTTCAAGAAAGGGTCAACGAACACTCTCATGGCAGCGTTGACCAGCTGAGGGCCTCCATCATCAAAAAATGCAAGAAAACCCCTGCCAGTGATGTGGTGGCTGCTGCTCAGAGGTCCAGGGCCAGAATTGAGGCTGTTATTAAGGCCAAATTTTTCAATTTTTCCAAACATTTCAATGTAGTTTTGATTAAGTATTTTTTTCTGGGATATAAACAAGGGGATGAAATATTATGAGAAGAACCTATAAACTATAATCCTAAGAACTCTCTTTAGAATAGTGAAGTACTTTTTTTAAATTTTACCCCAAGTGACCAAAATTTACACACAATTGAATGACCTTTTTTTATTCATTATTATTACAAAATAAAGAAAATAAAGTGTTTAGGTATGCAACTAAAAAAAAATTGTAGAAAGGAATTTTTCGAAATACTCTTTCCTAAAAAACACGTCATCAATTTTTTCGGAAATTATTTTCTAAAAAAAAACCGTCATCCCTTTTTTCTAAAAAATAAAAAAGTCGTCACTTTGTTTGGAGATTCTTTTCTAAAAAACGTCATCACTTCTTTTCTAAAAAAAGTAGTCACTTTGTTTGGAAATTCTTTCTTTAAAAAAATGTCGTCACATCTTATCCCAAAAAAATTCGTCCCTTGGTTTGGAGATTCTTTTCTAAAAAAAAAACGTCGTCACTTTATTTGGCAAATTATTTTCAAAAAAGACCTTCTTATGTTGTGAATATAGACGTTTTGCGGACCCCAGGTTGGGAAATCATTTGAAAATCGGTTCGGGCTCATTTTTATTATAAAAACCCCTGAATAGTACTTTCGTTTTTTTTCAAAATTAAACAATGTTATTTTTAAATATTTGAACGCTGAACACTAAAAGATTCATTCATTTATGAGATGCTTCTCCGAATGAGCAATTACCTTTACATTGCTGCTGCACTACTTGCGAAGTTCAAAATGACCCTTGGAATTGATCATTATTAGATCATCAACTAATTTCTTAACTTCCTGCACAGAGTCAGCACCTGACAGCAAATCATCGACATACATGTCTTCATGAATTGATGTGACTGCCTTCCTATGAGTATTTATAAGTGTGAAGCATTCCATTGCATAGAAGCAACACATGAGTGAGAAGCGCTGGCAATTCCGAATACCTGACGTGTGTGGCAATATTCGCGTACAGGTCCACATGACGATGGTCTCCAAAAAAATCTCATTAAATCTCTCTCTTGTGTTGGCAGAGAAACTTGACTATACATTTTTGTAATGTCAGCAGTTAGGGCAATTCTAAAAATCTCCATTTAAAAAGTATATTCACAAGGTCAGACTGAAGTTTTGGTCCTACATACAATAGGGAGTTGATGAAATTCCTGAACCCGTGGACATTGATCCATCAAATACTATTCTCAATTTTGTAGTCGTTGATGATCTTTTCTAACCCCATGATGAGGTAGATAACAAAGATCCCGACTGTTACTTAACTTTAACTCGTTAGATGGAACATCCTCGACGAATCCTAAGCTCAAATTCTGCTCCATAGCCTTTTTATAAACATTTGCTTTGGTCTTTTCACGGCGTAATTTACTCTCTAAATGGTTGAATCGTTTAAGAGCAAGGCTTCCAGAAGATCTTAAATCTTGAAATTCTTCTTTTAATGGAAGAGATGCTTCAATACGTCCATCACTTGAACGTCTAACTCCCTTTGAAAATATAGTATCCGCCATAAGTTCCTCCTTCGTTTTCATAGTATCCTTCTCAGTACCCAATCCCTCAATTCTCCAAAATTGAAATATATCTACTGGACAAGAAACATGAGATGCAGATAGTCCTTTTCCTTCTTGTCGTGAATTTGTATTTCCACAGACAACCCATCCAAATCTAGTATGACGTGCATGGTGCCCCTGCTGTAAAAAATTAAAACATGATGACGTCTCACGTACTTGATTATGTCTTTTTGTACATTGAGTGCTTTGAAGAAACTGCAACTATCTAAAAAATGTGTTTGTTAGGGCAGTTCACACAATTGTAGAATTTTGCTACAGTTTTACAAGATCTTTTTTAATAGACTGCTGCCCTCTATCCGGACTATCTCTCTAGCTTCCGCTACATTTGCAGATATTTTAATTTGTTTAAGAAACTCTATTATTGAAGAACAAAAATCATCATTAGTAGAAACAAAACGTTCTTAACCATCTCGAATAGTCTCACTGAAGTCCTGTTGAAGTAGTCGAGTCCAATACTCTTTAACGACTTGATGAGGACGTTCCTCCAAATGATGCAACTCCCTTCGGGCTACTCCAAATTATGATCCTCGAAGAGTCTCTGTAATGAGGGGATCCAACAATTTTCCTCTTCAGTGAAATCAAATCCTCGCGAATCCGTCGTATCCATATACCATCCGGCTCGAAGGACCATGAAAAGTTCCTAGCTCCTTCCCTTTAAAGGCAGGGACGGGCCTCAATAATAGTGGACTGTATTTATTTATCTTCAAGACTTCAATCCCCTTCTTTATTTTACCATGTTCCAAAAGGCTCTAATAAGTGAAAAAAGACAAGAAAAGCATTGGCATGTATCGCATTTTTTAAGCTTTCAAAAATTTAAAAATTACGATATACATATTTCAAACGTATTATTTTTTTAATGTATTTCACGAAACTCTTCTAAAAAATATTCAATTACAATGATGTAATATACGAGTGAGAAAGGAGTTAACAATTAAATAATGGTGGGGGTATTAAGGGATTCATAAAAAACAGGTAAGTGCAGTAATATTTTAAAAAGATCTTAGACAGTTAGAATAAAAAAACCAGGGCACTCTTAAAACTGGAATTCTACCAATGTTAATATCAATAATAAATATTTTTTTAAACGATCGGAAAAGAAGATCGGATAAGGTTTTAAAAGAGCTGGTTGATTTGATCAAGAAGGGGAGGGAAGGAGGGGAATAATGTAAACCAGGGGTCGGCAAATAGTGGCCCTCGGGCCAATTTTGGCCCGCCATTTATTTTGTCTAGCCCACGAAACGACATTAATTTGATGTTAATTTTTTTCTTAAGCCCATATTTTCAAAAAGAAAAAAGGCATTCAGCAATCCTATCAATTTCGAAACATTTATTTAGGAATACAGTCATAATTCCAGTCACTTGGCCCCCTCCCCGTGATTTTAATATTGCAAAGTGCAAGAGCCTTCCACTTGCTAGATCAGACTGGAACAACTCCAGCTTCCTTGTAATTGAATCCATCTCCTCGATCATGTCTACAATGGTTTTTCCTCTCCCTTGTAGATGCAGGCTTAGCACAAAGCGCTCCAGTGCCATTCCTTAACTTAACCAGCGCATGTCATTGTGAAGTAGCTGATCTTTGTAGCAGGCCTCTGACTCAGCAACAAGTTGACGAAATAGACGGTGCTCTGTGTTTGATACACCCCAGACTATGACTCTCATCACTTTATCCATGATATTAGTCAGCACGCTACTGATTCTGGCGCACAGGATACTCTGGTGAATTAGGCAATGTAGTGCGTGCATTTGTGGTGCATTCTCTTCCATTGGGCCGCCAGACCTCTGTGACAACCAACTTTGGCCCACGATGTCATTGTTCGAAAAAAATTGGCCTGCGTACAAACGTAATTGCCGATCCCTGATGTAAACAAATAAAAAGTAGTAAGATAAAGCTCACTTTGGAACGTGGACTTGGACAAGGGCTTCCACCTCTCTGTAAACGATTGAAGCCATATGCGTGGGCATGTGGTAGTTCCTGCTTCGCGCGGCTTAAATCATACAGATGACTTTGGTGAGGACGGCGTCTGCTTGGAAAGCGCATTGACTCTCCGGATGAACTGCAAGCAGCCAATCTTTCTTCTTCAGGAAAAGACCTAACTCCCCCAGTATCAAAGGTTCCACTATTTTTCTTATGGACTTTACGGCGCTGCACTCGTAGAAAAGGTGCTCTGGGGTTTCCATGTTATCATTGCAAAAAGAGGAGAGCTTTTCCTCAACTTTTTCCTTCGATTTGTTGGTGAAAAGGCTTGACGTAGCAAGCCGATACCTCACCCATTTCTGACTAGAATTGGTAAATGGATTTTTCATTACTGTCTTCCATCCACAGTCAAGAAGACGCTGGTCCTCTACAGCGAGTCTTACCATTATTTTTTCACAAGGGTCCTGGCGTCATGTGCCTTCATGCTATTTTTAGTTCTATTTTGGGGAGTGCCTCCAGTGCAATATAAAAGGGTGTGAATGGGCCATATAGGGGGACGGAATATGAATCTTTTTCTAAAATTTTCGACGCCAGTAAAAAAGTTTGTGGGATATATTTTCCCCGTAGCTGCGAGACTAGACCCCTTGATGTGAGATTATCATAGTTGAAAAACTCATCAGTACTACCTATGATTTTATTAAAGTTCAGTGGTTCATGCTCCTTTAATAAATCGAAGGCTCCACTCATGGCAGACTCCCATGATAATACCATATTGCCCATGACACATCAATGTTCTTCACAATTCTAAATAGTTCATCGGGGACCATAAAGATTCTTTGTTTGAACTGACACTTTGTTTGAACTGACACTTTATTTGAACTGCAAATTTTCTTTTAATATTAACAGCACAGAACTTTTCACTCGTCCTCAGTCTCCTCAGCCAAGAAAAGTTCAAGGACTTCCAAAATGATTCGAGATCAACGAGGCACAAACCCTCAATCGTGAGCTCGAGTGTGAAGTCTGATGCCCGATATGTATGGTCGCTTTGAGTTCCATAGGAAACCTCTTCGTATGAAGTCAACTGAGGATTTTACAGGAGCCGAGGAAGGGACATATCTGAGTAAGTGAACTACTCGCAAAATAATCTTTTTATCCATACGTTGATTTTGTCCAGAAGATTAAGATTCAGTTTTTTATAAGAGGAACCCGCCTTTTCATTAATGATGTTTTTTTTTTTAGGACGGTTTCGTTTTCCTTATGGGCGATGTGGACACCCAGAAGACGACTTCTGGAATTTCAATTCGGGAACATTGGTTTTAGCAAGGATGCTATAGATGAGACGACTACAGTTTTACTCACAGTTATGGAGAGCCCGGAACGGCTTCGAAAGACTTCAAGAACCCTAAAGAGCTCATTGATTGATTTTTGTTGAACTGTTGTGCTCCCTGTTAGAATAAAGTCAGGTCATCTGCATAAAGTTGACATTTAAGGTCATTTTTTCTGTGTGTAGTCCTATGATGTTTTTATTTGAAATAATTTCTTCACATAGTACATTGATGGCTAGAATGAATAAAGTTGGCGCAAGAATGTCCCCTTGCCGGACTCCTTTTTCATTATTGAAGCTTGGGTTTTGACCAGGTATGTCGATTTTACAAGAGGCTTGCCTCAGAGTGGAAGCAATTTTATGCGTCAAATCCTTTGCGATATTGCTATTATCAAGCTGACTTACAATAAATTAATGAGATATTGAGTCAAATGCTTTTTGAAAATCAACCAGCACTACTGAGAAATCCAAACCTTCTTTTTTTGAGACAGTAATTGCGTCATGTATGTTACGTGGGATATCGTCAGCCATTTTATCCTTCATGAAGCCTTATTGAGATTTGTTTAGAATCGCTGGGGCATAGTGCATGAGCCTCTTGTTCAATATACTTGTAAGTATCTTGAAAGAGGTGTTGAGTAATGCGATTGGTCTGTAGTTTGTGATTATATGTTGGTCTTTTCCCTTTTATGAATTAATTTTATGAAACTTTCATTCATGAAAGAAGGAACAGAGCCACATTGGAAAATCTCTTTGAATACCAGACGCAAGACAGGTGCAAGTTGTGGAACAAAGGATTCATAAAACTCGAATGGAAGGCTCGAAGGACCAGGAGATTTATATTTCTTTTTGTAATTGTGTATAAAGTCTATAATTTCTTGTTCCGTGATCGGATTTATGGGTTCCTTTTCGTCCGGATTAAGAGTTGATAATTGGGGCAATCCATCCTGAAACTCCGAGGAGTAATTAAGCCTCATGTCTCTCCACAATTTACAGAAACGAACATCTTCTGAATTTTGGCAGTCCTGACAGGAATACAGGCTTCCAAAAAAAGTCGAAGCTTCGTTTCTTATAAACTCTAGATCATTCGATATTATATCATTGTTTCGTAGTGCTTTTAGCGTACCCATATTCCTATGTATCCCTCTAAATGCTTCAAACAAGACTTCCCTTTTATATTATCCTCCGCTAAGGCTGACTTCAGTCGAATAAGAGTGCCCTTATTTTCATAATCAATCATTTTATTGATTTGGTCATTTATATCTGACGGGTCTTCCGAAGAATCTGCCATTAATTTTAATTATTCCATTTTTCCCCTTCGTTCTTTAGCCTTATCAGACCCCGCTTGTAGGAAGATCCCCCTGGATGAAGATTCTATTTTTTCAAGAGTAAGGAAGGCGAGTAGATTCCGATGTTCATTTAATGAGTGAGGCTCGTTATTGTACTAATTATCTTTTTACGCGTTTCTTGACATTTAAGATGGCTTATGTTTAGTTTCCAATAGGATACAAGTTGATTTTTAGCCGTATGGAATCTCGCTACTATTGGGCAATTGTCAGATATGAGTGGGGGGAATTTATTAAAGTCAGAAAGACGAGTAGCAATTTTAGAATACATAAATATATAGTCCAGTCAACTTTCGAATGTCTTGCCGTCTTATGCGGAACCTTTAAATGTCATTAAAGGATTTTCCGGTTGAAATATAACACCACTGTCTTCGAGTAAGTATTTAGTAATTACTTATTCGAGATTCAAACCATTTTTTTGTTTCTAGAACCTGGGTAATTATTACAGTCTCGTTTGGGATCCCGTTAGATATTCAGATCTCCTACAACGATTGTTTCTAGGTGGGAAGGGTCGTGGCTGACAATATCCGTGTAGAAACGATCAACGTCCCTATTAGGTCCGTATATACCATATAGCCTGCTTTTCAATTTTGAAGATCAATGTCGATTGTCACATAGTTTCCGCCTTCGTCTGTGCTTATCAATGAAGGGTTTAATGATTTATTAACAATTATTGTTACCCCTCTAGAAGGATGTGTATTGTTTGTTTGACCATTCGACGCGAAAGAAATGTGAGAGGAGGGTATGAAGTTGGAAATAATTTGGGGATTCACCAGGCGTGTGTCCACAAGGCCTGCCACATCTGGAAAGACTATCAGTTTTAAGTATTGAATAGTTTTGTTTGTTCTATGAGTAGAAGCTATTGAGTTAACGTTGTAAGATAGAATAGATATCATATTATATTTTTTTTGTTAGCTTTATGTTTTTTGTTCGAGCTCTTTTGTGTTGTGGAGTTTGTATTTGAGATGCGGACATGAGCACATCAGTGATGCTCCTTTCATTTGCTCCTAAAGGATCAATGACATCTGAGGCGACCGAGTTTGTTGGTGGAGTATCTGTTTGTTCGTGGGGTGATTCAACTGTACTGTCAACGGGAAGTTGTAATAGCTGTTCATTTTCAGACGAATAATGTCTAGGTCTCTTTAGTGAACTGACATTTTTTACTATTTTAAGGGTTTTTGTTTCAGTTTCAGGAGACTTAGTCGCAGCGTTTATATCAGTTTCTTTGAAATCTGTTTTTAGGGATTTTGGCGAGGATGAATCACAATCCACGAGCGTGGCTGTTTTAGTATTGGATTCTAGGATTGAGGAAGGGAGAGGTTCAAAGTTCGCTGGGGGTTCTATTTCATTGGTCGTTTTGGTATTTGAGAAAGAGGGCTGATTATTTGTAGAGAGGGATCTTTGGTACTCCTTAATTGAGACCTTTTCATTATTCCATTTAGATATTGTATGAAAGTATTCAAAGCAGTTAGAGCATTGTCAACGACTTTTTTGGAATTCAAGTTTTATTATTTGACCATTCACAGGTAAGAAAGTTGGGAGTTTTCCGGCTTCAGCTTTTACTCTTAGGAGTAAGTTGCATGAACCTAGTTCTTGAGCCATTCCTTTAAAAGCCAGGTGGCTGTTTAATTTAGATCTATTGATCTCAGATCTGTCGTAACCAAGAGAGGAGACTTCTTCTACAAAAGCATTTAAAGCTTCAGTTAGTTATTCTTCAGACGCTTTACCCAGGAACTTGAGAGCTCTAAGGGTGAATGGTCTTACAATATTTTTCAGGAGAGAGTTTCTCAGCCCTGGAATGTCAATAATAAACTCCGACTTACTCGGCCGTTGTTCGTAAACAAAAGGAAGCTCAAGGATCGCAATTTTTTTAGAATATCAATTGGCGTTTTGACTCCAATTATGGCCTTGCCAGGGCCCATTTCGGAGCTAAGGTAGAAATGTCGTAAGAAGGTAATCCAAGCTTATGTATGGCAATCTCGGCCACGTCATAGTCTGAGAATTCATCTTCAGAGGGAGGGGTTTCTTCACCTTTCTTTATATAGTTATTTGAAGAAAGGCCCCAATGTCCTTTTTAAATGGAGGAGATGATTTCGTCTTCGTCGATGACGTCAGAGACTCCGGGATCTTTGGAGCATTCTGGACGATTGTTTGGGGGTTCTGGGATATTTAGGCTCTCGCCGTGATCGAGAAGTTCATTCGTATTCTTTTCATTAGGAGATGAGTTATCTTGGGACGACGTGTCGTCCGTATGATGGGATTTTCAAGGGTATTGGACCGAGAAGTGGGGGAGGGGCCTCCCCTCCAGGTTTGACATCCGTGTGATAGACAGAGAGTCTGCGGATACTACAGTTACATTATTTTAACTATTTCACAACGTAATTGCAAAAATAATTAATTATTTAAAAAATATTTTTCCTCTAAGAAACGCACGACCTAGTTGACATACGTCAGGAAAAAAAGCGTATTATTGAATCAGAAAGGTTTTTTGTGATATTTCATCAAGAAAGTACATAAATATTACATATTATCCAAGGTAAGTTAAAAGTAAGGTAGAACGCTTTTAACTAATGAAAGTAAAAAACATACACCGCCACGCAACCTATATCATAAGTATGACACCACAAATGACAAAAGAGGGTCTATTTTATAAGTAAAATATGTTAAATATAATTGAATTTAGCCTTTAATTAGATCATAGAGGAATTAATTATCACAGTTCTATTAGAAAATGGAAAAAGATTACATTTTGTAAATACTCATAAATTTTTGATGATTTAAATTTGCTGAAATTATCCAAAATATTTCATAAAAAAGCAAACTCTTCAATCATTATATGATAAAACACATAAAACTAACGAAATAAATAATAACAAAAAAAATACTGTTTATAATCATATATTAATGTTATTCAAGACATATTTAGAAAAAAAGTCTATAATTTATTGGAGCATTTAATTAATCCACTGTTTCATTTTTCGCCTCTCTCTTAAACTTTTTCTATGACTAGCTTTTTGCTCTTGAATGTGATTTTTTCATATTTGTACGAATTTTAGCAAATTTATTAATAGCTTCCAATGGAACCGAGGGCACCTTTGACAATGATTTTGAAACTCTTTTGAAAAGGTTGTCGTTCCTATCAACCCTTCCATTTATTATATATTATTTGAAAAAATTTGTTCACATTTCCTCATAGCCTCTAAAAAAATGTTTTTTTGCTTTTTTTATTAATTGAAGCCGTTTTTTGTAAGAGTAAGATGAACTAATGATAATTTGAGTAGGGATTTAATACTTATTATATATAATAAAAGTGATTGGTTTATGTTTTCTACCAGACGTGACGTCACACGAAACATATTTTGGAACCTAAGCTTATACATTATGAAATGGTGGGATGTTGATAATATCTAAGTAGTATGTATTATCTTACTAAGACAGGAATAGGAAGAATAATATGGGATTATATGTATATCGGATTTGATACATGATGCAATCGATAAGAACAAAGCTTAATACGCAATGAAATTGAAGCAATATGTATGATTATTGTCCTAGTTAATCTAAAAGATAAAAATATTATATTTTAGAAATGATAGAGGAAGTGACGAATCTCGTAATGTGGATTAAAAAATTATTTATAAAATACATATTATAAATAATTTTGCATCAAAACTCTCGTAGAAAGGGATTGATTGATAGTAATATCAAAAGATATGGAAAAGGACTTATTTGTATACACAGAGAGATAAGGAGAGGGAAACATAAAATCACATGGAATTATTCTACAATCTACGACTTCCCTCACGGTTGTTGTGAACATCAATTCTGAGAGAAGAAATTTATCCTTTGCTATTGTCTCTTTTTCATGGACTTCGATCCATTCCATTTACGAAACACTTGTCACATATTATTATGGATATTAAGAAGCAAATGTTCATCCAGAAGAATATAATGATATATACATAAAGTCTTGCACCACTTTCAGATATGTCCAACTTTCTTATTATTCATTAGCATAAACTCAGAGAAAAAAATACATTAAAGACTTGATAGACAAATATCAAACCACATCTTTTGTGAATTAGATCTCCGTTGCCCTCAATCACGTCCTCGAAACCACAGCTTCATGTTCTGCCACTTCTTCTTTGCAGAGAACGTCAGGTCGCTGACACAACTGTGAGGGACAGACCTTTGAATCCATCTGCCACAACATACTACAGGAGAGTGAGGTAGGGGCTCTGGAGGAGTCAGTGCGTTATGGGACATAAGTTGATATTTTCCTCTATCCTCTCCTGAACAGAGTAGACCGTCTGTGCAGGCGCATCATTCCATTGGACGACTTTTCCTACTTTTAATTGACTCTCCGAATCTTCGAAAGGACCTTGGTCTTCAGGTTCATCAAATTGTTAGCCACAGTAATTAGTATCAAATGGGTACGCATATGGGCTTGATGTTGTCCCCAGTTGACGCCACCACGCCCAGCATCATCAGGAGGGCAGGATGTTTCGTTTTTTTTGTTTTGTTTTGGTAGAAACAAAGGTATTCCATATTTAACAATAAAAAAGAGTTTTAATTTTCACTCAAACAATAGATAGAATACAGAGAGGGGTTATAGACAGAAATATAACGACCTCCAGTAAGCACTCAATTGTGTTTACGGACTTCTTAAACCTCCCGCCTTCCTCACCAGTCCATTCAAGCCGCGAGGATCCTCGGTCGCTCCATGATCTACATACAGTGAAATTAACTCCCAATTCATCGAAAGTGCCTGTAAGTGCATTAATCATCAATGATGATACATATCAGTGCTGCATTTGGGTGATGCAGTTTTAATATGTGCTGAAAAGAGATGATGAGTTTATCCTTGCTGCACTGTATTCAATTAGCCTCCAAGGAGTATTTATGTGGAAATTAATATAAAGTCTTCACAAATATCTTAAGCATATCCTACCTATCCACGAGTTCCCAAGAGGTATAAATTAGAAGGAATGAAGGAAAATTATCTATGTCATCGTCTTCATTCCCTGTGGGTCAAACAAATTGCAAGGTGAGTTAATTATCTAATATATTATGGAAAGCTCTTGTGAGGAAAATATAATTGTAAGGTAATTAATATTTCATAAGCTTCAGTGCTTCTGTCATAGTAGGAGTTCTTTATTTGATTATCAAGAATCGAAGGTATTGGCCGAGTCAATTAAAAGGGTTTGAATATGACTTGGATTGAAACCCATGCGAAGGACACTTATTGAAATTCTTAAGTATGAAATTCTTAACTCTGATGTTCATCACATCACCTTGAGGAAATATATTATTGGTTGTATACTACCAATTGTTTTGATTAA
Source organism: Caligus rogercresseyi (assembly GCA_013387185.1). Lineage (NCBI taxonomy): Eukaryota > Metazoa > Arthropoda > Copepoda > Siphonostomatoida > Caligidae > Caligus > Caligus rogercresseyi. The sequence continues at coordinate 12,887,365 of CP045900.1, forward strand.
ATTATGCTCTCTTCACCTCCACCAATCATGGTTGAGAAAAAAAACACAAAAGTTTATTCTTTGTGTTGATATAAATTAGAGTTGAGATGGATAGGATCTGAAGAAGAGAGTCACGAACCCAAATGTATCTTGATTGAGTATTATACATAGATGGACAGAAAAACTATCTGTATTTTCGGTAAAAAGGAAACAACTAATAGCATCTTCTGGAGTTTTTCTAAACTTAGATAAACACTAATATATTGGCAAATAGCTTTGGAGCTCCGGCATACAAACATTATTTTTAATCTATTCTTTGGAAAATGAAGAACTCAAAGAAACACCATGAAATATATTCAAAAGATTCACCAACGACATGAAGCATCTGGATATTTTACCCTTATCAAAATGTGCATAAATTACATTAACAAAATGAAGTAAGTGTTTTTACGATTTGTTAGTTTTTATGAGATACCTTTTAATATATATGTGCTCATACTCTTGTGTTATTGTGTTATTTTTGTCCATCAACATATTTTTAAGTCCAATGCTTTAAATAATATTCATTATCTTTGACTTTTAAATTGTACTACTTTATTGAATAATTTTTTTCATCTAGCCAAAAAATAGAAGTAAACATCCAGAAACGAAAAGTAGTTGTTATAAATTATAAAATATTGGGCCTTCAAATTTTTTGTAAGGTCTTGACAAAGACTGTTTTATTTATAATCAAATATACATATACTTATATACACAAAGGACTGAGGAGAGGAGATCTATGTAATTCGAATGACTCTTAGTTTCTTAGGAGTGTATATCTCTAAGAGTTTTGATCACAAGATTTGGTTAGTCTTCATTATGATATGATAGGACTTTGCACCCACTGAAATTATCCCAAGAATTAAACCGCTATCAAGTACAGTATATTTGAACTTCAAATTGCTCGACAACAGGCCCTTGGGTTCTGCCAATCACAACATTTAGATATTTAGGCCTCGAATCTATCGCCCTTGAAATCCATCGATTTTAACTACGACAAATTGGAGAATCAAAGTCAACAATAATGGTCCTTTGGGTTTGTTGATTACAACATTACAATATCGGGAAAACAAATCACCCATCAATGGACCCTTTCACAGTTATGAAATGTTTAGGTTTAACCCAACCAAAAAGGTACCCTGAATTCCATCTAAACACAGTACTATATATAAGGATTAAAAGCAACTGCCAATCGGCATTTATCACACTTTAGCTATAATGGTTTCACACTTATTGTCAATAGGCAATTTAGACATATATATATATATATATATATATAGGGCTGTTCTTATTTTTCAAATGTTTGAAATGTTAGCAGCATTGTGGATTTTCTGTTTTTGGTGATAAAAGAAGACGACATACAAAGTTTGAACAAAATCGGTCAACATTACGAGGTCGCGAAACGAGGTCAAAGTTTTAAAAAATTAGTAAAAATATAGTTTTCCGCAAATTTCTTCAAAATGGTGGACGTTACAGACTTCAATAATAATTATTAATTTAAAGGAAATCTAATTTACTACCAGACGTATGTTTGATGTTTTTTAATAAAACAAAGTTTTCAGTAAAAACAAAGAAAAAAATGGAGTGTGTAATGTTAGCATATTTCATAGCTTTTTTGTATCAATTAACTTCACTCGCCTGTAGAAGATGACTTGTTCGCTTCAGAGTAAAATAGTACTTTTAAGTTTAGTACAACTTTGATGATAAATCCAAAAATGACCTTGGTTGCATTCTATCAATTCAGAATTCAGTACAATCTGAGTTTACATCATATGATTCAGAGCCTGTATTGACCTATAAGAAATCGATTATGAAAAAAATAAAAATAATGTGTTTCTTAGATTTGCGTCAAGGTATCCTCTCAAAATTTTACTTTGTCTCTGACGCATTTATAATCCATTATATGCGTCATTTTGTACGCGAGATATGCTTTTTTAATGTACATATAACTCTCTACTTATTAAATTGACATGATTTAGTATACCAAAATATTAAAGCTGGTTACCAAGCTTTCATTTGATATTTTGGTGTTCTAAAAATCGCTATACTTTAAGAGATATAAGCAAATACATTTTTGCACGTACTCTCCCCAAAAAATTGATTTTTGATATGAGAATATACAATTACCACTTGGTAACTACTGTTACTGTTAGCTAGATGGATAGATAAAGAAAAAAAGAAGGGAGAGAGTATTTTGCCTCACTTCTCTCCCTTCCTTTTTTCTTTCTCTTTCTGTTATATATATATATATATATTATATATATATATATATTGTCTCATTTAAATTTGTACAAAATAACTATATATGAAACTATCAGAGGACAGTAATCAAATTTAATCATCTACACCTCGTTCATTACTGATAGAAAAAAATATAATTTAACAATGTCTAGAAACATTTGGTTTCTACCCCTATATATATATATATATTGTATAAATATGTTTCCCTAATCAAAGGAAATAATAATCGTCTACCACACATATATGTCAAATTATTTAACCGATCAGTCTTGGAGTAATGATATACAATGATCTATTGATTTACTCTGCATAGCAGCTAATACGTAAGTAATGAATCCTCACGTAGAATAAGAAACACATTATAACTAAATGAGATTACTTCCAATCCATTTATAATCATATAATTCTATCATGGATTTTCTTTGTTCAGTATAAATGTCTAAAAGAAAATTACTTAGTGTATATTTTTGTCTACAATCTGTAAAGCAAGAGTATGAATTTCCACTATTTGCATGGGGACAATGTGATATATTAAAAAATAGTCCCATGTTTGTTACGAGAGGTCTTATGTGATCGATCCGAAGGTAAAGGAAGAAAAGTTACAGTTTGTAACGTGTAAATATAAACAAAACAACTTAGTTTGCTACTTCTTACTGTTGTTAACTAGAGATACTACTTTCACTATTAAAGAAAGAATGTACCAAACTATGATATTGGAGAATGAAATGAAGAAAATATTAATTGATACATGGAGGACAAAAAATGTTTCTTTCCTCCTAAGTTAGTTGTTAAATTTAAACACGAACCGTCAATTTAATGTGGATACAAGATGTTAATGTTAGATGGATAAATATAAATGTCGATAGTCCTTTAGCACTGCAAATTCTTAATTAAAAAGGAACTGACTGTCATGGAATGACAATGACAGACTTTGATTATTCCTTGAAAATGAACGATCAAATTAGTAAGTATTATAATAATAGAAATATATAGGATCGAAGCTACGATTGGTTTCGCTGAATATCTAGGTTTTTGAAATGTTATTCAATGAAGAGGAAAGGCAGCGAAACAAAGAACTAAAGAGAGTTTGACATTTCACATATCCAATATATTGTTCAGATTCAATTAACATCTGCACTGATAGACAGCTAAGGAGCTCTTTTTGTAAGACATAATTTATAAATCATCCGCAACCTATACACCCGCATAGACATCTAGAAATAGATATTGAAGATTGGCGTCACAAACAACAATAATCAAATAAGAGATCCTTCGTTCGATGGACAAATTTTAATGGCATAATGCTTATTCACAGGGATGCAATTCCATTTGACCAAATTGGCAGAAGATATAAAATCATTTAATTTATGGCCCAACACAAATATCATTTTAGTAACCGCTCAATAAGGTTTCAAAGGCCTTCAACACAATAACGCTTAAGTAAATTATCCTTTACAGTACTCGTTTTTTCATTGAAAAACATACTTTTAAGAGCTCGGTTCTTAGTTATTTAACTTGATTTTTATTCTGCGACAAAAAAAATTATCATCATATCAAAATACAATAATTTTATTATCCAAATATGTGTCTCTTGCATATAAAATATAAGTTGTTACAAAATAAACATCATGTATTTGATAGCATTAGACAAAATGAATTAATATACTTGTTTACAAATCAGTATATGTACTTAGATTTTTGACGTAAATAGATTAAAACAAAGAAAAGTGTGTTTTTATCAGCACATTTGAATCCTTTGTAATACATTCATTGAATTTCCATCAGTCGAATATCACCATGCTGTTCACCTTTGTTCTTCTATGCACGCTTTCATTCTCTCCCATGGCACTGGCCTTCTTTGTCGGACCCGGTGGTAGATGAGGCGGAGGAGGTGGTGGCTTCCGTGTCTGCTCTGGGAAGCCCGAGAAATGGGTTCTCCTCATTGGAAATAGTTACACGGACTCCGGTGTTGATTCTAAGGTCAAGCAGTTTTTGGAAGTTACCGAGCCAGGCTTCTGATGGATGGTTTCAAAGTATGTGAGAGGCGGACAAACCTTGCAGGCCATGCAAGAGATCCCACTCTTACAAACAAGCTAAGGAATGAAGGTTATGATCATGTCGTTATTCAAGTAAGTATGTAGTTATTCATTTAGTATATGCAGCATTTTCAGTATGAATAAGCTATATATTTAAGAGTTTAATTGACCACATTTATATCCAAACACAAAACAATATCATGGGTGACAAGTTAACTATTTGACTATATTTGGATACATAAAAAAGGGCAGACATCAAGCCTAACCAAACAAATATGTCTTTGTTTGTAAGGTTAAAATAGTTTAATAGGCTTATGTTTATTTATTCTTTATCCCCAATCTAATACTTCTTAACTCAAAGATCAAATAAACAAGAATAGTATTTTTCTAAAAATAATCAAATTTGTAAGAAAATAAAGTGATTAATTTTTATATCTTTTACATATACTGGGCTCAATCCCAAGAACCCTCCTTCTCAGAGGCCTATGTCCAACTGAACGTATAACCCGCCGCACGACAACTCGTCAGCAACATTCGTGTGGGAATTCCCAATGCCAATATCGTCTTCTTCGACACTTGGGGAGTGACGAAATGCCTTCGATGGCCCGCTATATCGAAATGGCCAAAATGAACAAACCTGCCAGTGTTGCACCCGTGGGAGAGGCCTTCCGATGCCTGAAGAACACAAGGGCTGACCTATTTCATGGCTTATTCACCAGCGACAACTCCCATCCTACACGAAGTGGAGTGTATGTGGCTGCATCGACTATTTCCCAAACGATTTTGGGAAAGTCCAACGTTGGTTCTTCTTTCACGGACGGTCTTGGAGCTAATGCACCAATATATAATGTGCTGCAAACTTTACTGTTCAAAGCAGGAATTGGGTCTTTAATAAAATTAAAAAGTTGTAAATTGTCCTAGAACTATAAAACCATGAAAAATATACATCGTACGAACATTGAACATTTTAGAAAAACTGTGTTACGTATTTCATGAACTTCATTCAGAGTATATCTAATGTCAAAAAAGCATATTAACTAAGTAGAAGCAGGTTTGATTCCCAAGAGTACAAGGTCAACATAAAAAGTCTTCTTGTGTATCTTGAAGCGTGCGAACGTGTGACTTTGCTGTTTTCGCTTATTCGTCGTGTTAGTGCACTTTTAGGGTAATTCTGAACTCATTTGTGAATTTAATGTATTGTCCATTGCTCCCTGAAGGACTCAGCACTTCTGCCAGCTACCAAGAGACGTCTTAGTAGCTTCGAGAGCGGATTAAAGACCAGGAGCTCTGGATTTTTAAAGAGAGTTTTCTCCTCTCTCTTTCTTTCTAAGGAGCTTTTCTTTTTTCTTTTTTTTGATATCTTCGTTGTATTAAAGGTATTTAATTTTTATTTTCTTATGATATGTCTGATCGATGTCCGGGTGATCTAATAATTCAAAGAGGACATATCTGAAGAGATGAGAATACACAAAGGTAGTCAAAATTAAAGAATACAATGATGAAGAAATACGCATGATATTGAACCAATCCTTTAAATGGAAGTCATTCGTTCTGACGTGCGAAAATTATAATGGAGAGTGTTTCAGGACTGATAACTGAAGCATATTAATGTGTTTGACCTAGCTGTGCTATATGGCTTGAAGGAAGAGGAAATTGCGGGTGCTCATCCTAAGTTTGGATTGGGTCAAGCTTGTTTCTATACAAGATGTCCAGTCGATGTTAGAACGAGGTTGAATGATCTCAAGAGATCATTTACATTAAAAGTTTGAACCATGAAGGAGTGCTTTTCGATGTCGTATATGTATAAAGTGAAGGGCATTTATAAGATTGTTGTTGATGGAAAAAAAGAAGTTACGACTGTATAAATGGATTATTAATACTTTTAAGAGAGTTGATCAGGTGAGTATGGTTTAATATCGTAAGGCTAAAATTTTCTGGTTCTAAAATACAATGCCAACGTTGTTTTATTTTTGGCCATCTGAAATACTATTGTAATGAACCGAGAGTTAGAACCATTGATTATGAAAAAACTCTAACTAAAGTGTTAGAGGATCGCACCAATAATTAGCGAGTCTAATAATGTAGTAGTAATCAAAACTATCCCTCAGGTGGAAATAGTTTTGAATTCACAGGAATCCGATAAGAGAAGGAATAGTAAGAATACCTCACATCCTACAATTCTTGGAACAGGTGATCCAAATATCACTGAAGTTACTAGTGAAGATAAAACTAAAAAAGATAAAAATGAAAACAACAAATTTTCCAAAGATGTGAGCTGCAAGAGACCGAGATCTCCGGACCCACTATTAACGACATGGCACACCAACTCTCCTAAGCAAATTAAGCTTCTCCTCCAGTAAAAGACTTTCTCAGCAAAATATACTAATAACATTGTCCCCGACAATCAGCTCCTTCCTCCCTCGAATTGCGATTTCAGAGCCTTTGCTTGCAACAGTGACTGTACAAGAACGGTTACTGGAGTCTTAATGGCCGCTCAAAGAAATAAAAGAAGGAATAGTACATCTAAATAGTCTTTTTCTCAACCCTGTGCTCAATAATCTTTTACAACGTTAACTCTGCCGCTTCCAAATTTAGAAGTAAAAAATAGTAAATTACATAAAAAGTGTCTCTCCTATAAAACTATCCGCTCCTTTTCCAGATATTGTTTTTCTCGTCGGTACAAGACTCGATGACATTTCCTTTATTAAGAAACTCGTTCCACACTCCCATGATGTCTTCTTCGCCAAAGTTGCAAAATTAAAGTCTCATCCTCCGAGGGGAATGATTGTCTTCGTGAAAAAATTATTACAACCAACACTAGTGGCGACAGACTTGGAGGGCAATTATGTTATTTTAGACTTTTTCTTGCAAAAGGAGACTACAATATACGCAGTTTATGGAGTCTAAAGAATGGTTCTCTGGAATAATAAATGAATATCCGCCCTCTCCAAGAAACGAAATGATCTTCGTAGGGGATTTAAATAATACGAAAAATCTAGAGAGTGCTCGTGGTTACAAAGGCTCCAACAATAAAGCTAACGCTAAAAACATTGAAATAATCATGGTCCAGAGAAATCTAGTAGACTTGGGGCTCAGATCAGATGGAACATCACCTCTAATGACTTTTCACAAGAAAACTAAAGCTAATAAAACCATCTTTAGCCGACTCGATTATGTTTTGTCCTCATATGGACTGTCTAGCTTATTGAAGGAGTTCAAGACGCTACCCTGTTATATTTGTGACCACCATCCTATCTTTCTAACATTTTTTCAACCAACAGTGCCTTATAAATCGTTCTGGAAATTGAATGTCTCCTTACTTTACTCTCAAGAAAGTCAAATAAAGATTGCTAAAATGATTGAGGTAAATAAGATTAACATGGACGAACGAAATATATCATCATGGGACACGTTGAGAAGGATGGAAGAATATACTAAGATGGTATTCTTATGTAAAAGGAAGGAAAAAGCGGAGGAAAGACGAAATAAGAAAATACATTTTGAAAACTTGACTGGAGCCTATACCCAAAAAAAAAATGGATTTAGATAAGCTTCTTGAATACGAAAACAAAGGAACAAAGATTAGACTCCGAAGAGAAATCATACAGTAAATTATTCAGGGAAAGACACCTTGAAACATCTTAAACACCTTGAAAAATCAATATCAAGAAAAAAATAACAAGTATAAAATCAGTCTCAGCTGACATATCCGACGACCCTACCAAAATTTCAAAAGAAGCCGCTCATTATTTTTTAACCTTAACAGCTGTGGAAATTGCTCAAAACGAAAATTTGTGATTTTTGCTCCCATTAGAGGCTCTTCAATGATGTCAAAAAGTGGAAACCCCTTCTTAGTAAAAAAAAACTATCTTATAACACCAAGGAGGTTGAAATTGACAATTCACTTTTAAATATTGATTCTCCAATATCACAGGGAGTGATTTTGCATTATATAAACGAGTATAATAAGAAATACAAATTTTCTTGACCGTCTCGGTCCTCATGAATTCTACAAGTCTTTTGAGGTCCCTCTTGGTCCCATACTGTAGAGAGTTTTCGGTGATATCTTCAAGAGAGGTTTCATCCCGGACTTAATAGGTTCGGGAATAATAAAACAATGATTAAAAAGAATAAAAAGGAGAAGATATTAGGGACTACAGGTCAATGTTTTACTGAACTCGTCATATAAAATACTTACTGGGATATTAAATAAATGACTCCTCAAGGCTCTTTCTCATATCATATGTCCGTCCCAAAAAGGATTCATGCCCGGACGTCATATAGAATACTGCCCACGGTCCATACAAGACGCAATTGACAGTTGTATTGCTCAAGGAAACAACTACGCAGCGTTGTCAGTTGACTTCGAGAAGGTTTTTGACTATTTGTCACATAAGTTTATCCTGGAGCAGCTTTACAAATACGGCTTATAGATATAATCTCGGCCATATTACGAAACTCCTCCTCTAAATTGGATCTCCCTGGTAGACATGAGGAGATTTACATTCGTAAGAGAGCGAGACAAGGGGATTCCCTGTCGCCATCCCTCTTCATACTTTTGGGTGAATGGACTGTTAGAGAAGTTAGCCAAGGATAAATCTATAAAAGGAATAGATATTGGAAGAACCATTTTCAAAAGCATCATGAATGCAGATGATCTTACCCTTCTCTTATCCGGGTCGTCTACAACCCTGAACCTTTCCATTGGAAGAGCTCTGCAAGTCCTGAAGGAGTTTGAATTTTCTTCAGGTCTCTCTATTAATGACGAAAAAACCAAGTGCTGACAAACTGTGAAGAGATACATCGCGAAGGCTTTGCATTCGTAAGGATGGCTAATATTCTTGAGATTATGGTAGCCAGCTCCTCAGAGGACTCATATGGAAAATGGTTCAAAGGTTTTCATGAGGGAATTGTTCGGTTTTTAGTAACCATAGGTAAATCTATGGAGAAGAAAGGTGTATTACCAAGTCTTATCCCTAAAAGCAAGATTGTGTTAATCCCAAAGAAAGGTAATGTCACTGATATTAGCCACTGGCGCCCCATAACTATTTTAAATGAGTCTTACTGCATTCTGGCTGGTATCGCTGCAGTGAATTTAGAACCCGTTTTGAATAAGAAAATAGGCCCTCAACAAAAAAGGTTCCTAAAGGGAAGAAAAGCTGGTAGGTTTGCTAGAAACATTAGTTGTGCCATGGACTGCATTGCTTCCAGACAATCGTTTGGGGCCATTATAGAAATTGACTTTCGAAAAGCTTTTGACACGGTATCACATCTCCATATTTTAAAAATGGCAAAGAAAAATCTTCCTAATCATCTTTTCAATCCAATAGGGGCCCATTAACAACTATTTTAAGTGAGTTCATAAAATTAAACGTTGTTTTTTCTTCTTACGAAATGTCAGGCCCAATTTGTTTGGTATTTCAAAAAAAAACAAAGGACTAACTCTACTTAACAGGCTATTTTTTTACCGACTTTATTGATATTTTGTTTAATTAAATATATATATATAAATAAACAGGCTATTCACTTCGCACTATCGAGTGTGAAGGCCCTTTTTTTCTTGTTAGTTAGAAATTTATTGCCGATTACAATAGTACATACAAACAATAGACACTAAGGTAAAGAACACAACCACACAATGGGGTATCTGTGTTACAACAGCAAAATGAATTCCTTCTTAAATACTGAAATTATTTACAATAATATTTTTCATTTTTTGCATTTAAATTTTTTTAGAATTTGGATGTCCGCGTCTTCTTCTTGAGACACTTCATGCCTTTCAAGGGACAGAGCAGGGCATCTGTTGATCAGGTGGTCTGCAGTCTGTGGCTCTTCCTTGCAAAGATCACAGGTTGCACTTGTTTTCTTCCATTTGCTTAGGTGGGAGAGAAATGGTCCATGTCCTGTGTAGGCTTGAATAAGTTGTTTCAGGTCTTCACGGTGAAGTTTGACAACCTTTGATCTTGATTTTTTTAACATAAGATGTGTGTGTTTCATGTGAAGACTATCTTTATATCGTTCACACCATCGTTTATAAAAATAATCATTTATTGTTTTCTTGATATAACTTGGGGGCACACCAACAAATTTTCGGTTGTTGCTTTGTGCGCCACTTTTTGCAAGGTAGTCTGCAAATTCATTTCCTGTGATGTCATTGTGTCCTCTGCACCATTCAATATATATGTTTTCTTCGTTCTTTCCTCTGCATATGATTTCTTTACACTCCCTGACTTCAGCACTTGAGGTAAGTGGATTGAGAAGAGCAGCAATTGCGGATTGGGAATCAGATCGAATTAAAACTTTTTCCATGTTTTTTCCAATTTTCTGAGATCTTCGACTGCTTGCTTGATGGCAAAAACCTCAGCTTGAAATACTGATGCTTCTCTATTCAAAGATACCATTGAGTGATGAATGCAGAGATCACCAATAGTGATTGCCCATCCAGCACCAGTATTACCCTTTTCATCTTTGGATCCATCAGTGTAAATTATCATATCAGGATTTTCAATTGGAGAATTGTCCATCCAAATAAGGTTGCCTTTTATATAGTCACTTTGTTGATTAATTTTCGCTTCCTTAAGTATTTTATCGCAGGAGAAGCGGTGACCACGGCGTTTTGGAAGGTTGCCAATACCATCCCAGGTATCTTTTAAGAAATGCCTAGTTCTCCATCGTGATTTTGTTGCTTGTCCTTGTATGAAAAGGTCAAGGGGAATTATGCCAAGAACAGATTCCATTCCGGCTGTTGGAGTTGATCTTAGTGTGTGGCACATTGATAAAAGTGCTTTTCTTTGTATGGAGTTTAGTATCTTTATGGTACTTTTCTTGTTATTAATGGAATGGCCCCATATTAAGCATCCATAGGCTATAATTGGTCTGACCATTGCTTCATATAGCCACAGAACTTTGTCAGACGTTAAGCCCCATTTCTGTCCTATGACTGCCTTAGCCATATTCCATAGTCGACTACATTTGGCAGCTTTTTCTTTCAGGTGGCCCGTCCAAGTAAGTCCTTGGTCAAATAAAATGCCCAAGTACCTCATTTGCGTTGAGAACACCATTTCTTTACCATCCATTTTTAATCGTGGAAAATGTTTGGATCTCAACTTGTAGGCTTTTGAGAAAACAATTGCATTGGATTTAGTAGCATTAAAGGTTAGACCATTCGTTTTCCCCCAGTCTAGAACTGTATTTATTGCTGATTGCATTATATTGATAAGAGTATGAGGATGATTTCCGTTTGCTAATAAGATGATATCATCCGCGTAGCCTACTGCCTTGATGGGTCCTGTTTTAAATTTGGTCAGAAGGGTATCCATGATCATGTTCCATATAATGGGTGAAAGTACACCTCCTTGTGGACTACCACGCGTTGGCCTGATGCATATCTGCTCTCCTTTAAGATCCGCTTTGACTTTCCGAGTGTTGAGAAGATATATATACCATGATATAATACTATTAGGTACTCCTAGTTTTTCCATTGCATTGTTTGCTGATTGGTATTGGATGTAATCAAATGCACCAGTGCAATCAAAGCTGACTGCTAGTGTACATTGTTGTTGAAATATAGCATTTTCGATGGTATCCGTTACCTGTGACAGAGCCGTCTCGGATGATAACCCTTAGTGTAGGCATGTTGGGAATATAACGTTGGAATAATTTCTTCTATTTTCATCTGAACAATTCTTTCAAGACCTTTGAGAAAGAAATTGGAAAGGGTTATTGCTCTGAAGGATTTTGCTGAGCTATAGTCATCTTTGCCAGGCTTGGGCAAAAATGTAACCTTCATTTCCCTCCAGGAACTTGGGGTATAGCCAGTGCTAAGAATCACCTTATAGAGTTCTACAATGTACCGAAGGATGTTTTCTCCAAGCTGCTGCAGTACAATTGGTTTAAGTCCATCTGGTCCAGCACTTTTGTAGGCTCCAAAAGAGTTAAAAGATTCTCGCACTTTGCCATAATCCACAAAGTCGATTTCAAAACTGGTGGTATCTGTGGTTTTTTCCATGACAGAGTCGACCCTGCAATCTGGGAAGTGGGTTTCCATAAGTATTGCAAGAGATTCAGCTGGTGTTTGTGCATAGCCTCGATCAGTCTTTAGAAGACCAATTGAGTTAGCATTTGTTTTTTGAATTTTGATAAGTCTTGCAATGTCTTTGGAACCCTCAGTTTTACTGCAAAAAATCCTCCAGGATTCTCTTTGTTCTTTTCTTAGCTCTGCACGATATTCATTTTTTGCAATTAGATAACTCTCTCTGTGAGAACTGAGGTTACGCTTTGGTTCGAGATTTCTAAGCTTGTGCCTCAGACCAGCAAGGTGTTTAGTCCACCAAGGCACTGATTTTGCTTTAATAGTTTTCTTAGCGGGCAAGCGATATCTAGCGCCTTCTTTATGACTTTATAAAGGGACTCAGTGCATAGCTCAATGTTATTGACACAGGAAGATATTGCTGGTAATGATGCCATCTCCGTATTGTGCCTAAAACTTTGAAGGCCCTTATTGGACCAAAAGGAAGGAACCACTGCCAAGGTAAGACTTGCGTCCAATTTCATTATCTGCCACAACTAACACATATAACGATGACGAGGGATGTGAAGTCCTAAAACGAGGACAAGGGAAGGGACTCTCACGAAGATAAGCATGATAATTCTATCACGAAACCGAGGGACGGAACTCCTTTTACGAAGACTAAAGACGTGAATTTGGTATTTTTTCTGGAAGGGAGGAGAATAACTCGAGGGTGACCAAGGCATTGTCTGTATGTATTGAGACACCTTTCCTTATCCATGTCAGAAATCAAGACGGACGCAATCGCCCAGGCAGGACGGAAGGAAGGAGGGAGCGAGGGATCTCCGGCTTGTTTGAAGTCTAGGCCAGAATGCTTTCATGGTATCTACAAAGCTGGTCCCTCATTCCGGAGGGCAAATATTGAATACACGATTTTTTACTATGACCGTTGGAGGCTCTCATATTTGATGATTGTTGACTGTGACGTCATTCTTCAAACTCTCTCTTTTTATGTTTATGCAAGAGTATAATTTGTGTGTGGTTTATAATTATGTCTTGTAAAAAGAGCTCTATAGCTGTCTATGAGTTCAGAAGTACTTTCTATGCATTATTTAACTCTTGGTTCTGAAAATGACAGTAGTTTCTTGACAAAAAAATCAAATACTTGACTGTATGTTCTTTGCTTATATGATTCGTTGGAATTGCATCTGCGACAATATGAAAAATCATTTTTGCATTTAAGTTCCTTCAGAGATGGTGGAGACAAGGCGATAAAATCTTGGTTGAGGACATCAGTGGTACATACGGTCATCAACCTCCAAAAGCCGAACTTAAGAGCCTAGAAGCTTCTATTTCTAAGAAGGATATATTTTCATACATCGGGAATTACAAGAAAAAATACAGTCCCCCGGCACGTCAGGACTTCCTTACGAATTCTATAAAAGATTCGCCGATAGGCTTGCCCCAATCTTAGATGCATATTACGATGAAATACGGGACATGGGGAAAGTTCTTCGATTCATGGGAGAAGGTCTTTTAATTTATTGCCAAAACCTGCAAATAACAAATTATCTCTCAATTACACTACTAAATACATCTTATAAAAAATTAAAGTCCTTCCAAACATTATCGGACCCTCTCAAAAAGGATTCATGAAAGGAAGAAGAGCTGAAGACATTCCACGCTCAATCCAGGACAAGATTACTCTTTTTTTGAAAAAAGGCTTAGAGTTTGCAACGTTGTTTGTGGATTTTAATAAAGCCTTTTGATTCTATCTCTCACAAGTACATTTTTCACAATTACTTCGACAAGGCTTTTCGACCAATTTTATTAATATGGTCTCCGAGAATGATCAACGATAACATGCAAATTGGTCGGAAAACATTAGTCCAGCTCTACGCTGATGACCTTACCTTGCTATTCTGGGGAACATACAAAGACTTGAAGTTGGCAATGAAAGGAACCTTCGATCTGCAACAACTATTCTCAGGCATCTGTTGTTTCAAAAGAAGGATCGACTAAGGCAAAAATACTAAACTCAAAAATCATATTATCTTCGATCTTGAAATCTTGATTGATTTATGAAAATCTCAGTATTAACATCGTGGAAGAAAAAGCGATAAGGAAAAGCATCATTATTCTACGTTTAGTCATTTACTGAGATATATTCCTTACTCTAATTCCTTAAAAACAAAAGTTGAATACGCTCTGCATGGTTTCCTTTGGTAAAGGAAAAGAGCCTACATCTCAGAAATTCGTCTCTCTACACCAACCTCGTCATGGGGCTTGGGCCTGAAACGAGTGGAGAAGGTTTGGAAGACCTTAAATATGAGCTGGCTGAAGAGATTACATGTCAATAGAAATTAATGGGTGCTCCTTATTAAGAGATTTTTTGAATCTAGGACCGACTGGCCATTTAAGGAGATAATTAATATGGGATCAAGTGAGCTCTTCGGAGCGTTATCCTGCTGTGGGAACCACTGGAAGAATATGGCATGCTCCTGAAAATCCATTATGAAAGCAGTTGTCCCTCTACTTGACCCTTCCGAGCCCATAAACTTCAACCCGAGGCTAAAAACAAGGAGGAATTATTTTTCATGGACCAATATTCCTCGGTAGACCAAGTCGAGATAAGAGTGATTGACGAAGCTAAAAGACTCTCCAACACCTTTCTTCATTGCCATCGGGTTATCTCTCTCAAAAATCATAGGGGTGTAGGTATAATATCTTCTGATGAATCTCGAGAGAAGCTAGTCCAGCGACGTTTCGACCGGTTGGGACTTTCTCCAAGCACAGACTTTATTTACTGATCCAGAAACCTTTTCAAGAACCCCTTTTTGAGCTCTGTCGGTAAGTGGTTCCGCTACAGGCTGGCAACTTCTTCCCTATTTGTGAGCAAATCACAGGAGGATCCGAGGAAACGAAGATGTGTCTTCTGCAATAATGAAATTAAGACATCGGGGCACTTGTTCGCAGAATGTGTTAAAGTGGATCCACTGGTAGAACTCACTCAGAGGCGAATCAACAAAGTATTCGATGTAAAGCTCTCTAGAGCTGATTGGTTCATCTCTCTACTCCCAAACGTTCCAACCACTGGAAAATAGAGGAAATAATATGTTGTATCCAGCGGATTATCTATGCAGCGAGAACAAACTCTTTAAAACTCATGGGGATTGAATTTATTTTAGATCGGAAACTTTCCGTCCTGGAGGAAATGAATAACGACGGAGGTCCGAAGTAGAAGCGAACACCAAATTTAACCCGAGACATCTCTTAAAGTTGTACTTTCATTATTTTCATAGTTTATATCTATATTTAGTTCGTGATTTATCCAAGTATTTTAATGCTTTATCATCATTCTCCTTTTGTTAACCTTATAATCAATTAAATATGCAAAAAAAAAATATATTTAACTATGTAACATTTTAACGTTTGCTTCAGTTTTAGTCCATATCTTTTATTTGTAGGTAATTTAGAACTTTGAAGTAATAAAATTATTTATAAAAAGTTCCTTCATAAAACCTTGGAACGATTAATTTGTTTTTTTATGTTGACCAAGAACTCTCAGCTTCTACTGAGCTAACATGTTTCTTTTTGTCATTAGATATACTCTGAATAAAGTTCATGAAATACATGACACAGTTTTTCAAAAATGTTCGTACGATTTATATTTTTTCATGATTTTATAGTCCTAAGACAATTTACAACTTTTTAATTTTATTAAAAGATCCAATTCCTGCTTTGAACTGCAAAGTTTGCAGCATCATTATATGTCTGTGCATTAGCTCCAAGACCGTCCGTGAAAGAAGAACCAACGTTGGACTTCCCCGAAATCGTTTGGGAAATAGTCGATGCAGCCACATACGCTCCACTTCGTGTGGGATGGGAGTTGTCGCTGGTGTATAAGCCACGAAATAGGTCTTCCCTTGTTTCTTCAGGTGTCGAAAGGCCTCTCCACGGGTGCAACACTGGCAGGTTTGTTCATTTTGCCATTTCGATATAGCGGGCCGTGAGACGATCCTGCATGCCATCGAAGGCATTTCGTCGTCCCCAAGTGTCAAGAAGACGATATTGGCATTGGGACTTCCCACGCGAATATTGCTGACGAGTTGTGTGCGGCGGGGTATACGTTCCGTTGGACATAGGCATCTGAGAAGGAGGGTTCTTGGGATTGAGCCTAAAATATGTACAAGATGTAAAAATTAATCACTTTATTTTCTTTCCAATTTCATTACTAAATGAATAATTATTTTGCTTGTTTAAATCTAAATTATTATCTCTTTTCTTGGAATATATTAATAACTACATACTTACTTGAATAACAACATGATCATAACCTTCATTCCGTAACTTGTTTGTAAGATTGGGGTCTCTTGCATGGCCTGCAAGGGTTTGTCCACCTCTCACATACTTTGAAACCATCCAGCAGAAGCCTGGCTCGCTAACTTCCAAAAACTGCTTGACCTTAGAATCAACACCGGAGTCCGTGTAACTATTTCCAATGAGGAGAACCCATTTCTCGGGCTTCCCAGAGCAGACACGGGAGCCACCGCCTCCTCCACCTCCTCCACCACCAGGTCCGCCAAAGCAGGCCAGTGCCATGGGAGAGAATGAAAGGGTGCATAGAAGAACAAAGACGAACAGCATGATTATATCGGCTGATGGGAATTCAATGAATGCATGGCCCCTCAAGGGGTTCAAGCATTTATACAATACTTATTTTGAACAAAAATAAAAATTACAAATAACACTTGTGCAGAGGCTAAATTTGTATGTTGGGGCACGAATTTAAAGCAAAAACGATTGAACATTCATTAAAAAATAAAGGACTCCTTTTGAAGGTATCATTAGATGATGGTAAAAAAAGAAGCTCATATGAAGTATTATTAAGGATTCAAGTGTGCTGACAAAAACAAATTTTCTTTGTTCAATCTATTTACGTCAGAATCTACGTACATAGAGTGAATAGTAAACAAGTGTTTTGATTCATTTCATCTAATGTTATCATATACAATCACGGTTTTTTTGTAACAATTTATGTTTTGCATATATTTGGATAATAAAATATTGTATTTTGATGTGAAGATAATATTCTTTTGTTCCTGATTAAATTTCAATATAAATAACTAAGAACCGAGCTCTAAAAACCATGTTTTTTTCAATTAAGAACACGAGTATTGCTCACAGGATATATTATATCTATATATATATATACAGGGGCGTTCAGCTAAATCTGGAAAACTTTCAACTGAATCAAGATCAATAAAAGGGACAACCTAAAACAATGTTTTGCTTGCGGCGGTAACTTCTGCGGCTGGGAGTTTGCTGGCCTGCCTCTTAATGGAGGCCTTGAGGGAGGTTACATTGGCATAGAAAGTGGCGTAGGCATGCCTCTCCAACTCCCCCTACATGTAGTAGTCCATGGGATTCAGGTCAGGGGAGTTGGAGGGCATATTGGGGTCCCAGAAAGCAGGGACGTTAGCCTGGAACCACTCCTGGGTCTTCTTGGCTTGTGGGTAGGGGCAGAGTTCTGCTGGAAGAGGTACCACCGTGGTAGACGTCCCCAGAGACCTTTTCGTCCATCCAAGGCTTAACAACCTCCTTAGGACGTCCAGGTACACGTCGATTTGATCTTCTCACCCGTATTGAAAAAGTGGACGAGGCCGTTTCCGGCAATGCTGACAACACCTAGGACCATCATAGAGGTCGGATTTTTTCGTCTTGAGCGACTCGGGGACCTCGTTCTGGTCTTGGCCAACCACTGCCGTTCTGGCGGTTGCTGGAGTAAGATTTTCTCGTCCGAGAAGAATTTCAGAGGTGGAGAGGTACCCGAATTCAACACTTTTTGCACCTCCTCAATCTGACCTCCTTCATCTTCCCTGTCAACAAATGGGCCTGGCTGCACTTGTAAGATATGATGTTGAGCTCCTTGACGGCCCTG
Source organism: Caligus rogercresseyi (assembly GCA_013387185.1). Classification (NCBI taxonomy): domain Eukaryota; kingdom Metazoa; phylum Arthropoda; class Copepoda; order Siphonostomatoida; family Caligidae; genus Caligus; species Caligus rogercresseyi. The sequence goes on from CP045900.1 coordinate 12,905,609, forward strand.
GAGACGGTAGCTCTGCTCACATTGCGCTTTTTGGTCAAGACTGACATCGGGGTTCATGAATTGGTCGTTATCGATCGGTTTAAGCGGGTAAGAAGGTCGGCGTCCTTTTCCTGGTCCCAGATCTGTCAAGGAGCTTCCTGGAGACGTCCCCAGAGGCCTTGGAGGTCTTGATGACGTCATAAACTGTACTGGAGGCGTACCCGGGGATGTCCTTGATGGCCTTAGCTCCATGTCCTACGCGCACTAATTCAACTACAGTTTCACGTTTGCGTTTCTCCATGGCTTTATTATTGTTTATCACGCCAAAATCGGAACAATTGCATAGTTAAATACCTAACCTATTTCGTTATGGCCTAAACCGAAACACTGCAACTGCATCAAAAAAACCATAGAGATTGGTTGTTTTTGACGCAGTTGAAAGTGTTTCGGATTAGCTAACAACCCTATATATAGATATATATATATATATATATATATATATATATATATATATATATATATATATCAATATCCGGGTGGTAAGATCAAATCCGGCTTAAAATACACACAAAGTCGTTAATATCTGTTCAATTTGTTTATTTAGACATTAAAATGCTCGTACAGATGTGTAGATTCTGCTTATTTAATCCATCCACCTTCTGCGTCGATGACGCGCTGGATCCTGGCGCAGAAGGAGGAGCAGGCCTTGGCCACTATGTCCTTGTCCAACTTCCTGGCCTGTTTCATTATGGAGTTGATCAGGGCGGCTTAGTGTTGTGAGCCAGTCGGTTGGTGTGTCGATCAAGGTAGCCCCAGAAAAAATAGTCCATAGGATTCAAATCGGGGGAGCTAGGGGGCCAGTGGGTCTTGGGAACAGTTGGCCAACCTTGAGTTTGTAGCTGTGACAACGCAAATCCTCATTCACACAGACCAACAAAGTTACGTGAGAAACGTCCAGCTCCTTGGCGACATCCCTGATGGACCTGCTGGGGTCGTGCTTAAGATGTCTGACACCCTGATGAAGTCGGGGGTCCTGGCCTTGTGGGCGCTGCTGGAGGGCCTGAAGGCCCTGTCGACGACAGCACGAGGGTCCTGGTATCCTTCAGCTGCTGCCTGAGCTCAGCAACTCTTCTTCTGTTGATCCCGAGCAGCTTAGAGACCGGGTGTTGCTGATGGTTATCAACATTATAAAGGGTGATTTTTTAAGAGTTGTTTTTTAAGAATCGAATAAAACACTTAAAATTTGCAGCATAAAATCAAAAAATTTATGAATTCAATAAATTAGCCTTTGCCATTTACGTTTTAAAGATAATTCATTTAAATGTTGTCCGCGGCTCCGTTTCAAAAGGTCCATTCGGAAGGTCCAATTTGCGTCACTTGTTCGGCATTTCGGGCTGTATTCTACGAATCACGCGTGTTATGTTATCCTGTAAGGCTTCAATCGTGTTCGGTGTCCACATAGATAACGACTTTACATAACCCCACAAGAAATAATCAAGAGGCGTTAAATCGCACGATCTTGGTGGCCAACTTACAGGCCCATTCGTGAGATAAGCTGCTCACCAATCATCCTTCAACATGTTCATTGTTTCCGAGCTGTGTGGCATGTGGCGCCGTCTTGTTGAAACCAAATGTTAACCAAGTTCAACTCAGCTAACTGGGGCAAAAAAAAGTCGTGTATCATGGCTCGATAGCGTTCGCCGTTGACGGTCACGTTTCTTCCACGATCATCTTTGAAGAAAAATGGACCGATGATGCCACCAGCCCATAAACCACACCAAACTGTCATTTTTTCGGGATGCTCGGTAATTCATTTATAGCATGTGGCTGTCATCACTCCAGATGCGACAGTTTTGCTTATTTACGTTTCCGTTGAGCCCGAAATGAGCCTCATCGCTGAACACAATTTTTCGATAAAACAGCGGATTTTCATCGAGCTGTTCTAACGCCCATTCACCAAACAGTAGACGTTGTGGTAGGTCATTAGGCTCTACAATTCTTGCAGAAGCTGAATTTTATAGACTTTCAAACCCAAATCGACATTAAAAATTTCCATGTGGTTGAGTAACACAAGCCCAATTGCTGAGAACGGCGACGAATTGACATTTCACGATTCATTAACACTGGATGCTACGGCTGCAATATTCTCTTCAGTACGCACTGTACGCATGCGAGTTATGGGTAATGTCCAGCAAAGTAAATTTCGTGCGAAATTTGGTGATAACAGCACGAATTGTCGATTCACAAGGTCGATTATGACGACCATAATATGTCGTAACAAACGATGCACATTTTTCACAGAGCACGAATTTGATAATAAATTCAACAATTTGCAATCGTTGCTCATTTGTAAGTCTTTCCATGATGAAATGGCAGAGTATACTGAAAACTTTCCACTCTTAACAGCTGACGTTAGGGACGCCATTATCAAGCAGTGCTGCCAACTGAAAACTTAACTCTTAAAAAATCACCCTTTAATTGGAGTTTGTCCGTCGTCTGTCGTCTAACTTCTATAGAACGCCGAAACTACAGAAGCTAGAGAGCCAAAATTTGGCACACAGATGCATCTGGCCATGTGATGGTCTTGGGCTAGGTAAGATTCTGATCAGACCAGATTTGTGTCTGTGAGAGGGTTTTGCGGTTTGCATGGATTTTTGAGAGTTAGAAGGCTCGGGATGTAATTAAATGTTTTGTGGACTTTGACCGTAGGCATCTTTTGGTAATACAAAACTAAGACCTACGGCCTTGCAAAGGCCTCAAAAAAGGCTTGGAAAACTTTGGCTGTCCATAGTTCGTAAGTGAGATGTTTTAGAGACAGAACGCAGACCAAAGTTATCTGCATCTCTGCCCAAAGAACTGGATCCGGAAAAAATTCCGGATCTAGAAATCCCAGCCCAGGTCATGACATTTCCTTAACTTTTGATTCTTTCCCATTTTGAAAAAAGCTACTCTGAAAATATATCAAAATAAGGTTTCCAATTGGGTCCCAAAGAAATTTCCCGGAAAACCGGACCGACCTGTCCGGAAATTCAAGAAAACTCTGGGGCGACTTTTTAATACGAAAAAAAGTTCAAAACAAAACATACGAAATGAAGGCCTTGCAAAATAAGCCTATATGGTTAAGTCAATATCCGGCCTCCGGGACATATTTGGGCCGGGATCCGGATTTTTTTTAATTTACAGTTTTTCGCAATTTATTTTTGCACAATCATATTCAGCTTCACAAAGGGAGCAACTCTGATGTATTAAGTATCCGAATCCGAGGCGTTAAGACCCTCAAATCCGGGATTGAATATTAGGTCCTATTTCATGGGACGAAGCGGAATATTTTTGGAATCCTAAATTTTGGGGGCCTTTTGTGGGTTGTCAGTTAGATTGATCGCATCAAATTATAAATAGATCTATAGAGTGTGCATTTCTAATAAGTTCGGGGTGATAAAAAATGATTTTTGTTAACATTTTTGAGTTTTGGCATAAAAACTGGAAAAATAAAAAAAGTGTTTTTTCCGCTCCTGGTGGACCCACAGATTTCCACTTGGATGATAAGAAGGAACTTAAAAGGCTGACAACAAACTATAAAATAAATAATTCTCCGTGTTAATATTTTTCAGAAAACCCCAAAAAACTGATTTTTTTCAAAAAACTTAACTTATTACCAAAATCCATGATTTTGGGATTTTATTTTTTTAAAGTTGTTAATATAGTTGTTCCCAATTGGAGATACTAATGCAAATGTGAAGAAATTTTTAAAATTGGATTGAAAAACAAAAAAGTTTTATTTGTAAGCATTATTTCATAAGTACATATAAAGCATAGGAGTTGGCTAAAATGTTAGTTCTTTTTGCTCCCTAGGGGTGCTCTAAATTATTAATTAATGAACATCTAGGGAGACTTTTACTGCATAAGTGGTTTTTAAATTATAAAATGCAAAATGAAGCCCTCGCAAAAAAAATATCCGGCACCATATGACGTCACTAAATAACACTATGGTCACCAAAGGTCTGTATAATAAGGTCTGGGCAATACAAAAACAAGCATGTAATCCTAGCAGTATAACTACTCAATGACGTCACTGGAGAACAAATATATATATTATATAAATTTATATATATTTTATTCATTTATTTATACACACACACATACATATATAACATTATATAAGATAGATAGATATAAGAGATTGATTGATATATATATATCTATAGATATCGTTCTCCAGTGACGTCATGGAGTAGTCACACTGCTACATGTTTGTTTTGGGTTTCACCAATCTTCAACAAGTTTGATACTTCAAACTCATCCCCCTTTTCTCACGTGAGACACAGCTGAACACGCTCCGACGTATGAAGAAGAGAAGGGAGAAGCTCTATGAATAAAAATATTTGACATCATAGGTACTCATGAATACGATAAATTATTGAAAATGGTTTCCATTGCAAAGTTGGAAATGTCGATTTCCCTCCAAATCAGGAAGAAGGTCTTACCCTAATAACTTTCATCTTGGATATTTTTGTCATTACTGTCGCAACAAGTATATGTATTGATGTTTGAAGGTCTATCTATAAATGCTAATATTGTTAATCATATAATAAGGCTTCAAACGATATGGGAGCTTTTTATATATATACATCATTTTATGAAGAGAATATTTAAAGCAAAAATGTATCTTAATTATTGTCATGATCTTTTATTTATTATTTATGTAAGCAACATATGGCCCTGGAATATATTAAGCCTTCAGCATGTTTCTGAGTATTTTTATTGAAATATTTTAAATAAATAAAGAAAATTGATGAAAGGTCACCATGTTTATGATCCCCGTCATAAACATGATGGAATTGACGGAAGGGCACCGCGATAATACATAAAACGATATAAATACTATCACTGTTGACATATTATTACATTATTTATAAAATGAGATTATAAAGTATTGTTTATGACTCTTATTTCAAGACATTGTTGACATTTGAATCATTGATCATCTTTTTTTAGTCTGACTTTTAAAATCATTTAACTAATTATTTATATTTGTGTAGTTCTTTACTTTTATTATTTTCTCACCAGCAACGTTGTTGTCGAAAAGAAAAAGGAAAAGTACTCAGTCCTTGTTAAGTTATATCAATTTCTCTTTGTATCTTTGTTTTCAAACATGGCGTCTGTCTCTCTGTCATGAGTATACTTTGTTATGTCATGCGTCTTCATATTTCTCTTTGTTTATATATATTTTATTCCTTTTAATTTATCTTTGTTTTCAAAAATGGCGTC
>CP045900.1:12910955-12925241 GCA_013387185.1 Caligus rogercresseyi
CTTGTGTTTTGAGACTATTCAGGGCAAAAGTAATTTTGTATATGTAGGGCTACCCCACTGGAACCTTTCTAGAGTTTGATTGTTGAAAGGAGTATTAAAAAGCAGTTGACATTATAAATCTACGCATCCCTTCTCTCATAGCTGTTAAGGTATGAGAATAAACTCATGGATAATAAAAAAAATATCTTGAAGAACTCACAGTATCATTTCTAATGGACCAATATTTATTTCACTTACGAATCCTTTGGAGTGACTTTTTAATATTATAATTTAATTATATTTTGATAATCCGATCCTCATGTTCAAGGGAAACATTGAGGGTTTATTTGTGACGATAAATGAATGCTGCCTCTGTCGGCAGGAGATAGAATGAAGGAGATGCTATGAAACACGGTGTTGATGATTGAGTTTACAAGAACTAACATATAAATACTCTTAGCTCTCTGATTGGCTTAATAATGATACTAATGTTTCATAGATTATAATGGGTCCCAAAGATGACTTAACTAATAACGAGTAGCAAATTTTGCTTGAAGAGTTCTTTGATAATATATAACGACTAAAATAGCTTCCCCACGTAGTAAAACAATTTTTGGATTAAAAAGGAAGCTTATATTATACATCAGTGAATAATTTTCTTATTTTATGTTTCATAAAAAGTATTATATGTCTTTTCCTAACGTTTCTTAGTGTTAAGGACATTTTCCCTATTTTCAATTCTATGGTATTTAGACTTTGACTGCTCATGGATAACAAGTATTCCTTTCTTCGATGTTTAATCGACTTTAAGAATTGTATATATATTTCGTCAAGCGACATAAAATAGCTGCCATCAGTTGATAAGTCGAGTATTTTCTCCTTTTCTTTCAATGAAGCTATTGCGTATATAATTATGATTAAGGTCGGTGACTCCGAGAATGTGGATTGTTATGCCATAAGATAAGAGACTCTAGTCAATTGAGAAGGTGTTATATAAATACGTTAATAGTTTTTTATTACTTTTTGTTAATCAACAGGGATTGATACTAGTTGTAGTTTATATTACAAGGATTGAGATTCCTTGTCTTGAGATCTGTGCATAAAAACCCGTTTGAACTCCTCAAATAAACCATTCTGATGAATAATTTAAGTGAATATCATATTTGGAGTTGTTTAAACACAATAATCATATGCTAACATTGGAGCTCTATTTCGATATATATATATATATATATTCTTCATTATACTTCGGAATTTAATCCGGTATCAGCTGAACACATCTAAGAGCTACGGTCTTTATTATGAAAGTTTGCTTAAAAGTACATAAAAATGTCTAAGTTTTAAAAGTATATTTTTTATCTTTCCTCCAGAAGGATCCCTTTTTGATTTTTGCTGAGTAATCATAAAGTGCGGTGTTTAATCGTCCTTTTCGTAAAGCATACAGGTTATAAATATGTACACAAAAAGGTTTCCTTCATGAATAAGATCCTTGGGTCCTTCTGTAAAAACATACAACCATTTTTTTGGCTGAACGGTCACCACACATATATACATCTTTCTTCATTACAGTATGAAAACCAAATATAAGCATTTGAGTATATTCTTATTTGGACATGTTAATGAATAGGTTACTTAATATATTTAGTGAGAGTGTTTGTTTACGGAGTTTTTACAAATAAAAATGCCACAGGAACCTCTGGTTTCAGATGTTTATGATGTGCCATCAAATAAATTCTTAGGATAAGTATACTTCAAGTAAAGGAAAGAGAAATCCTTTCATGGGGGATTTCGATGGCTATCAAAAGTGGACAAACCTTTTTGTGTATCTCATCTTCTTTTCATCCAACAATGGGCTCTCTGGTTTACAATTGATATTGTTTATTCTTGGGATATTACGTTGTTTACCTCATATATTTCATGATGATGTGTTAATAACAGAAGAGAAATATATCCGAGTATTTGACGTATCAATTAAGTTCAATCAGCAAGATCTTACACTTGAAAAACCTTGTGACTTCTTGATCCAGTAAATTTTGACTCCTTTTTGTTGTTTTTCTCTCAAAATCATCAAACAAAATAATATAGTAATAAAATTATCTCATGGCTTCAGAAAATACTCTGTTTTAGATATTACAAATTTCAGTTTAATAATGATGTCAATTTTCATTCTGCAACACCTGCCATGTCTATGATTGTTTATTACGAAAGTATACATACGTGACAAAATAACATAAGCAATATGATAATCATACGAATAGGGGCCACGTAGCACAGCAATGGAAATGCCTAAAAGAACTAATGATTCAATTTTTTTTTCTGAGGATAAAAATATTATGAAGAAATGATTTTTTAGAGATTTTAATGTAAATATTATAAGGAAGTGTAAAATTATTAATTGAAGACTTAAAAAATTATCCTTTCAGATTATCAGGTCTCATAACAAGATGAAAAACATGAAGAGCGATATGTCTTATATTTCCAAATGTGTTTTTCTATTACCTAAACCATGAGTAAAGCCAATATCGCTCATTCTGGATCTTAAATATAATAAATAACACAATTATTAGATGCATATCTTAATAAATCATAAATATTAATTAGCTGTTAATTATTTAAGAAAGAAACAATCCTTATAAAAATTAATGCTTAAATATATAATATATATACATATATGATATAATTATTAGAGTATTCCGATCGATCGCCTCCCGATTGATCGGGGCCGATCACCTCATTTTCAAAATATCGGAATCGGTAAAAGATATCGACGAGTCGATATCTTTTCTTAGTTATAAATATAATGATGTGTTTTCGTTGTTTCGCCATTCTGAAAAGACGAGGTTTAAAAAAAAGGATTTTTTCCCATCAAACAGGTTTAAAAAGTACAAAGAAGAAAAAATATGTCCCCTTCAAGAGCTCTTTGAATACGCTAGGTAGGTATTTAAAATGGATGCCCCATTTTATGAAACAATATAGTTGTCTTAGGAATAGTGAAAAGGAAACCCTGTAACAAATGTTGAGTGTTATTATCATTCTATAATTTTTTTAAACAAAAACATTAGTTCTTCTAAATGACGTCACTGAGTACATTTTTTATTCCTTTTTCTATTCGTCAGACTTGACATTTTGACTTTGATTGCTTAAGAAGTAATTAATATTCTTTCCTTCTCTTCATTGCTTCATCGACTTAAATAATATATATTTCGTCTCCAAACATATGGCTGTCATGAGTTTCAACTTCGACATTTCTCTTCTTTTATTCAGTCTATTGTACGTCAAGTTATTATATAGGGTCGGTGGTGGTTTGGACCCTACATATGTTAAAATTGTGGCCTTTGGAATCCCAAGTGATTATGCATATTATGTCATTGGCAGGGCTGGACAAATCTGGAGTAAAAATAGCTTTTAAAGCCCAACAATCTGGAAAAAACTACGAAAGTTGTTGTAAATAATAAAATATGCAAATAAATTTTATTTTACAATTTACAGATCTTTTATTTCATACATACATTATTAATGCGTTATCCACTTTTTGTTCATTCAACTGATTAATTTATATTAACAATAAAGATATTGTCTGATTAATTAACAATAAAATACATAAAAAAATTCAATATGAGAGAGAAACTCCTTCCGCACGAACCCTGTTCAAGCCAAAATCTGCATTCCCTGGGCCCCCTGAACGGAGAGTTTTTTGGACAGGCTCTACCTAGTGGACATGATCAACACCAATACGGCCAACAATTCCAACCTCCAACATGCAGTAACAGGTGAACTTTTCATTTCCTTGGCGAGGACCTTGAATAGAGCTCACCGATGTCGGCCCCTACTGTCGTCTCAAGGCTGGCCGAGGATTGCAAACATGTTCCCCAACCTTATCCATGTCAACTACCTCTTCCATGGTTTGAACAGGGTGGTGGAGCTCGTGCGGAAGGAATTTCTCCTTGTGAACCAGTTGGCCTCAGAGGTAAAAATATATTTGAGGTTTCCAAGGAAAAAAGGACCTGGCAGCCTCAGGCTAGGCTCCCCTGTTCCAGAGCCTGTGCTTACCAGGTAAGGAACCTGGTTGGAGGCTGCCTTTTACTACAGCACCTACTTCAACCGCAAAAAATAATTTGTGGGCAACCTCAGTGACGACAGCATAGATATCATTCAGGCCAAGGAGCTCCTCAACATGGAAGAACTACCTGCCCAACTGACTGCTATCAAGATGAACTTCACAGGACTGGTATTATGTTAGGAGGACACACGTGGTACCAATTATGAGAGGAGCTCCTGTACTCGTTACGAACAATAAATGTACATGGTCGACTCTCCACTTCTTCCCTATATTTGTCAACCAGCGGCTAAAAATGAACTAAATGTGGAGGAAAAATGTAGAAAATAGCAAATCAGGAAAAAAACTATTTTGTTTCCGGATTTTTATTCGCATATTTTTTGTCCGGTCCTAGTCATTGGCCACTAGGTTGTTCTTATTTTTTCTAATGTTAATCACAAACTTCATTTCTCTGTTTTTTGTTATGAAAAAGACGACATGTAAAATTTAAACAAAATCGGGCAACATTGTGAACTTCCTCAACGAGCTCAAAGTCTTTCAAAAATTAAAACTTATAATATAATTTTTTTCAAATATCATGAAACGGTTAACGATACAGGCTTTTTATTTCTGTACCAATTTAAAGAAAATTTAATTTATTATAAATATGTTTTGGCGTTCAGGAAATCGGTGTACTTTAAATCGAATGAAAGCTAAAATCTAAGCTTTAATATTTTTATGTACTCAATCATGCCAAATAAACAAGTGTAGGGTTATATGTCTTTTTAACAAAACACATACGGTGCATACAAAATGACGCATATAAGGGATATTCAGATGGGAATATACAATTTCCGCATAAAAGCCCTTCTACCTGTATAGAAAGAGAAAGAAGAAGAAAGCAGAGAATGAAGAATTCATAGATATAAATACATAGAGAGCTTATTGGATTCTTCAGAGAAGTACATCATTGCGTCCAGAATACAGCTGAACGATGTTTCTATGCTATTGAAGGGAATAAGCTCTCTATATCTTTATATGTATATCTATGAATTTTTCAGAAAAATACGTCATTGTGTCCACAATACAGCTGAACGATTTTTCTCTGCTAACTGGAGGGAATAAAATCTTATATCTTTATATCTCTATGGAAGAATCATGAACTTAAGACCCCCCCCGATAATTTGAGTGAGTTCCTTCCATGGGAGTTTTTAAAAATCATTTCTAAAGCTTTAATCATTTCCATGTAGGTGTCATAGCTTTTTTTCTCGCTTTTCTTCTTCTTTCTCTTTCTATACAGGTAGCAGTGGCTATCAAGCAGCAATTGTAAGTAATGTTATTTTTCAAAACAAAGAAAAATAAAATAAAATTTGTCATTAACATAGCAAACATTTGAACAATAAGAACAGCCCTATTGGACATACTTACTTTCACATATTGACATTCAATATAGGCAAACATAATAAAATAAAATATTACCCATATATTTTTTCAAAGGCTCATCCTTAGACCTTGAGTGTAGTCGTATCTGCTTATTGTTCAACTCTGCTATCCGGTAATTATGTAATATATTGATTACTTCATCCTTACATCATTTAAAATACATATATACTTTTTGACTGGACCCTTGTTTAAGAATAAAAGTCCTTGCATAATGCCTCTTCAAATCATGTATGATTAATAAATATTTTAAGTACCTTTCATCATAAGTGGCGGCGTTGCATAAACGATTCTTTGTCATTCATGAAGAAGGAAAAGGGCATAACTTTATATCATCGACGAAAGGTCATACATATTTATGATTTGTTTGTAATCGATTTTAATTATTTAAAAAATGCTTAAAATCAACAGTTTTAACCCATAAGTTGAAAAAATATGTTAACATTATTTGTTACCCAACTTTTCTTAGATTATTATAAATGCGTTTAGATAAAGAAATGTAACAAAAGTTTTGAGCCATTGGAAGCTTGTTATATTCTTTATAAATTAATAAGGACAATGCCTTTTGATCTTGTTGTTATTTGTCTGTCCTTTTGCTTATTTTCTTTTTGTAATTCGAAAAATACCTTTGACAAATTTAATTTGATGAAAAAGTGCCCTTGACATTGGAATTCTTTGTTTATTGTATGAAACATGATTTTGATATGGTAAATACTGATTTTATTTATTTAGTTTTCTTCAAAGAATAGAAGTATGTTTTTTTGTATTACATTTTATAACAATGATTTGTATCAAACCTTTAATATTTTAAATTAAAAGTATCAAAAGAAAATATTACATATATACAGGACTTAATTGAACTCACATTTACATACTACATACCATCTTTGTATTAAATTTTACAATAATTTTTAAACAAAAATGATAGCACAATGTGTATTTACCTATTTCATTAAATTTTTCACATATCCTTCTTTGGCCTTCACTACATTTGAACCTCCTACATGGAGGCAAACAGCATAATCTCTTCTCAACCATGATATGGCTAAGAGAGCCTAGCTGCATGTCTTCCTTTTTTCAAGATAAATCATTCTGACTGTTGTGGGTGGCCTACCGTGAAATCTTTGTCTGAGGAAAGATCCTGCCTTTGTTGCCTCCACCATGAGGAGGTTCAAAGCTGTATGAGTCCAAAGGAGATATAAATTTATTGAAATATTTTGTAAATTACACATTGTGCTATCATTTTTGTTTAAAATTATTTATGTAAAATTTATACAAAGATTGTAGTTTGTAATATGTGAGTCCAATTTAGTGAATTACCCTGTATATGTATATATGTTGTATATATATATAATATATTCCTTTTATTTAATATAAGCACTTTACTTTACTTCACTATCTTATGAAAAGCATTTATTCATTAGCATAAATCATTTCTAAGTCTTTTGGTTATCTACGACAAGGCTGGATTTGTCAATCGAGTTTAATTATATTTTTGGCTAGGGTATACTTTCGTACACCGCCTCCATATTTTAGGGACTCATGGTATATATTTTTTATTTTTGGAAGGGAATGGGAGAGGGAAAAAAAGAAAAAGGAAGAGGAGAGTTAGAGAGATGAAACATGAGAGAGACACAGAGAGAGAGTTACAGAGATATAGACACACAGATAGAAAAAGGCACAGAGAGAGATATAATTAAATTATTCCCATCCTGAAGAGTCTCGGGATCGAGAAATAGTGACTTTACACATAGAAGTGGTATCTTTGGGCACCTGGATCGTGAAAAGAGAAGTTCCTCATGACCTATTCCTACTCATTCGTCTTCCATATCTACCCTCCCTCCATCCCCCCTCTTCCGGATTTGTCTCGGATGATTACGGAGACTCCACTCATGAAGCCTCCTCCTACACGTCTCTTGGATTTGTACGTCTAGAAGAGGAAGTCTCTCAGGCATTGCTCTTCCCCCCTCTGGTCTCGGATGACTACGGAGACTCAACTCATGAAGCCTCCTTCTACACGTCTCTTGGACTCGAACATCTAGAAGAGGAAGCCTCTCAAGCATCAGGGCACGGGAAGACATTTTTGGCAGGGGGTGCTGTTGTTGATGTCAGCCACCAGGGGGTGCTGTCGCACCTCCCGTACCCCCAGTTCCTGCGCCACTGCAAGCATTGCTCTTTCCTCAACAAGCAAATGAAGGAGTCCTCCTCACCCTTCGAGTCTCATCTCTAAAGTCTTGCAATTTGGAAATCAATGCCCATGATATAATATTCTCAGGATCAACCCACCATATTAGTCTCGTAGTCGAAAACAATGGACTTCATGCATGGAAAGGGAAATTTTGGACCTCTTGATTTAAAAAGGATGGATACTTCAAGGCTTCTTTCCTTCCCCTTTTAATTTGCCTTCTAGGATTGGAGCCATAATTTTGACAAATTCGATCATCTTAGAATTTGGTGACTTATTACCATTCTTTACGTTGCGTTTCGACCCTAGAATCTCAATTACACAAAGTTTTTTAAATTTGAATCCATGAGAGTGAAATAATCAAAGAATCTACAAAAAAATTCAACGGAGTCCCTTTCCACTTGGGATATTTGTTTTATCCTTTTTTTATATGTACCGCATATATTTGTACAAATACTCTGATTGATACACCCGAAATGTACACTTGATCACTCATTCGACATTTATTTTTATACCTATATCTATACTTTAAATTTTTGTTATATAGTGCAAAGCTCAGTTTTGCTTTTTCATGTATTTTCTTTGTTAAATATCGAGTCATTATGGGCTGAGTTGAAAAGGTTCATTAGGGCAAATGTGAGTAATAAACTCAAAAAGGAACTTTTTCCATCTTACTTCGCGTAGTTCACTTGGAAAAATAAGTGGTCAGTTCAAATTTATGTGTTTAAAAATTATCACAGAGCAGTATCTTGTCTAAGGACTCCATTCTAGTTCCTATAAATGAAGTAAGACAAATTATGTTTTAAATAAAAATCAAAACGTTTAATAATATAATTAAGTAATTAATACTTCTCTGCAATTCCTAGGCTAGACAAGATTAGGTAGGACCTTAAGTGATAAATTAACATCAAGTATACTCATTATAAGGTCAATGATAACTATTTTCATTACAGACTTTCATTAATGGGCTATATTTTATTTGTAAATTTTAACTATAGTAGTAATAAGCATTTCATTCTTTAGGTGGCAGAAGTACAGATTATATCATAAAAATATTAACGAACACCTTACCTTCACTTAAAAATTGTGAAGATCAATACTCTGTTGTGTATTATTTTAGAATAATTCTTTATATTTATATTACAAAATACTTTTACCATCATTACAAGAAATACGAGCTGATATCGTTAGAAATCAACAAAGTTGTGAAGGTGTTTTTATTTCAATACAAGAATATAAAACCTATAAATGTGGAATAAATAATTAGTTTCATATTTTTTTAGAGGTTGTATGATCTTTTTTTATTAATTTTAGCTGTACTAATATAAATCATTTTTTTTTTAGGTGACAGAAGTACATATTCTATCAAGGCTCCAACATATATATCAACGAACACCTAACTTACATTACGGATAGTGGAGATCAATAAAGAGTCTGTTATATTTTATTTTAGAATAAATATTTTATTAATATTACAGAATACTATCATTACTATAAATAAGAGTTAAAATCGCTAGAAGAATGATCAATAATTGGTGGGTGTTTTATTGTACAATATATGTAGGTGAAGTTTCTTAGTAATTCAAGTTTAAGAAGAGAGAAATCTCTTAAATACAAAAAACGTCTGTTCAGGGGGCATTATTACAAAACACATGGGTCAAGGTAGAAGTATAAAGTGTTTTTTGAAGAATATTTCGTGAAATGGTAATCCTTAGCCGAATGCTCCACTTATAATGCCATATACATATTTGCAAGAATAGGGGTGAAGTCACAAGGGAGTCCCCCTTGAAGATCCATCACAAAGAACCTATGTTAGGCTGATCAGAGAATAATATATCTGAAACATTGATTTCCAAATCGTGAGCCTTTGTAGATGACACTCGAAGGGCAAGGAGGACTCTTTCATTTGTTTTTTAAGGAAGAGCAATGCCTGAGAGACTTCCCTCTTCTAGACGTTCGAGTCCAAGAGACGTGTAAGAGGAGGCTTCATGAGTGGAGTCTCCGTAGTCATCCGAGACAGATCCGGAAGAGGGGATGGAGGGAGGTTAGATATTGGAAGACGAATGATAGTAGGAATAGGTCATGAGGAACTTCCTCTTTTCACATGATCCAGGTGCCACTTCTATGTGTAAAGTCACTATTTCTCGATCCCGAGACTCTTCAGGATGGGAATAAGTTAATTATCTCTCTCTCTCTCTTTGTGCCTTTCTTTATCTGTGTGTCTATATCTGCGTGACTCTCTCTCTCTGTGTCTCTCTCTTGTTCCATCTCTCTAACTCTCCTCTTTCTTTTTCTTTTTTTCCTCTCCCATTCCCTTCCAAAAAATAAAATATATCATGAGTCCCTAAATATGGAGGCGGTGTACGAAAGTATACCCTAGCCTATATTTTACTTTATATGTATAAGGTAATAAGCATTTTGATGATTAAGGTGAATCAAAGTTATATATATATATATATATATATTATATATATATATATAGATATCTTATCGTCTATTTATTTATACTATGTATGTATTTTATAGTTTACATAATATTATCAAAGTTATGATCGTGAGAATGCATAAATCTCTGTTTATATAAAATAAAAGCACAAAAAAATATTCAAGGCATTTGTGTTTTTTTTGTAATTTTGTGGCTCTACAAGAGAAAGATTCACCTAGTTGTATTCGAATAGTAATATGATAAATGAGGTCAAAACTATGAGGATCTTTGATTGATGTATTTATATAAAAATATTCCTTGTAGTTGAGTAAATTGCGTTGTGAAACATAGTAACATATTTATGTAATTTCATGCATTGAAATCCGAAACTAAAAGTGTGTGGCGCACTTAAATAAATAAAAACAGAGAAAAGCCTGAGTTGCGCCTTAAGCAAACAGATTTAAGTGACGTACGATTATACTAGTCTATCATTATGTTGTTGGAGTTATTATCTCTGCTTCGACTAATAGTCTTTTTTTTTCTTCTTTTTTTCCCAAACGGTTATAAATTCTTTTTTGTCTATCAAATATTATAAAACAGTGTCAAAATAACTACACTAAAATACAGACAACTATAAATAAATAAATAAAAACTAACTATGACAGTTGCGTTAAAATAAATAACATGAATGACATTGTAGAACATAATTTTTTTTTTTTGCCCTATGGTTCGATAGAATTGCATCAGATAGGATATAATAAGCATTATAGCATTATATTATCTATCGAACCTAGATCTTTATCAATGGAGTTAGACCAAAATGACCATCCCCTCTCGGGAATCGAACCTGCGCCCCCAACATTGAGAGTTGAACACGCCTTAACATGCACGGCTATCGAGCTCCCTTTAATAGTCTTGTTTATTAAAATTAATTCATGTATCGTTCGCATTGTTGTCCTATTAGCAGGAGATCATATAAGTTCCTCCCATCAATGTCATACCTACAAAAATCTAACACACTTTTTATAAGATTATGGAATTACATTCTTATGTGAATTTAATCCACGACTGACCAAGACCAATCCATTGAAAAATAAGTCCTTATATTAAAATATACTACTCATGATATTGCGCACAAAAATCCAAAATTAAATTGAGTTGGCAAAAGTTGTATATTTGCATAGAAATTGAATTAATCAACGTACTTAATAAACATATTAAAGTTTTTATAGTAGTATTTTTTTCAATGCATTAGAAAATGAGCTCACTTTAACAAAGGTCTACTTTGATTTAACAATAACAATAAATTCATGGCTTACTTTTCATTAAACAAAGATTATTCAAAATATCTTAACAAAAATATTTTCTTACAAATAACCTAAATGAAATTGCAAAAAACATATCTTCAATATCAAATATTTTTTAAGAGCATCTTAATTAACATTTCTCTTTGGTAGTTTTATAAATGCAATAAATATATAAATCTTCATTTTAAGTATTTTAATCTCTTAATCTTTATTATCTTATGAAATGCATTATTCATTAGCATAAATCATTTCTAAGTCTTTCGTATATATACGATATGCCTGGATTTGTCAATCGAGTTCAATTATATTTTACTTTATATGTATAAGTAAAAGCCTTTAGCCTTTTTGATGATTAAAGTTGAAATCCAGTTTAGTCTTAGTACCAAAATATGTAACTTTTCAAAGAATGAATCATTTTTTACAGTTACAAAAAACTATGCAAAGGGTAGTTTTTAAGTAGCTATTTTATTTTCCATTGTAGAAAAGGTGTTTTAGAATTACTGTGAAATTCCATTATTGTTACTTGTTTATGATGTGGATGAAATCTTGTAAGAAGGATTTTATTGAAAAGGACCCTCAAATTATGGGTCAAAGTCTAAGTGGTTATAAACAGTTATTTCTATTATAATAAAAAATGATAAATTCTAGGTTGCAAACTTCTATTATTTTGATGTCACAAAGGAATGATTAAGTTTCTTATTAGCATATAATTTTTTAGAAACTAAATCCGTGCGAGTTGAAAATTACGAATTAAGTTTATTGTGACGAATTCAATATGTCAAGTGCTTTCAGGATGAATGTTTTAAGATAAAAATAACCTTGGAACTCTATAATTTTGCCTGTGATTCGTCGTGAATTCCTATTAATGTTATTTGAGGGAGCCATGCCACATTCTTAAATACCTTGATACTTTAGGATGTGTCTTTAGTTTGGTTAAAAATCATATATGTCGATGTTCCAGCCTATATCTAATGATCTGGATTTTGTTACTTTTATGGATTCAATTACAATCTACTGTGATAGATAGCTAAAGAGCTCTTTTTGCAAGGCACAACTTTTTACCCAAACGTAACCTATGCACATGCATAACCACCAAGAAAGAGAGAGATTGAAGATTGACGTACAATCAACAATCATCAAATAAGAGAGATCCATTGCTCATAGTCGAAAATCCGTGTATCCAATATAAATATTCAACAAACATTGGGGATCCAACACGGCCCATACTTGATATTCGAGGAGTGAAGACCATTTTTTTCGGGATGGAGTTCCGAGTACCACCGCCCCATGGGACTTCAGGTTCTGCCATTTGCAGCTATGATATATTGGGGTTTTGCCGATCACAACTATACTATATTATGGGTTCTAAACCCTACGCCCAATGGCCATCGGGTTCCGTGTCGTCACAGTTATGATATATTGGGGTTCCAAATATATTATATATAGCGGGGAGCGTCCGTGTTTCCGTCCGGACTGAAATCTCTTAAACTACTGGACCGTTTTATATGAAAATTGGCACACAGATGCATCTTGACACTGTGATGGTTTTGGGCTAAGTTAGATTCTGATCAGACCAGATGTGTGTCTGTGAGAGGGTTTTGCGGTTTGCATGGCTTTTTGAGGGTTAGGAGGCTCGGGATGTAATTAGATGTTTTTGTGGGCTTTGGCCGTAGGCATTTTTGATATTAACAAAAATAAGGCCTAGCGGCCTTGCAAAGGCCTGAAAAAAGGGTTGGAAAGTTTTGGTTGTCCATAGTTCGTAAGTGAGATGTTTTAGAGACAGAACGCAAACTAAAAGTTATCTGCATCTCTGCCCAAGAGAACCTGGATCTGGAAAAAAATTCCGGATCCAGAAACTTCCGGACCCACATTATGACATTTCCTTAACTTTTGATTCTTTCCCATTTCGAAAAAAATACTCTGAAAGTATATCAAGAATAGGGTTTCCAATCGGGTCCCACAGAAATTTCCCGGAAAACCGGACCGGCCTGTCGGGAAATTCAAGAAACCTCTGGGCGACTTTTTTAAAAAAAAAAAGTTCAAAACAAAATTTACGAAATGAAGGCCTTGCAAAATAAGCCTAGGCTAGTTAAGTCAATGTCCGGCCTCCGGACATATTTGGACTGGGATCCGGATTTTTTTAAAGTTGCAGTTTTTCGCAATTTATTTTTGCACAATCATATTCAGCTTCCAAAAGGAGCAACTTTGATGTATTCAGTATCCGAATTTGAGGTCGTTAAGACCCTCAAATCCGGGATTGAATATTAGGTCCTATTTCATGGACGAAGCGGAATATTTTTGAAATCCTAAATTTTGGGGGGCCTTCTGTGGGTTGTCAGTTGAAATGATCGCATCAAGTTATAACATAGTATCTATAGAGTGTTACATTTCTAATAAGTTCGTGTCGGATAAAAAATTTATTTTGTTATTAACTTTTTGAGTTTTGGCATAAAAACTGGGAATTGGAAAAGTGTTTTTTTCTCCACTCCTGGGGAACTCACAGATTTCAACTTGAGTTCATAAGAAGGAGCTTAAAGAGCCTGACAACAAACTATAAAATAAATTATTCTCAAGTGTTTCATATTTTTTCAGAAACCCAAAAATCTGATTTTTTTCAAAAACTTAATACCCATGATTTTTGGCATTTTTTTAATTTTTAAATTTGTTAATATAAATGTTCCCAATTGGGGAGAATAATGCAAATGTGAAGAAATTTTAAATTGGACGAAAAACAAAAAAGTTTTATTAGTAAGCATTATTTCATAAGTACATATGTATAATATATATATATATAAGAGTCAAAATGAACTTTACTCAATGTCAGGCCGAAGGCCCGAGGCGGGGGATCATAAGGGGCGCAGCCCCCTTATCAAGCTGGAGACCGCGCGTAGCGCGGTTTTCAGCTTGTTTATAT
>CP045900.1:12925341-12955106 GCA_013387185.1 Caligus rogercresseyi
TTTTCTAGCAATCAACTCAGCATCTGTGGATTTTGGAGATCGTATCAGAAAATTTTAAATACCAGGGAGTCAATGGAATATACGCCATTAGAGGCTCTACGTAAAGGAAAGGAGAATCGCCCTGTTTTGGAAGAC
This sequence comes from Caligus rogercresseyi, assembly GCA_013387185.1. Classification (NCBI taxonomy): domain Eukaryota; kingdom Metazoa; phylum Arthropoda; class Copepoda; order Siphonostomatoida; family Caligidae; genus Caligus; species Caligus rogercresseyi. The sequence goes on from CP045900.1 coordinate 12,925,477, forward strand.
AGACGCCTCTTGTATGTCGCAGAAGCGAAGGGTATTTTCTTGTAGTGCAATACTTTCCAGCTGGTTGGGTCCATAAAACAAATTCTTAAAAAAAAGGTAAACGATCGTATTTTTGACGAACAATGTCAATTGTGGTGCTAGAGTCAAAAAACGGTGGTCTGATCCATAACACTCTCTGTAGCGCTGCCATTCTTTGAGTATCTAGCAATTGAGTCATTTGATAAATCAGTCCCGAACATAAGTTTCATGAAGATGCTGGAATTTGATATTTCATTCCTCCACTCAATTTGTGGCTTAGAATTAATATCAATAAAAACTCGTTTAAAAAAACTTGGGTAAAATATTTGTAGTAAAAACAAGTCCTCCTCCCCAATTCGGGCCTCTTCTCTTCAGAGTTGGAACATAATTGTGGTAAAAAAAGTTTTGTTAGTTAGCCATTTTTCCTCTTCTAGTATGAGACGTTCTCCTATAGTAGGTAAAGCAGTGGCCGTATATAAAATTAGTGGAATCAGTTTAAAATTATATAAGTCTATACGCTTTTGCAAGTTAAAACCTCGCCATGCTTGAGTCCATCTAAGAGCTTGTGCGTTAAGTCTTTCGAAATTTGACAAGGATGGTTGATTGCTATCCCACTCGATCCCAAGGATCTTAATAGACTTTACCACTCTACATCACCGATAAACAAATCAGAAGACGGGTGCCAATGTCCAATGGGAAAAATAGCCGACTCTTCTTGATGTTGGTGTTAGACCTGATTTGATAGAAAACTTTTTGAAAAAGGCAAGCACAACTTCTATACGTTTTGTAAGTTGTTTCTCTGAGCTAGCTTCTACCATCAAAGTTATGTCATCTGCATAAAGGTCTATGAGATGTTTTTGGTTGCCTAATAAAACACCGAATCCACCATACTTCTTCTTCAACATTACATTAAGTTGTTCCATTGCACAAACAAACAATAAGGGAGAAACAGGACATCCTTGTCTACAACTCTTGCTTAATGTTATAGGATCACTCTGAAGAGTGTCAATAATGATCCTTGAAGTTCCATTATATAGAAGTGCCCTTATTGGATTAAAAAAACGTCTCGGAAGATATTTTCTAATGGCCTGAAGGATAAAGCTGTGCTTTATTGTGTCGAATGCCTTTGCAAAGTCGACTGCAATAATTGCTCCAAATTTTCCTCGCGTGGTTGTTGACCTTATGGCAGCACTGATATTACGTGAAATATCTGCTATGTTCCGATTTTTCAAAAAGCCCTTATGTTGTAGCCCCAACCTTTTGTTTAGTATCGGCTCCATTTGTTTGGCTAAAATCCCTGCTAATATGCGGTACGACTCATTGAGAATAGTTAAAGGTCTCCAGTGACTCGTTGAAGTCCCATTTCCTTTTTTAGGAATGAGCGAAATCCGGCCAATAGTTAGAGCTTTAGGAAGTGCTCCCCTTTTTTCCATTTCTTGTCCGAATTTAAGAAGGTATGGTGAAATCTCTTTGGCGCATAAAGTAAAAATTTCCCTTTATGTTGTCCGGACCGCTAGCTTTGTTATCCTTATAAAAATTTTCAATGTGATTAAGAATATTGTTTAATGTAAAAACCGTAGCTGTGGGAGACTTTTTAGGACGAGGAAATCCAATTCTATCACCACCTAGCACCTCCTGTACATATTGTGAAAGGTTTGAATAATAGCTTTGGGATGGGAAATCGTTTTTCCTTCTGAAATTATTACATCGATTCTTTTTGACAAAGAATCATTCTTAATTCCGAGGTTTTTCATTCTTTGAAGAGGGCAGCGTTCATTTTTTACCTTATTTCCCATCTCTTCCTCCGCAATTTCATTCATTCCATATGCTTGGATTGAATCTCTCATTAAGCATTTCACAAAAAGGGAACCCTCCTCCATGATAGCCTCGACATCTCGGTCTATCTTTGCCAATCTTTCCCTCTTACGGCTCAAATAGTAAATAACTGTTTCTTTGATGCATGAATTTAATTTATTTAACCCTTGTTGCTTGAAGATTTGACGTTATAACCAATTAAGAGCCGTTTTTTTAATTTTCTTTCGAACTCCTTGTCTTGTATAAGCCAATTGGGGATCCGAAAAGGTTTAAAAGAGGGCGTACGGAACTCTACGACAACCATATGGTGATCAGAAGACGGTTCAAATTTATAGAATGCTCTCTTACAAAAGTAGCTTAAATCTGAGGACAGAAGTGCATGATCTATCCTTGAAGAATGCTTTCCGTTTCTCCACGAATAAAAATGCTCCCTATCATTATATTTCTTCATTATATCCACCAATCCCATTTGGCCAATAACAAATTCCAAGCTTTTTTGTTTGGGTGACTATTTTTTTCTAAGTCGACGTTTAAGTCTCCTATAACTATCAGAGGTAGTGGGTCCTCATAGCAATACTTCAATATGGACAAAAAGAAGTCGTGAGATTTACTGTTGGGACCGTAGGCATTTAAAACATTGAAGGAATAGTTGGGTGATTGAGTTTGCACTCGTATCTTGTGCCAATCACTTCTAAATGAATATTCGCTGACACACTCAGAATTTGCCACAGACTTGGACACCATTGTGATCACACCTCGTAAGGATGTACTACCTGTGAAAAATACAGTGAACTTTAGAGGAAGACAATAAGGGCATGAGTTTGAACAAGAGGAAGAGACCAATGACTTTATATCCTGCAAGCAAATTATGTCAGGCTGAAAAGATAAAATTCTTTTCATCATTGCATGCCTCGTTCTTCTATCTTTGCCTCCCCTAGTGTTTAAGGAGACAATTTTCTTTATGCCAAAGTGTTTAGGGGGATCCTTCATATTGAAAGTATTTTTTTTTCTCCAACAACCATTACTGCAATAGCTTCTGTTGTTTAAGAGGAGCCTTTTCTTTCCCAGGAGAACCGTCAGGCTTATTCCTTTTGCTAGAAGATTGAGATCTCGTTCTTCGCGGAATTATTTTTGTTATGTCGATGTGAGAGTTATGCAATTTTTCGGTACATTATCAATATTGGCGTTACTTCCCACTGAACTGTCTTCGACAGATCTTGCGTTTTCTATATTTGTAGTATTGTTCATGTTCGTAATAGATCTCTCGTTTTGGTTGTTCCCTTCCTCGACTTCAGACACACTATCTTCTTTATCGTTATCTCCACAGCTCAATTCAATTGCCTCCAAAGAGGTAGAGGTATCTTCGTCATTATTAGCCAAAGGGCCTGAGGGCTCATGACAATCAATTGTAGTCACTGAAACTACGGTTGAGCTTTTTTGACTCTGATTCTCCGCTATTATTTCCTGAGCCGGCTTTGCTTGAAGCGTTCTACAGTAATCAGCCCATCTCACATATTGATTTGTGCAGTCTCGAGCAAAGTGACCTGATTCGTAGCATTTTGCACATGTAATGGATTGACCATTGTAACTAATACGTGTTTTATGGCCCTTTAAAGCCAAAAATCCAGGAATTTCCCGCTCAGGTACAACGCTTAGGCAGTAGTTACCATTTTTGATACCTTTCAATTTGCCCTCTGTAAAGACCATTTCCTTAGCAGGAGCATTAATTTTACCAAAGCTTTGAAATATGGTATTCACATCCTCCGGCTTCACATCTTCGTGTGGAGAGTGCACGGTAATTTTCTTTTCAAAAACTATGGGGTTGCCATTCTCATCCTTTCTTTGAGCTTTCAGTCCTCTCACGGCTCCCCTGATTCCGTCGTCTCTCACACTTGCATCTCTAACAACAAATGTATCCTCAACATGTGCAAAAGAGACACTGATATCTATTCCTTTTTTCAATACAATCACAATAATAGCTCGTGCTCCGGGAAAGGTGTGAATTCCTTGAAGATAGTTAGGGTCTAACTTAAGGGTTTCAAAAATCAGGTTCTCAATTTCTATGTTTGTAGGCCTCTTAGGCATATGATTGCCTTTGCTAGATGTCAAATCAATTATGACTTTACTTTTGACGGCCTTTGTTGCCAAATTCTTTTTCAAGGCATTTAAATAATTGTTTTGAGGAGGAGTCTCCTCTCCGCTTGAAGATTCATTCATACTCAACTCCTCGGGACTTTTAGGTATGAAGTAATCACCAAACCTCTCTTTATATTGAGAAGATTTGAACTCTTCTTTTCCTTTTCACACAACTGCTACTATACGTAGGTAAGGAAAAATTTAAATACCCTCTCCCAATGACAGAAACAGAGAGAGAGAGTATAAACAACGAAGAAAAAACAACAACGACCTTACTCCAGGACGATTCCAAACAATTGAAGAAACTCCAATTCCGGTGTCTCCAGAGCAAGTGGTCTTGTACCACACCCACAAATGAAACTTCAGGCACTTAAGTCACTTTTATATGAATAAAATGGACAAAACACACTCAAGTCAAGAAGTATAAGCACTTTTTACACGACAGAAAAAAGCACGTCCACTCCGTATACATAGGTAGGTATTCTTCTTCTTTTTTGTTTGTCATATTTAAATAACAAAAGGTAGCTCAAATAAATGCGACCTACGTCGATGACGTAATCTCATCAATAAGATGATTTTTGTATTGATAACATTATTTTCTTTATTTTTGTACGCCTTTTAGTCAGAGTGATGATCCATTATCAGCCGATATGATGATATAAAATAAACATTATTTTGTTTTCTTGAGTATGAAGAGTTTGTGATTTGTATTTAATTAATATGAAATTTATGAAGTAGGAGGACTCCAGTCAAAGGATTCGTAAGTGTAACGTATTGAGGTACGTGAAGTATTTTTAAGGATTATATTTTTTTTATTTGAAATTAGTTCAAATTCACTCAATAGCCGTGAGTGAAGTGATTGTTTGGAACATATTACCAACTGCCTCTTTTATTGTTCCCTCTTTTTTTTTCTTCAACCAATCACGTTTCAAAGACTTTTTTTCTCATCATTAGTTACCTTTTGGTTAGTTTTGTTTCTTCTTTTTATTTATCATGTTACTAACAGATTTGAATCAATCAATGCGCTTATCTCAGTACTAGGATTGGTGTAAAAAAATGGGCCTATTCAAAGCTCCATTTGCCTCGGGCCTCTTTACATCCCATCCTCTAACGTAGTTAAGTCACACTTAGGTCAACTTCTAATCAAGTTTATCAAACATCTAGCTCTTACCTCATGATTAAGCATATCTCCCTGGGATATATATATAATATATCAGGAAACGACCGGGTACCCGGCCCGGCCCGGGTCCCGGCTGTTTATTGAGCGTCTCGGCTTTTTTAGACACCGGGCCGGGACATCAATATTTTCTTTCGTTTGTCATTGATAAATTTTATTTAGAAAAGAATTACTGTAAAAAGTGAGGACGTTTTTTTTAGAAAGGAATATTCGAAATACGAAACGTCGTCACTTTTTTTTTTGGCGATTCTTTTCTTAAAAAAAACGTCATCACTATATTTTGAGACTCTTTTCTGAAAAAAACGTCATTATATATTTTTTGAGATTCTTTTCTAAAAAAACGTCATCACTTTTTTTGGAAATTCTTCACTTCAGAATGTCGAAGAAACAAAAAAATATATTATGTCCGGCGAAATATATATTATATTTATATATATATATAGCTTCAATGATTTTGTTTATGATTGAGAGAATCCTAGTTCACTAACCGAAAAACTAGTCCGATCCTGCTGTTCTTCAGAGAGACTAAGCGACTGAAGAGGAGCAAGGATGGGTGATTAATCGCTCAGTAAACAAATATCTAGTACATATCTGACATCACGTTAAATATGTTCATAGAAGGGGATTGGATACCCTTATTATTGGTGAGTTAAACACTCAGTTGATTACGTCTCATTGGGTAATTATAGTCCCCGCATTTGTCTTAGATTAATGAAAATATATATAGGTATGTAGCCAATGGTGTCCAGAAGAATTGATCAAGAAAATACGGCCTTAGAAAAATGACCCAAGATATAAATGGAAAATTTGCCAAAATAGGTTGGTAGGAAAATATTTGAGTGAAATACAGCTAAGTATTGATCAAATACTATTTTTCATTTAAATTGATTGAATAATTGTAAATAGGTATATAAATGCTTTCCTTGATGTTGTTATAAATGTAATTGGGCCTTTTTCCATGTGTCATCATTTTCCTGTTTGATCTCTGGTCATTTCTTTCTTGTCCATTATTTCTCGTATTATTTCTTCCTATGACGTATTTTTTCTTGGCCATTTCTCCCAAGTATCATTTTTTTGTATTAACAAACAAACGTTAGGCTATAGTTATTTTATAATAGGTTACTTTAAGTTGTTTCTTCATTAATAGAGTTTATAGAGAAGAGCAGACTGTATGGAAGTAGATTCCCACCTGGGACAAATCAGTGATAGAGAAACCAAGGCCCTATAAAGAACAGATATAAAATAAGAACTTTATAAAATAAATAAGTACCCTAGACGTAGGTAGAACAGGTAGTTCTATATTGAAGGTTGAAGGGCGAAATAATATTATAACATTAATAATAGCAAAAAGTATTCAGACTGATGCTCTCTTTATTATGTGAGTACTTTTCATAATGGCAGGAAAAGCAGCTTGGAAAAAAAATAAGGGAAGAAGTCGCATGATTATATCGCTAACGCGGGTTATATTACTCAAAGTCATACTTAAATGATGGATTTATTTTGTAGTTAGTGTTTTTTCATCTTAGATTTGAATAATATACAAATTCATTTATAATTAAAGAAAAATAAGTTTGATATTAATAGATAGGAGAAATTATCGAGGTAAATAAGGCCTTGGAAGAAATGACCCAATAAAAATGGACCAGGAAGAAATGATCCAAGATATAAAGGAAAATGGTGACGCTTAGAAAATGGCCAAACAAATATTTGCTCCGTCTAATAACTAGGTACAACAAGGAAATAATTTATCCATAATTGCTAAAATAAAATTATTTTTTGCTAACATTTACTCAAATTATATGATAAATAGTATTTATACAGCACTTAGTTGTATTCAAATACTTGCCTATCCATTATTTTGGGCTATTTTTCCATGAATCATCATTTTTTTCTACCTTGGGTCATTTTTTCAATGTCATTTATTCTGGACACCGAATGTATCATTTGCCTCCATTGTTCTTTGTATGAGAAGTTACGTTTATGTACGAGTTATTTTTTTCATGTTGGCTTCGTTAAGGTCAAGGTATAATGAAAAAGTTCATATAGCCATGAGAGCTGACTACTCGCTTGCCGGTGATTTTTAATGACCTCACACCGGTAAGTGGAAAGTATAATTTTTGGAATGTATTTTCCCCTATTTACGTCATCAAAAATATTTGCTACAATACTTTTTAATGACGTGAAAATAATGAAAATACATGAAAACGTGAAATAAACATATCTGGTATTCTACAGGGTGACAACTAGGTATGTATTGGTAAACTTTAAATTCGTTACAACTAAGCAATAGCTAATAGGTACAAAGTATATTTTATCAAAAAATATTGGGCATATTCAAAAACATATTTGTATTATATATGCATTCAATATATCCGCCTTTGGCGACCACCACAGCGTTGGGCCTCTTCTTAAATGACTTGCAGGCTGTACGGATGATATTCGGATCAATTTCTACCCATGCCACCTCCAATGAGGCCTCCAGCGTCCACAAATTGTTGTGGCTCTTCGTGCACGCCTTCCTCTCCAGAATTGACTAAATGGTAAGTCCATAGAATTCATGTCTGGCGAGGAAGGCGGCCACATATCCTTTTAACAAAAGTGCTCAAATGAACGATGACATCAATCTTGAGCTAATTTTGCTGGAATCAATACAAATCCTCCCATTATTACTTTTTGATCCAGTGAAGCACTTGCTTGCTCATCATATCGAGGTAAGCTTTTGATTAATCTTTACCCTCTCTGGAATGAAGACAAGCGGAGTTTTCCTGAAACAGGTGGTGACGCCAGCCCACACCATGACTGAACCTAGTTTTTGGCACTTGAAAACGGTCTTGCCCTTCGAAGGCACTTGCCAGATGTATTTGGCCAGAATCCTGTCGCTCTGGCTCTTGATAGCAGCTTGAAGGTTGAAACCTTTTTCGTCCATCCATACAATGGTTTCCCGTACGAGATTTGAGCCAGTTTCTAAGTACCCTGTATCTTTCAAGCCTCTGGTCCACAGTCGCGTCACTGAGGAGCTGTCGTTTCTGAATATGTCTTGACTCTAAGGTCCTCTCTGACTATTATCCTCATCACTTCACGGTTAACTCCTACCTCGAGTACCATCTTCCTAATATGCGATGAATCTTGATTCTTGTTGCTTCTATCAGGTTTTTGGGCCGCACAGATCTTGGACGTCCTGATTTAGGTCCCGATCAAGGAATACTAGAAGCTAGCTGGAAGGATGTCGTCATAAACGAGCACTCCCTTTATGCGCATGTTAAGGCCTTCATTATTAATTCAGTTGAAATATTCTTTCAAAAAACGGGGTTGTGTAGTGATATTTTAAGTTCTTTATTTTCTGTGTTTCAAAGTGGTATACAAGTTCTTTGCTCCTGTTGTAAACGAGGATATAATAATATGCCAAAGAGGGACTACTCTTTATCGAACAATCTCTTTGGGAAGCTCAAGAGTCACTTTGATATCCTCAGCTTTCGCCTCAATCAACTGTCAGCCATTAATGCGATCCTCTTGAACAATGTCACCTCTGTCCTTATGCCCACGGGGCGGAAAGAGTCTCTGCTATCAGTTACCCGCCGCAGTCCAGGGCGGAGTCACTGTAGTCCTATCCCTCATATATGATAAATTCACAAAACTCGACGGTCTGGGAATCCCAGCAGATCATCTCATCGGGGACGACTATGGCCGGCAACGGAAAATATACGAAAAGTTATGTCTCCTCACGCCCTAATCAAACTCCTCTACGTGACTCCCGAGAAGGTATCTGCCTCTCAGATGCTCAATAGAGTCTTTCGAAGCCTTTATTCGCGGAATCCCCTCAAGCGATTTGTTATTGATGAGGCCAACTGTGTGTCTCAGTGGGGACATGACTTTCACCCGGACTACTAGCTTCTCCATAAGCTTCAAAGTGATTTCCCCCAAGTCCCTTCTATTGCACTAACGGTCACCGCGACGCCCCGCGTCCGAACGGAATTCTACATCATCTAAAAATGAAGTCTCCAAAATGGTTTCTCTCCTTCTTCAACAAACAGAATATGGCCTATGAGGTCCAACCAGAGAAGTCCATCCAAACTGCTATGCTGCCCTTCCCGTGGACTGCTACCGTGAAATGGCTATTAAGCTACCTTGCTCTAAGGGTGAAATAATGGGCATAGTTCATTTGAAAGAGCTTCGATACAAGAGCTATGAGGAGGAACTTATTCCAATTTGCCAGAGCTTTTTGGACCAACAGTTGAGTTATACGCTGCATTTCTAAATAGCGAAAAAGACTCTGGGATTTTCCGTATTTTAGCTCGAGCATCTTATTGTGGATGGATGTCCAAGTCAAAGTAAGAGTTTCTAATTATTTTTTAATAAAATTTTCTAACTATTCATCAAAAATAAAAGTACCATTTTTTAAATCTTAAAGCAATTTAAAATATGAATGATTTATATGATTATATATATATATATATATATTAGTTTGATATAATTTATAGCTGTTTCACATTATACACATATGCATTACAATATAGAACAAAGATATAAAACAATACACACATATATAAAGCAAATGAACACGACCACACAGAGGGTATATGTGTTACTAGAGCAGGAGTTGATCTAAAGTATTATACAATATTAAAGTTATCATTATTTTTTTCCATTTTTGAGCCTTTCATCAATTTAAGGATACGTATGGTAGGTCTTCATCCTTTTCTTGCATGAATTGATGTCTCTAATAAGAGAGTGATGGGCATCTGTTAATTAAGTGGTCTGCGCTTTGTGGCTCTTCCATACAGACATTGCAGATTCCGTCAATATTTTTCCATTTACTTAGATGAGCCAAAAATGGTCCATGGCCCGTATAAGCTTGAACAAGAAGACTCATGTTTTGGCGCGACAGTTGAGTAGTCTTGGATTTTGGTTTTTTAACATGTGATGTGTGTGCTTCATTAGTTGATCATCTTTGTATCTACTACACCACTCATAAAAAAAGAATTCATGTATCACCTTCTTTATGTAGCTAGGAGGTGCTCCAACACTCAAACGACTCTCACTTTCGATACCTTTTTTGCTAGGTAGTCAGCAAATTCATTTCCTGTAATGTTTGAATGGCCTCTACACCAATCGAGGTTTTTTTTATATCACATTTACCAATGTTTAATGTTTCTTTACCCTTTTTACAGTTTCACTCTTTGTGAGAGGATTCAGAATAGCAGCAATTGCTGATTGAGAATCCGATCGAATTATCACGTTTTTGATGGTTTATCTTGGTTCAGAAGAGCTATCACCGACTGAGTGATTGCAGTGACCTCCGCTTGGAAGACTGATGCTTCGCTATTCAATGTACAGAGGATTGATGAATAGACACATCACCACGAGTGATAGTCCATCCCGCTCCCGTGCATCCCTGCTCATCTTTAGATCCATCGGTGTATATAATTGTATCTGGGTGTTCAACGTGGCAGTTGTCAACCCATATACGACAACCAGTGATATAGTCATTGACTTGATTCAGTTTTAGTTTGTCCAGTATCTTATCACTAAGAAAACGATACCCTCGTCGCCTTGGGAGATTGCCCACTCCATCCCATGTATCACGGAGAGTAAATTTTGTTCTCCATCTTGACTTTGTTGCATGTTCTTTTATATAGAGGTCGAGAGGAGTTATCCCTAGCACTGCCTCTAATCCTGATGTCGGTGTTCAGCGAAGAGTTTTGTACTTTTCTCTGAATGCTTTTTAATTTCCTGATTCCATCTTTCTTCACAGTAATGGAGTGCCCCCATATAAGGCATATGATGATAGGTCGTATCATAACTCCATAGAGCCACAGGATTTTATCAGAGGTTAGCCCCCATTTTGCCCTATTACTGCCTTTGCCATATTCCATATGCGGAAACACTTTGCAGCTTTTTCTCTGAGGTGTTCGGTCCAAGTTAGTCCTTGATCAAAAATAACACCCAGATACTTCATTTGGCTTCATACTCCATACCCATTCCAGCCATATATAACTGCGGAAAGTATTTAGATCTTAATTTATATGCTTTTGAGAAGACAATAGCTCTTGACTTTGATGGATTAAAGGTCAGGCCGTTTGTTGCTCCCCATTTTAAAACTATATTGATTGCATCTTGCATTCTATTGACAAGAGTACTTGGATACTTACCACTAATTAGTAAAAGGATATCATCTGCATAACCTATAACTTGAACCGCATCCTCTTTGAACTCAGTCAAAAGGGTATTCATGATCATGTTCCACACCACTGGAGACAAAACTCCCCTTGGGGACTGCCACGCGTTGGTTGAACAATGACCTTTTCACCTTTTAATTCAGCGGTTACTGTTCTTGTATTTAGAAGTTCCATGTACCAAGATGCGATACATTGTGGTATTCCAAGTTTTGTCATTGCTGTATTTGCTGAGTGAAATTGTATGTAATCAAAGGCACCAGTGCAATCAAAAATGACTGCAAGTGTGCACTGTTTTTGATATATTGATTTTTCGATTAAGTCAACTGCTTGTGACAAAGCTGTTTCTGTCGATAGGCCCTTTGTGTAAGCATGTTGCGAATGAAGTCTAGGGATAACTTCTTCTACTTTCCATTGTACAATTCTTTCGAGTCCTTTAAGGATGTAGTTCGAGAGTGTGATAGGTCTAAATGACTTTGCTGAGCTATAGTCATCTTTGCCCGGTTTTGGCAGGAATATAACTTTCATTTCTTGCCAAATTTAGGGTGTATAACCAGTGCTTAGAATGATTTTGTAAAGTTCCGAGATGTAATTGATTAGGTGGTCTCCGAGTTGTTGTAGTACAATTGGCTCAAGCTCGTCAGGTCCTGAGCTTTTATATGGTTCAAATGAGTTGAAAGACTCTCTGACCTTGTTACTGTCTACAAAATCAATGTCAAAGTTATTTACTTCCAATAATTTATTATTAGTACTATTGACTCTGCAGTCAGGAAAATGAGTTTCCATTAATATCCTTAGAGATTGAGCTGGTGATTGTGCGCAACTTTCACCTGTTTTTAGGAGACCAATTGAGTCTTCAGTGGGTTTTTGAACTTTGACCAACTTTGCAATATCTTTAGCACTCTCAGCTTTGCTGCAGAAATTTCTCCATGAGTCTTTCTTCTCTTTTCTGAGTGTGTGCGATATTCATTTTTTTGTTTTTAGGTACTCTTCCCTGTGTACACTATAGTTACGCTTAGGTTCGAGCTTGTTGAGTTTATTTCTCAGACTGGCTAGATGCTTTGTACACCAAGGTACTGATTTTGTTTGTATTGTCCTTCTTAAAGGACAAGTATTATCAAGTGCCTTTATTATAATGATTCTGCACATTGATCTATCACGTTGGAATCCGGAAATATTTTGGGTAGGGACGCATTTTCTAAGTGACGTCTAAAGTTATTCCAATTAACTCTTTTTAAGTTTCTTGACTTTTTGGCGATTGGTTTGTATTTTTCAAAGTAAAAAATTATGTATCGATGATCAGACATGGATGGTCGTAGATCTACGTGCTATCCTTTAATCTCAAACTTTTTAAAAGCATGTTGGTTCATTATTGTAATGTCAATTACTTGCACGTTGTGTGACAAAGGTAGGCCTGTTCCCTTTATTCAATACTATAAGAATATATTCATCAATTATATTCTCAAGTATTTCTCCTCTGGTGTCAATACATTTGCTACCCCAAAGATGATTATGAGCATTAAATCCATAGCTATAAGAAGAGGCTTTTGTTGATGTTCACAATGCTTAAGGAGACTTAACATTGTTTTATTCTTTACTGATTGTAGTTGATCGAGATAGATTGCACATATATGTGTTATAAATTCGTCTATTTTTAAGCATACTGTGCAAACATCTTTGTCAGAGAATTCCGGGACAAACCATGCATTCAAATGTTTGGCAGTTCTGATACACGCTCTTGGTTTGGTTTCAGACTTACTATGAATTGTATATCCTTTTAGTGTTAGACTGTTTGTTGAACCATTATTCAGATATGGTTCTGTTATTAAAGCTATTTGTGATGTTTTCAGCTTTAATTCTGAATTAGCTGTTTTGCTGTGTTGTGTATTTATATAAGAACAACTAATCATTTTTATTTGTTTGATCTTTTGGCTTCTTTGTTGTCCTTGGGTGAAGGATCTCTGCCATAAAGATATAAAGAAATAGAGAGCTGATTGGACCCTTCAAAAAAATACGTCATTGTGACCGTAAAAAACTTCTAAAAACGTAAATCACAAAACCTTTCATAACTAATTTTCTTGTTGTTTTTATGTCTTTCACATAGAGATTTAAAGATTTTATTTTCTATTTTCTTACTTGTAAAAGGAATTATCATCCTATTATACTCTGTCAGGGTATGTAAAAAACCCAAAATTTTGAAAAAAAAACTGGTTAAAAACCCGGGTTTTACTGTGGGTTTTTCAAAATTCGGGTTTTTCATTACACCAATAATTAGCTAATACATTTCATTACACCATTAATTTCGAAAAAAAAACACGGTAAAACCCAGGTTTTATAACCGGGTTTTTCGGGGGTTTTCAATTTTTTTTGGTTTTTTACATACCCTGTACTCTGTAGAGGTTTTTTTTAAAATAAATAATTATATTTTATATCTTAATTATGATTTTTCCTATGTCTAGATTCATAATGCCTTCTTGCGTGGCGTATAATTGCACCTCTAGAGTTATCATCTTTAATCAGTCTCGCAAGACTAGGAATCATGCTGAGCATACTGGAATGCCTCATGACCATAAAATGGACTGGGGAGGATTTTTTAGGAGAGCTATAAAATATCCATCAAAAGATGTAATATATGTGTGTCAAGAGAGTGAAAAGGTTTTAAAAAAGATTAATTAATTCATGCAATAAGAGATTGCCAAAATAAACTATCTTAATTTTAAAAATATCTATGGCTGTAATAAAAAATATCTTATTAAAAAAGATAGTTAGGTCTTTCAAAATCTTAATGACCATATTTTTTATTCATCACCGGAATCCAACCATTTATTGTCTCTCATTAAAGAGATTTCAAAATGTTATACAAGTATAAGACTGTTCCATTTAGGAAAAAAAGAAAGTAAGGATATTCAAGGAACAAGGGTGCGAAGCATTCTTACTAATCTCATTAAATTTAAACATCAATAATTTGGTATATGGTTATTAATATTATGAAAGACCAAACTATATGTTATTGTAAAATTAATTAGCATAAACTATTTATTGTAAAAACATATATCTTCAACAGCTATTAGAAACATTGTATATATTCATATCAGTAGCTATTTTTTGTGAAATATAAAATATAACCTCGCTACTATATTTTATGATTATTAGGTGACGAACTTGCTTCCACAACACAATCATACGTACCCTGATCGAATTAAATTTTAAGTATATTTGATTCTATGGAGTAAAACTTCTATTTGTCATATTGGCTGATAGTTCATTTAAGTATAACTTAGAAGAAATTGTAAGATACATTTGTATACTAAGTATCATCAGTCCATATTAAGCCTTAGATTAAATAGAAATCAACTGTCTTGAAGGTCTATTTGAATACACCTTTCGACTCTAGATAGGTTATTATATTATTGCGGAAACTAAATGTTTTTAAAGAAATAAAGACAATTAAATAGTTACGACTGTTTTAATTTTTTTTGCCTATATGGTTCGACAGAATTGCATCCGACCAGATATATATATAAGCATTATAGCATTATAATTAGTCTATCAAACCTAGGATCTTATCAATGAGGTAGACCAAAAATTACCATCCCCTCTCGGGATTCGAACCTTTTTTTATTTATTTCAACAATTTAATTTTCCCCTACTTGAAGCTAAAATATCTTATAAGAAAAGGGATATATAAAATATAAGAAAAAATCGATTAGGATATAGGGGTAAGCTACACCATCGAGGGGGTTCCACCATGCACTAAGAAATTCGATGAAGATATTACACAATAGAAATCCCAATAAGATCTAAAAGCTCTTCAAAGGTACGACACATTATCTTATACGGAACGGAAGTAAACAAAAGTCGACTATCTCTATGTATCTTGATATAATCTACTTCGATTCAAATAATATCAACTTACGATGACGTAGTACAAATTACTTTGTTTGTTTTGGACACACAGAAACAACAGGACGCTGTTTTCTCGGCTATTGAAGGGAATCAGCTCTCTATATCTTTATATCTCTATGATCTCTGCTACATAACAGAAAAACCTGTCTATTTTTCCCTGTTTTTTAGTACTGTAGATGTTTTTTATGGATTATACTTATTTGTATTTGAGTCTCTGAGGTCTTTTGTCAATTGAGGTTTGATCACTATTGTGGTCCTTACCAATATTTCCGCCTGCATCAGAAGTCTTGTTAATGTTTTGACATGGTTCTTTTGGACCTTCCTCTGTTCCGTGTTGCCCTTCTTTGTCACTGTCTCCCTCTGTTCCTTGATGTTTGTCCGTTAGTATTGCTTCCTCATCCTCAGTCTCTTCACTTTGCTCCACAATGGGTGCGTTTCGAGGGTCTTGGAAACGCATTTTACCTGCTGAGGCAATTTTGGGGGTAAAATCCACAGTTTGAAGGCCTTCAAAAGATTGATTGTCTAGGCAAATGTGGAGAACCTTCCCAGCTTTGTAAGTTCTGATCTTACAATTTCAACCACTCCTTTAATTCCAAGAGTGGTGCACTGATGTGCAATAATTTACAGAGGACTTCATCCCCAATGTTACCAGTAACACCACGAATGAATCCAGTAAATCTCTTTTTTCCCCTTTTTTCTTCCCTCATCCTCTCTGCCTCTAACCAAGAAGTGGACAGCAATGGGGTATGAGTTTTGATTATTCTTCGTACATATTGACCCGAAGCTTCGTCATTTACATAAATTAATGCCCTTCTATTAGTATATTTACGTCTCTCATAGTTGGGTATAAATTCATTTTGAATCAACAGACAGTGAACGTAGTCTGTGTCCAGAATTTTTATTACTTTGTTCCATTCAACAATGGAAATGTGGTAACCGTTCTTTCGAACAATGACAATTTCATTTGCCTCTTAGCAATTTCGGCATAGAGGAACTTTCTTTTCTGTTTTTGTTTAGGCTTTTGAGGGCCTTGAATTCTTTTAGAAGGTGGAGTTTCCTCATTGTGCCCCTCTCTCCTTCTTTCTTGTCATGAGGAGCATCTTTCAAATTCTGCTTCTCTTTGGTTGAATTTAACGTTTTATTTTCCTCTTTTGGAGGATTTTCTGAGCCTTTTACTCTTTTCCCTATTTGTCGTATACAACAGTCTCCCATTGCATACTGGAGCTCTTCTTTGGATCTTCCAAAGTACGGGATCCCAATTGGAATGGAGCTGGTGGCTTTGCATTGTTTTATTAAATATCTATTTATGATATTTTTCCCACACCTCAAGCACACATGAATATATAATAAGTAGGGATCGGAAAAATATTTAATAGAAAACATCGAAATATTTAAATATTTATTTACTAAAAAATGACAAAATATTTACTGATTACGACAAAATATTTATTCTGAGTTACCGGAACATACTACACAGTTTACTGACGTTTTAACTATCTACAGGAATTATGAGCTGAAATCCAGTCTTATCAAACGAAAATCTCTCCGATAAAAGCAGTGGCTCACCAATTTTTTTGCAAGATTTTCTGATGTGAGCCGGCGGCGGTTGTCGGAGAGAAGAGTCTTATACATAGAGAAGGAGCGTTCAACATCGACACTTGTGACAGGTGCAAATTTGTATTCAGCCGGCCTTTGTGGAGACATACCGTCGGGGATAACTTTTTTGCATTCTGAGATCACGAACTCAATAGAGCGTAAAACAGCGATATCGGGACTGCGGGCATAGACATATTTATATTTTTGTTTTATTATTTCACCTTTATGCCTGGTAATCTGTAAATAGCAGCCTCAGCCATAGAGACGGATGTAAAGTATGTTAGGCTCGATCCTTGTCTTCGAGATCTTGAATGACTCGTGGAAGGAAGTGTAAATTAGCAGCAATGTATGATAGGCCTGACCTCATTTCCTCATCGCCAATAATAAATTGACCCCTTTTGATGGCCTCCGAATCATGAGGGTTAAATGATTCGACCACAGTCTTCACTGCGTCAAGGTTCTCAGCATAGAACAATGCGACGTACACCCATGTCCCCAACGGATTAGTATTGGATTGGGAGGCAGTGGAATATTTGGGTTGAAATTTTTCCATACTAGAATCCGTGATGGAGCCTCCAGGAACACTTTCATAGTAATTGAGATCAATTCGATCACTTTCGGAAAATGTTTTCAAACACATTCAGCGATTCGATGAAAAGTGTGGGCGAGACATTTCACATGAAGAAGATCAGGATAGAAAATTTTCAGTTGTCCACCACATTTCATCATGTAAGCAGCAGCATCAGAGAGTATCAGTTTGACGTTTTCAGCCTTAACTTCCAAAATATTCATTACAACATCATTTACGGCACGAGATACTGTCTCAGTATTGGTTCTTTCCAATATCATCGAGTGCACCAGTTCGGCTCGATGGGATGAATCTGCAGCAAGTTTTCCGACAACCACGTTTAGAATGTATCGTCCTTCTACGTCCGTAGTTTCATCGATGGCGAGCCAGATGGGTTGATCTCGAATATTAGCTTTAATTTTGGTGAGGACATCCTGATAGAAGATGTACAGGTAAGTTTTTCTCAGAGTGCTTTCGTCAGGAATAGATACAGCACACTGCTCTTCAAGAAATTGACGAAACATGGGAACCTGCAATTTGTGCCATGGGATGTTCGCAGCCAATAAAGCTTGAGGTCAAACGACTAGGACTTCTTGGCGCTTCTCTCAAAAACGTCTTCAAGCTGTAGTTGAGAGCTGCTCCTTTTCGTCTGGAGTTTCTTCTTGTGTTTTGCGGACTCGATATGTTGTTTCACTTGACCTTTCTGCCGAGATTCGAAGCTGGATTCACAATGGCGGCAAAAAGCAGTTTTCATGTCGACAAACTTAATGTCATCGTTGCTTAGGTTAAGCTGTTAAAGTCGTGTTGTAAACTGTTTCCTGGCATCTCTGCTGGATAAATGTTTTTTCGCCTCAACAGTCAAAATCTTTGCAAAGTTTACAAATCTAAATATGAAATAAGAAATACAACGCAATACAAAACTCCTGGCGCCATTATAATATATTTGGATAACAACTGTCTGACTTTTACTCGCAGAGCTAACGTGAGAGGGTGCAGTCTCCACAAAAACGGATGGATATATATATATATATTATGTAAATAATTTCAGTATTAAGAAGTAATCATTTGCTGTTATAAAAATAAAAAAACTAATAATAAAAAATAAAAAATATATATATAATATATAATATCAATCATAACTATTTATTTATGATATAGATTTTTACTGTATCACAATATCAAGCCAATAAATAAGTAAATAAATATTAACTAAATATTAAATATGTTGAGTGTATTATTGTCCAATTTTAATAGTATAGTAGCTATACGTAGCTTTTATTCTGTTATTGACTTTGTTTTTAGTAATGAAAAGCATATTCCATCATCTGTTTTAATTAAATGATGTTAAGGTAGTGATAAAACAGGATAGAGTTACGCTATGACGTTAAATTTAATATCACCTATATGCCTTATTAATTATTCATATTGTAATAGGGGCGGAAGAGTCAAATACTATCGGGGTCCCGTTGGCGGAATGTTATCTTTCCGTGGATGAAAAAAGTCTGGTTCAACCTCAAGCTGAACCGGAGCCACCCTCAAACGTAACGCCAGCCCCGCTGTAACCTCTTCAAGATCATCCGATTTGAAACTCATGACACCTCCGAAACTGGAAGTTTAATGAGGCAGTGTAGTTTCAGAGAAACAAAGATCGTCAAATATGAAATTTAATTTGAAAAGAAAAAAATTCTTAATTACAGTCTATTTCACAATGAAACATATAAACTTGAATTACTTGTTTGTAACTGTTAAACTATGTATCATTTGTAAATAATATTACATTTACAATTGTGGAAACTATCGTTGATAAATAAAAAGTATTAAAATATCACACTCGTTATTCATTTTGTTAAATATACTAGCTACTTGTTTGCACGTTGAATTATGAATTCTTGAGGTGAAAAATGACTCAGTTAGCTAAAAATACATATAAAACTTTAATTTATTGCTATGTTAATTAACGTATCATGGCCTTAACTTGGAAGCTACAGTTTTCCCTTTCCATTCCAGGTAGTTTCTAGTATTCCTTGGTCCCGATATACAGTATTACCTGTGTGGGTGTCCCAAAGAAAATAAAGAATATAGAAGGGAATGGTGTTAGCTGATGCCTTGCTGAATGGGTGGGATGAGGCACAGCTGAATCTATGCGAAATCAATATTGACTAAGGAGTGGCAAAAAACAGTTGACTTTAGTAGTTATTTTTTAACGATATCATTGTTTTACATCGTTCATTTAAAATGGTGAAAAGTTGTGCCGCTTACAACTGCAGCAATCGATCGGTACAGACACTGGAGTCCAGGGGCATTTCATTCCATGCCTTTCCGAAGGATCCTCTTTTGCGCAGACGGTGGATCCTTGCTGTGCGGAGGGAAAAATTCAATCCTTCTCCATTCACCTGGATATGCTCTGAGCATTTCCTTGAAAGTGATTTACTATTCCAAATCAACCCTTATCTGCTGTAAAAAAAAAACGACCATGCTTACGCCTTCCCATCTACAATTGATGCTGCTAAAGTGAATATGATTCTCTGTGGAATATTTTTTCATCTAAAGTTAAAAAAGAAGATATTCAAAGGCAAGTAAAAAGTTTATACATATATTATTTGATCGTCTTAATAGACAAATATTATTAGATCATATATTAATAATTACTTAATTGTACTTGCAGGCAAACAATTCGCAATATTGAATTGAAAGTGAAGTCTACGAAGACAAAACTAAATGTGGCTCTTGAAGAGTTAGAGAAACTAAGCCTTATATCGAGTGAAAGTCTCTCTATATTAAAAGGCCGCTTCTCGGAGAGTCAAATGAATGTGGTAATGGGTCTTGTGGGGGAAAACCGCGAGGGATCTCTTATCCAACTGAAGTGAAAGATTTTGCTGTCACTCTCCATTACTACAGCCCCAAGGCTTATAATTTATCTCTAGATTATTTACACTACCCGATCCTCGTACCATCAGGAAGTATGTTGGATCTATAAATTGTTTCCCTGGATTCCAAGAACCAGCGTTTAAAGAACTTTGCCGCCACTTGGGAGACCCAAATTATAAAGAAGCGTCTCTTTCGGCTGATGGGATGTCCATTAGAGAGTTTGTGTCTTTCGACACGAACCTTGGTCGCTGCTTTGGCCAGGCGGACTTTGGAGGTTGTGCAAGTTCCGGTGAGGATGTGGCTGCCAAAGAGGCCCTCGTGCTCCTTCTCACAGGTCTTAAGAGCTATTGGAAGCTCCCCGTCGCCTACTTCTTAATAAATGGCATTCAGTCCGACATTTTGGCTGGAATCATTCGAGAGACAATTTTGCGCTGCCATGAAGTTGGCATCAATGTTAGAACTGTATGCATGGATGGAACGATCACTAACATTTCTGCGTTTAACAAACTTGGATGTAACCTCCAGCCCCTAGACGTCCGGTTGATTTCAACTTCTTTCCCACACCCAGGCGCTGACAGAATGGTTTGGGCTTTTTGTGATCCTCCTCATATGGTCAAGAATGTGCGTAATATGTTCGCGGAATACAAAGACCTCAAGTGGATAGGACAGGGAATGGTCAGATGGTGTTATATTACGGAAATCCAAAAACTCCAAGAAAAGCATGGCCTCCGACTAGGAAACAAACTCACCTCACGGCACACGTCATTCTACAAAGATAAAATGAAAGTTAAATTAGCTGTTCAAGTGCTATCTGACTCAGTTAGTCGAACCCTTAAGTGGGCTCATCACAGTAAAGTACCAGGATTTGAATCCTGTGATGTTCTCACTACTGCGAAGTTCGTTGAATTGCACGACAAATTATTTGATATTCTAAATAGAAGAACAAGATTTTCTTTTGGACTAAAAGCCGCTCTCTCACAAGCAAACCTGCACCAAGCTGAAGTCGTCTTCAAAGAGTTCATCGACATGTACAACGTTTTGGAGCGCACGGATGGAGTCAAAGTTGTCAGCTCTAGGAGAAAAACAGGGCCATTGGGGTTTATTGCCTGTATCAAGACCGTACGGGGCTTACTTCATCTCATGAAAACAGGAGAGTTTGGGCTGGACTTTTTGTGGACACACAAGTTGCAACAGGTTTGTAATTATAGTTTTTTTTAATTAAACAACATATTTTTCTTAAAGCAATTTTGAAATTGTGTTATTCAAATGAAAACATCTCAAAGCTATGTATGATATTAATTTATTATTTTCGCAGGATCATTTAGAGCATTTCTTTGCTGCTATTCGCCAGAGAAATGGCTGGAGCTGCAACCCTACAGCTACTCAATTTCGTTTTGCGTTTAGGCAACTACTCTGTCATGCGGGAAAGGATATCATTCATTCAACCACAAGCAACTGCATGGCACAGGATGAAACGGTACTTTTAAGTGTGTCGAATATACAAGAACAGAGTTTTCAAATTGTTGCCACAGTCAGTTCACACGAATCATCCTCTGTGCATTTCGTTTTGAAGGATGGAGACGAGGAAGCTTCAAAAACAATTCACACCAAAGGCTGCATTGTGCAAGATTGTCGGATATATGGTGCTGCAATCGCACATATAGCGGGATACTATGTTTCTTCACTAACCAAGGCAATTAAGTGTCGAATATGCCAAAATGCTCTTGCACATAGTGATCATGATCCTTGTTTAGATAAATCCTTAATTCTCTTCAAAGATTATTATCCTCATGACTCTGAAAAAGGTGTCAAAATTCATCAGGATCACTTTGTAAACTGCTGTTCAGGTGTGAGAATATTTTCAGAAAACACATTTTATATAATTCTATAAATACTTTAAATATTGATAAGAAAATACTAATGAAGTCTTGATCGACCTGGATATGTCAGCAATTTTTCCTCATATCAAGGCACATGCCATCGAGACATCAGATGGAATTGACAACCATTATCTCAACACTATTCATTTGATATGCAGAAAATATTTAATACTACGTACAAAAAAAGTTATAAAAGATACTGTGGCTTTAAAACGAATAAAGAAGGATGGTCACGCTCTTCATCGATCTCGTATTGTTCAAAATCTTTGATGAAGTCACTTTAATCATTTGCAAAAAAAAAATTGGATATCAAATAAAATGTAAACATAATTTTGTTCATTTTATAATATGTAACTATGTAATTACATTGCAATCAATAAAGTTTTAGTAATACATACTTTAATTTTAAGGTAATTTATTATATTCAATACTTGTTCGGGTAACAGAGGTAATGAAGTTCCACCAGAAGGAAATGTTGCCCTCAAACTTCAATATCTTCTTCTTTTTCTTTTTCTTTCCTCACTTAATCTCATACCCAATTTAATATTTTCTCTTTTGCAACAATCTAGAATCAATTTTACACCATGTGAAGATGATTTTATTTTTCCAGTTTTCAATTTATATAATACATCTTCCATTATTTTTTCAATTTTAGCTTTGGTGTTTTTATCATTTAATAAATATGTATTTAATTTCCAATGTTTCTTAGAATATCTTTTTGGAAATGTTAAAGTCATAAATATTGGATTGTGGTCATACATCCGACTGGGAATTGTGCAGTAATCTGATATGAGAGGGAAGAGGTTCTCAATATCTTCTTCTTCACTACTATGTATTCCTCACTGACGATTTTTTGTCAACCTTAATATTCAAAAATCATCATTTTAATAAAACATTATCCCTCTGCAATATATGTATATACAATTTTCTGCCACTCTTTGTTCAAAATGCTCATCGCATAGGTCAGGTGTTGAGTATTCCCTTCTATATATTTATTTTCTTTGGTGTGTCCAGAAGAAATGGACAAAAGTCATACTTTCAAATATACCGTACCGATTGTCAATCGGTACAGTATTCGGTAGTTTCTACCGAATATTGTATAATCGGTTCGATATTTGAATATACCGTCGGTAGTATCGAATACCGATTTACATTTGGTAGTTGCAGCTCTGTTGAATACACGAATTTTCGACTCGGATCATTGGAGGCTCTCTCATTTTATTATTGTTGACTGTGACGTCACACCTCACTCTATCTCTTCAAATATTCCATTTATAATAATCGCGTCCGAAATTACACATATATTTCTTCTTCTTATGCATTTACTCAAGACAATACGTATTATTTACACTATTTGTGTTATTTTGAACTACAGTTGACATAAAGAAGAGAGTATTTATCTAAAATTGCAAAAATAGAATCATTTTATGTCATTATTTACTCAGTTTATATGAAAAAAAGTATTTGTACAATAATTAGATATATTCCACTCAAAAACTTGCCTACCTATGTACGTATTTGGTCCATTTCTTCCATGAGTCATATTTTTTCTTTTCTACCTTGGTCCATTTCTTCTTTTTCCATTCTTTCCTGGTCCATTCTTCCTAATCCATATTTTCCTTGGCCAAATCTTCCTAATATCAAATGTGTGATTGTAACAAGATGAAAATAATATTTGCGAAACGATATTCGTCTTATTAAAAATACTTAGGATTATTTGTTATAATAAAAAGACAAACGTTGATGGAAACTTGAGTTTGGAACTCATAAGTCATAAGCCTTGATAAAGCGCCGGGCCGGACGGACTCAAGCCTATTGTACTTCAACAACTTGGTAGTAGACTAGTGGGATACATTAAGAACCTTTACAAAGTAATTGTCAGCACGGGCTACACTCCAAAAAGCTGGAGAGAAATGAAAGTAATATTTTTGCCAAAACTTGGTAAGGCTGATTATAGCTTGGCAAAGTCATTTAGACCAATTACCCTATCGAACTTCCTTCTTAAAGGACTTGAAAGAATTGTCAAGTGGAAGGTTGATGAAAGCATCCTAATAGGGATGCAAGTTATCGATTAATAGATTAATCGTTAGTTGTTTCATTTAGTCGACTTTTAATCGATTAATTGTTAACAGCGCCCGATTAAGAAACCAGTTTATCTTGTGGATTGGGGTGGGTAAGTGCAAGGTCTGGGTAAGTGCAGTGCCTTAGAGTAGGAGAGTCTGGACATTCAACAGCTGAAATTATTCAGCTGTTTATTTGTTATGAAAGTGTGAACTCAGTATTTGTAAAGAGACTCTAGTATTTTTATTGATAAAGTGAATATTTCTGCAAAAATGCCTTCTTGTTCAGCAATTGGATGCAAAAATCGACACACAACTGATAAGGATATATCGTTTTTTCGATTTCCAAAAGACTTCCAGCTACGAAAAAATTGGGAACGCAGCTTGAGGAGGAAAAATTATCAGGCTAAAGACTCGCATGTATTGTGTTCGGAGCACTTTTTAAAAAGTGATATAACTTTTGAAAGGAATCGAAACAGGAAGTGTCTCAAACAAGGTGCTATTCCATGTAAGTTCATCTTTTCAAAAGTGGCAAAACCGAGAACTACGATGACTTCAATCAAGTCCAGTGAACCTTTAATACTTGGTTCATCTATAACCGTCAATAGACCCATTAGTGATGACGATAATGTTCCCAACCAACCTTGTGAAGACGTCACATATTTATGTAATGTGGTACATATGGACCATTCTTATGCCTCATTCATAGGTAGGTGATTATAAGCATGCTTCTTTCTGTTAAACCTTATAGATATAATTTTTTCAGATACGACACTTAAAAAAACCATTGGTACCCAAACGGAAGACTCTCAACCAGATGTACGAGAATTTGGAACTCAAACTGCACCTAAAAAGGAATTCATTAATGCTTCGGGTAGGTTTTTTTTAATTCTTAGTTATTTTACTCTGTTTTAACTTTAAATATTTCAGAAGTTACTTCGGCCGTTGAATCCATTTTTAACGATGATCAAATTGTCTCTTTGACTAATAAGAGTAGGTGCTGCAAATGGTCGCCATCAACAATAAAAAAAGCTATTCAACTTCGAATTGCCTGTGGTACTACGGGGTATGAGATGTTACTTCAAAAAGGATTTCCTCTACCCAGCCTGAGAACATTGAGGCGACGATTGGAATCTCTAGAATTCAACCCTGGCATTTTAGAAGATGTTATGGAATTGATGAAGGTACATACTCATTTTATATTTTAAAATTCGATTTATATGTGAGTTCATTTTTCAGGTGAAAGTTCAGTCATTTCCAGACAATGAGCGTCACTGCTCATTAGTTTTCGACGAAATGGCAATTAAACCCGGACTTGAATTCGATGGTCAATCTGTTGTAGGCTATTCAACCATTGACAGCACCAATGTCCCAGCAACTCATGCATTATGTTTCATGCTCGTGGGCATACAGACGAGATGGAAACAGGTGATAGCCTTTCACCTAACGGGAAATTCTTTCGACCCCAAGAAGATTGTTTCTATCTTAAATCAAATAATTTGCTCCTCACACGAAGTTGGTCTCAAAGTGGCTTCTATTACCAGCGATATGGGTCCATGTAATCAAGCTATTTAGAAGGAGCTTGGAATAGTGTTAACAAAAGGACAAATTATTAACACTTTTCCTAGTCCCCTCTCTTCAAGCGAATCCATATGTGTGATGGCTGATATCCCACACTTAATAAAAAGCTTACGTAATCATATCATTAGAGGACAAATCATCAAGATTCCATCGAAATTTGTTGAAGAACATAATCTTCCCTGTGACTTTGTGAATCTTGAACCCTTCAAGGCTCTGATTTCGTATCAAGATATCTTGTCCTATAAACTTCAGCCGCAATTGTCTCCGAAGTCGATTTATCCTGGCCAATTTCAAAAAATGAAAGTCAATCTTGCTTCACATCTTCTAAGTCGACAAACAGCTGCAGCTATTCGGATACTTGTATCGACAGGAAAATACAGCCAGCATTATTTGACAACGGCATGGTTTTGCGATCAAATTGGACGCTGGTTCGATATCACAACTTCGAGAAAACGTTCGGTTGCTTTAAGCAAATGTGTAGCCGCCAAATTGAACGAAACATTGAATTTTCTACATAATTTTAAGAATTTGAGCATTAATCAAAGTCGGGGATGGAAGCCCATTCAGCGCGGAATTGTGCTTAGCACAACATCATTGATAATATTACAAAATAAATTCCTCAATGACCACATGTTCAGTTTCCTGTTGTGCAGCCGCTTCACTCAAGATTGTGTAGAGAATCTCTTTTCATCTATTCGTGCAAAAAATCCTACTCCTAACGCAAAGGAGTTTAAAAGGTGTTTGAAATTGGTTGCTATGTCACAATATATTTCAGGAAAAGATTCACATAGCTATCACACGGATGATTCTATGTTTCTAACCGATCTTGGAGATACATCATCCCAGCGTCCGGAAGAATCAGAAGAAATTGTCTATGAGGATATTTCTTTAGAAATAAGTAAGATAAGTTTCCTTGAAAAAACCTCTCTTATTCATTTAGGAGGGTATTGTATACATAAGGAATTCAATCGTCGTAAACCCTGTAAAGAATGTTCAAGCTTTTTTACAATTGACTTTGATACATATTCACCTCTTAATTTATTATCTAAAGAGAAATCATTTTCTGAAAATTCATTAATATATTGTTCAGAGGCTTCAATTTCTTTGTTTGAAGTTGCAAACCTTGTTTTCGAAAGATTTGAGAATAATATTTGTAAATTGAATAAACCAATAGATGTAATTTCTTCCGCTATAATGGTAAGACTATCCGAAAATCATATTCCATCATGTCATCCGGAAATAGTTACAAACATAGTGAGAAGATTTTGTAATTGTAAATTGTACTTCTATTGTAAAGATAAGAACATGCTCTTAGAAAGTGAAAAAAAGTGTATTTCAGCTATTAATGCCAGTAAAAGTATAAAAATGAGGGCTCTCATTAATTGATATTGTTATTTATATGTGTTGTATCAAAGTTTAAGTTTGGAAAATATACATTAATTTCAAAATAATGATTTTATTTATTGTTTTATAGATATGTATTCTAAGTAGGTATGTTACATAAAATTAAAAAATGATATTTCACTTATTTGGATAACTGTTGAGAAACGGTCGATGGAAACGCTTTCGAGGATAATCACGGATATTTGTTTAACGGATGGGCGTAATCGTCTGTTTCGGCTCGAAAAAAATTCTCCTTTTCTCTATATCCGGTGCACATTTATAAGTCAACTGATTCTACGTCTTACTGGCGTAGACTTAATAAACCATACCTTCTCTCAATTAAATCACTCAATTCTCCTTTTTAAATTATTGTCACGCAACCTCTTTTGTATATTTTTGAATATAAATCGTATTTTTTAAATATATATTTTTTTCATAATTAAAGTTCCCATACACTTAATAAAGGGACAATTGACTACTGATTGGACTATAAAATTTGACTTTTTTGAAGGTATAATAAAAAAAATAATTATTAAAACATATTCAGGTCTCTACGAGAAGATCAGCACACATGGAAATTGGAGAAATTTGGTAGTCTGTTGCATCTTCATAGGTACCGTTTGGATACCAATAAGCAAGGGTATATTCATTCGTGGATGAATCGAAGGACTCAATTTATAGTTAAACAATATCAACTCATGTTCCTCCATCCATAAATGACTCCCTTTCCTCCCAACGATCTTTCCAGAGAGGATATCATTTGCCAATGATTTGTTGATATTGGTATGGTTACCAAATCCAATGCATCTCGAGGCTCTTGGACTTGATTTTCTTTTCTATTTTTTTCCGAAGTTTATCATTGGAAGAAGTCTCTTTTGTATTTTTCTTTTCATCATCTCTTTTACTGTTTCTTCACTTTTTTAATTTATGTAGTCTTGAAGCCATCGCAATTGCTGGAAATGTGATTAAAGGCCATGGGCGGAGGAGAGGCCATGGGCGGAGGAGAGGTCATGGGCGGAGGAGAGGCCATGGGTGGAGGAGAGGTAAGGGACGAAGGAAAGGAAGGAGGAGGATGATTTGGAACCCGAATATTGGGGGTTGAGTCTTTGAAATTGCATTTTCACTACACTTTTTAAAAACAGATCTTTCATAGACGGGTATCTCCGGTGTCTATATTTATCATGGATCCTTGATACTTTTTAATTTCGAGCTTTATCTCATAGTCAGTATTTATAAGCGTCGAATTTAGTGATGATATTTCTTCATGGGTTGTTGCAATACTGAATTTCCCGATTGCCATGTAAACATACATAATATGTCCAAATTGGATATCTTCTACTTGAGTTGGAAATGTGTCGAATTTATATTCTTTGAGCAACTCAATAACTTCATTATCGAATGGTGAGGCTTTTCGATTTTTCTTAAGGGGCATTTTTCAATCACAGTTATACGTTTTGGTTAGCTACAAACTTAACGAATGATTAAAGACAACTAGTTTTGAAAATTTTATAATCCTTGTAAAATAAAAATCTATTCTAAACATTTGCGAGGTTTTTTTTAAGGAATGTCTTCATGTAAAAATCAGTACAGGAAGTGCTCAAACTTAAATTTGTTAACAAAATTTGTAAATATTAAATGAAGAATACTACAATTTAACCTTAAAAATGGTATATAGAACTCCCAAAACTTACATATTACCTTAATATGTAATTTCAACGCATAATAATGTAGTGTTGAAATTATTAGTAACTTTCTTAAAGTACAATTTCTGTTAAAATCAATGTTAATGAGTTCAGGTTTTCTCGACCCCTTCCCTACGGAATAAAATCATTGTGATATTCTAAACCACTGGAACTATTTATTAAAAATTGATTCAGACATCTCAGTTTAATATAAAAGGAAAAAATATTAACTCAAATAATTATCTACTAATATATTTGTGCAATTTTTTTCGGACGTAATTATTTTACTGTTTTATCTTGGCCTATTTTTCTGGACCAATTCTTCCTGGTCCATTTTTATTGGGACATTTTTATTTAGGTGGTAAATGTATCAGCTATTTCAACCTAATTAATATATATAATATGTAATGTAAATTATAAAATAATGCATGATTAAGTAAATTATATTTTTTGCATATAAATTTGTAGAAGATTCGTTCTCCATTAAAGACAATGACAAGAGAGTTTAAACATATTGTAAAAGGTAGTAAAATGATTAGATTTAAAGTACAAACATGTTTAAAAATAGTTGTCCATAGATAACAGAGTAATAAATAATGCAAAAATAAAAGCAAAGAAAAAAAAATATCAAAAATATCAAAATCATCAAAATTGGTATTATACTATTTAGATTTTAAGTCAGTTAATATATATATTCTTTTATCAAAAATTCGTCGAGATATCTTTAAAAAAGCCAACCGCAAATTAAATTTGAGTGAACACTTATAAACAACCGAGTAATAGCAAA
>CP045900.1:12955206-12982307 GCA_013387185.1 Caligus rogercresseyi
ATATCAACAAATCATTGGCAAATGATATCCTCTCTGGAAAGATCGTTGGGAGGAAAGGGAGTCATTTATGGATGGAGGAACATGAGTTGATATTGTTTAACTATAAAATCGAGTCCTTCGATTAATCCACGAATGAATATACCCTTGCCAATTGGTATCCAAACGGTACCTATGAAGATGCAACAGACTACCAAATTCTCCAATTTCCATGCGTGCTGATCTTCTCGTAGGAGACCTGAATATGTTTTAATAAATTTATTTTTTTATTATACCTTGAATAAAGTCTAATTTATAGTCCAATCAGTAGTCAATTTAATTGTCCCTTTATTACGTGTATGGGAACTTTAATTAGGAAAAAAATTTATTTAAAAATACGATTTAGATTCAAAAATATATAAAAGAGGTTGCGTGAAAAGAATTTAAAAAGGAGGGTTTAGTGATTTAGTTGAGAGAAGGTATGGTTTATTAAGTCTACGCCAGAAAACGTAGAATCAGTTGACTTATAAATGTGCATTGCAAAAGAGAAAGGAGGAATTTTTTCGAGACGAAAAGGACGATTACGCCCAATCCGTCAAACAAATATCCGTGATTGTCCTCGAAAGCGTTTCCATCGACCATTTCTCAACAGTTTAATCCAAATAAGGTAAGAAATATGTTTTTTTAAATTTGTGTAACATACCTATTAATAGTTTAATAACTTTAAATTCTGTCGATTAATTGAAACTAATAAACTTTAATCGTTTAAAAATTAGTCGATTAACTTTTAGCAATCCCAATCCCTATACTTCACTCACAGCACGCCTACACAAGAGGCCTATCAACAGAAACCGCCCTATCACAAGCCGCAAACATAATAGAGAAATCCATATTCCAAAAAGAATGTACTTTCGCGGTCAGCCTTGACTGCACAGGTGATTTTGATAACGTAAGATTTCTCTCTGCGGACTATGCAATGAAAAGACTGAGAATTCCAGAGAGTATCAGATTATGGTATAAAAATCTTCTTAGTACAAGAACAGTTGAAGCCGAGTTGAGAGGCGAAAAGGTCATCATCAATCCTACGTGTGGCAGCCCACAGGGAGGAGTGTTATCCCCATTAGTCTGGAACACTATAATGGACACCCTACTGGCGAACTTTAAAAAAGGTGCAGTCAAAGTTGTTGGTTATGTTGACGACTTTTATTACTAATAAGTGGAAAAAAATCCCACCACACTTGCTAATGCAATGCAAGAGGCAATCAACACGGTTGTTGAGTGGGGAAGAAGAAATAGCCTTACCTTTAATCCAATCAATCAAAACGCCATAGTATTCTCTAAAGCATACAAACTCCGGTCTAAATACTTTCCAATGCTTAAAAATAGAGGTAAAGTAATTGAATATTCAACACGAAGGAAATATCTGGGCTTAACCTTTGATCAAGGACTAACCTGGACAGAACATCTCAAAGAAAAGGCAGTAAAGTGTGCTCGTAAATGGAATATGTCTAAGGCAAATCATAGGCCAAAAAATGGGGCTTAACTCCGGATAAAGTCCTATGGCTTATATGAAGCAATGGTCAGACCAGTCATCACCAGAGTTGGTCGAATATTACTTTGAAAGTAGTAAGTAATATACTACTTTTTACTGCGTAGTAATATCTTTTTTCAATATTAGTTATTACTTCACACAAGTAATATACTACTTTGATTAATATACTACTTTTTGAGCATTCCGAAACAATAAGTAAAGGCAATTCAAACAGGATTTGTAAAAATCCTCACCAAACCTAGTTTGCATTTTTATAATAATCCTATATATGATTTATAATTCAAGGTAGTTAAAAGTAAGGTAGAGCCATTTTAACCAATGAAAGTAAAAAAAATACACCGCCACGCAACCTACCTCATGAGCATGACGTCACGTATGGCAAAAGAGGGTATATTGTATAAGTAAAATATGTTAAATATAATCGAATTTAGCCTTTAATTAGATCATAGAAGAATTAATTATCACAATTCTATTAGAAAATGGGAAAATATTAAATTTTGTGAGTAATCATAAAATTTTGATGATTTAAGGTTGCTGATATTATCCAAAATATTTTCATGAAAAAGCAAACTCTTCAATCATATGTTAAAGCACATAAAAAACAATGAAATAAATTATAACAAAATACTATTTATAATCATATATTATTACAAAGACATATTTAGAAAAAAGTATATAATTTATGAATTAATCCAAAACAAAATATGGTTATAATCATATATTATATAAATATTATTAGAATTACATATTAAGAAAAAAATATATAATTTACAAATTATTACAAAACAAAATACTGTTTGTAATCATATATACATAAATGTTATTAGAAATACATATTTCGGAAAAAGTAAATAATTTATTGGAGCATTTAATTAATCCACTGTTTCATTTTTCGTTTCTCTCTTAAACTTTTTTTATGTCTAGCTTTTTGCTCTTGAAGGCGGTTTTTTTCAAATTTTATTTGGAGAAATACACGAATTTGAGCAAATTTATTAAGAGCTTCCAATGGAACTGACGGCACCTTAGACATTGATTTAGAAACTCTTTTGTCATGACAATTATCTTCTGATGAACTTGGAAGTAATACTTGTGGACTTGTAGGTTGCTTTGAAGGAGGAGGTAACGATGAATTAGAAGATTCATATTTATCTAAGCAATCTTGAGTAATCTGACGATAATTTCGTTTTAATATTCTATCATTCCTTTTGGAAGATGGTTCCATGGACGTATATTCCGACAAGTTTGTTTCATTTTTTTCATTTAAATTAAGTGTCGGAACTACTCCTTTCTTGATTTTCTTTCTAATAGGAAGGTTAAGAAGCTCGTGCATTAGATCTCTCTCATAGTCTTCTTCAGTGAAGTGCAGACTACACATAAAGGATGATGCAGGCTGAAATGTCGAATCTTCTCTTTGCATGCGATGGTCCAAGCTTTTCTCTGTTTGATGTTGGTTGGAAACGAGTGGTACAATACATTGTGAGCATTGGGATCCAATGAAGGACAAACAGTAACGGCACACTGTCTTTTTTTCTTTTTTTTATATTAATTGAAGCCATTTTTGTAAGAGTACGATGCACTAATGATAATTTGAGTAGTGATGTTATATATAGTAAAAGTTATTTGTTTATGTTTTCTGCCAGACGTGACGTCACACGAAAAATATTTCGGAACCTAAGTTTATACATTATGAAATGGCGGGGGGGTGATAATATTATAAAGTGAGCACAAGGCTCAACATGATAAAGTGTGTGAATTCAAAGACTAAAAAAATGACTTCTTACATTATGAGAGGCATAGGTTTAATTATCCAACCCAAGCCCTCGGGTCCCGCCTGTTGATATATGCTTTTATTTAGGGTTAAACCCCACCGCCAACCCTATTAAGGACCCTATTTTTATTCAAATTCAGCCCAAGTCCTCGTGTCCACCTGTTAGTGTGGCAGCTAACCAAACCTATGTGCATTTTTTGACTAAAGCATGAAACTTTCTACATATCATCTACATACCTCAATGATTCATTTTAGAAGGGAACCACTTCAGGAGGGACCTCTGAAACTTGTCAGAGGAACACATTTGTATTATCACAAATCCGTTTTTTCAGCCTACTGGATATTCAGACATAAATCTCAAATAAATCATATACATTTTTATAAAGGTCCTACCACCTAGGTGTAAGAGACTTTTTTGACCAGTTTTTATGGAAAATTAATTAAAAATATTTTCGGGGTGGTGGCCATCCTGGATTTCAAGATGGCCGCCATGTAAGATCAGTGTCCTGCTAAATTTTGGCTTCCAAGCAACTTAAAAGGTCAATCTTAATGACATGAAATGTTTGGTCAGTATGAGCTTCCAGGGCATTAACCACTGGAAAAAGAACACAGGGAACGTACACATCCCCCCTGTTCCTACAAAATAGATGATATGTAGAAAGTTTCATGCTTAGTCATAAAATGCACAATTCCTTCCATATATCAGCTTAGCTGCTGCACTATGTCGACTTAGTCTATTTTTGGGTGTCGAAACCTACCGCCAAATGAGAGGGACCCTATTAATATTTGCAAAATTTTACCTAAGCCTGACTGGGGATAAAATATCCGCATTTTTCACTCTCAATAATCCAAAACCCTCAGTCCTCGCCTTATAAGGCAGGGGATTCCTTTAGGACCAAACCCAACGCAAACCCCTTTTGTGTATATGAGGTACCAAACAAAAAAGAAAGTAGGTCTTAAGCCTGCAGGCCCGCCCACCGATTTAGGCTATTCTTTTGGGTGCAAAATCTATTGCCAACTATTAAGGCATAAGTGGGACCCTAATTTAAGTATCATATACCCAAATCTGTCTGGTCCTGCATTTCAAATTATCTCGTACTATTTTAAGAAGTTTGTTTTGATTTCACACTGCCCATGTCTTAATCATGGGCAGACATAGAAAAGCAAGGGATATTTGGGCGTGTGAAAGGGAGTATGTGTGAATGGTGCAATTGAGTTCAACCTCTTGTTATCACTATTCTCTTTCCTCTTTTGAGTAAAGCGTTAAAGTAAAGTGACGCTACCAGGACAAAACCTTCTTTTTTTTCAAAAAGGAGATGGATCAACCGTAGTTCTTTAATATGCGCTAGAGGGTGTTTGATGAAGCAGCTGTTTCAAAATAATAACAAATGTAAACAAAAAAAATATGGACAAACCGTAGTTTATTTTTTTAACAATAGGTGCCGCTTATCCATTTAACATTTGAATGAAATGTTAAATGGATAAGCGGCACCTATTGTTAAAAAAATAAACTACGGTTTGTCCATCATTTTTTTTGTTTACATTTTCTTGTTGCGCTACTTTACTTTAACGCTTTAGTTCTCACAAGTCCTATGTCTTTACTGGAGGAGAAGATCAACTTATTTTTTTTTAATATTAAAAAAATGTTGACATACAGAGAGAGGGGGGAGGGTTTGGGATGTGTTGGGCTTGACTGTATGTGCCAAATCTGTATAACCAAAATCTGTAGGGCCTTTTTGAGTCTTATGGCATACTTGTTCTGAGGTTTTTATGTTTATATATTGCCTGTTTAGTCGATCATATTATATCCCGAGAGGGGATGGTCATTTTTGGTCTACCTCATTGATAAGATCCTAGGTTCGATAGACTAATTTTAATGCTATAATGCTTATTCATATCCTATCAGATACAATTCTATCGAACCATATAGGCAAAAAAAAAGTAAGGACTCCTTTTATACCTAACGGGAGTTGGCGGTGGGTTTCAACCCTAAATAAAAGCCCATAACGGCAGGCGGGACCCGAGGGCTTTGGGTGTATTATATTGAAAGTAAGGACTCTTTTTATACCTAACGAGAGTTGGCGGTGGGTTTTAACCCTAAATAAAAGCCCATAGCCGCAGGCGGGACCCGAGGGCTTGGGGTGTATGAGATTGAAAGTAAGGACTCCTTTTATACCTAACGAGAGTTGGCGGTGGGTTTAACCCTAAATAAAAGCCCATAACGGCAGGCGGGACCCGAGGGCTTGGGGTGTATGCGATTGAAAGTAAGGACTCCTTTTATACCTAGCCAGAGTTGGCGGTGGGGTTCAACCTTAAATAATTGCCCATAACGGCAGGCGGGGCCCGAGGGCTTGGGGTGTATGAGATTGAAAGTAAGGACTCTTCTTATACCTTGCCAGAGTTGGCGGTGGGGTTCAACCCTAAATAAAAGCCTATATCAGCAGGCTGGACCCGAGGGCTTGGGGTGTATAATATTGCAAATTAGGGTTCCTCTCATTCCTAATTGGGATTGGCGGTGGGTTTCAATCCTAAAAGCCCCAATCGACATGCGGGCACGAGGGCTTTGAGGAACTTATTTTCTTTACGATAAAATCCTCCATAAATAACGAAAAGGTTGTTCTGTGTGTTTGTGTCTAATTGAATCCCCTGTCTTAAATATCAATATTAACGTGCATTTTTTATTTTATTAATAAGCATTATTATGTCCATTGGGTGACGTCACATACATTCACAGATCATAAATTTTCATCAAAAATGCCTGTCGAATATTTTTTCACGAAAGTAATATGTAACTAGGATATTACATATTAGTTATTACTTGAAAGTAATATCTAATATGTTTATTCTTTCTAGTTATTGCGCAGTAATATCACAAAGTAATATATTACTCGCACGCGCGTTAGGGAACAACACTGGTCATCACATCAGCCTTACTTGGGGACATTCTATTACTGCAAAGAAAAACGGGATTAAGATCATAAATTCAGTTCAAAGAAAAGCACTTCTGTCAATGACCCATACCCTTCGCTCAGCACCGACTGCAGGGATGGAAGCAGTACTGGGTATAACTCCTCTAGATATATATGTCCAAGCGCAAGCAACACAATCAAGATGGAGAACAAGACATTTCCTGTGGAACACCTGGGATGGTATGGCATCCTTCCAACACGTCGTGGACATAGGTTCTCTAGCGACAAAATTCTGGAGGAAGCCATCACAAACCATGAAAGTGACTTCATTAAGGGACAATTCATTTGGGTGGACAACCTTGAAATCCCCAATCCCGATACAATTATCTACACGGATGGTTCAAAAGATGATAAAAGTAATACTGGGTCTGGATGGGCAATTACTAGGGGTGATATATCAATACACCACTCAATGGTATCGTGAATACAGAGGCATCAGTATTTCAAGCAGAAGTTGTAGTAATTACAAGATCTGTAGAAGATCTCCTTAATCGAGAAAAATTATCCAAAACTATTATAATTAGATCAGACTCCCAATCAGCGATTGCAGCTCTTCTCAGCTCACTTACAACTAGCGAGGTAGTGAAGAACTGTTAGAGGTCCTGGTTGAAGGAAAAAGATCAAAACATTCATATTGAATTGTGCAAAGGTCATAATGACATAACGGAAATGAATTTGCAGATCATCTAGCAAAAAATGGAAGTGTGAGCAATATCCGAAATAATGTCGGTGTTCCTCCAAGTTATATAAAGAAAACACTTAACGATTTATTTTACAACATATGGTGTCACCGATACAGAAATGACCAAAAGATGAAGCATACACGCTCTATGCTTAAAACCCAGAAGCCAAAACCCATCAAACACCGACATCAAGATACCCAACTTCTTGTCCAAGCCTATACCGGGCATGGACCATTTCTCTTTCATTTGAGTAAATGGAAAAACATGAGTGAAATATGTGATCTCTTGTTTGGAAGAACCACAGACTGCTCATCATTTAATCTACAAATGCCCCGCTTTGTCCTACGAAAGGCACCTAGTTTCGCAAGAGGTGGATGAGGAAACAAAAATAATCAAGCTTTTAAAATGTACAAAGATGAAGAATGTTTTTATGAAAAAATTTAATATAGGTATATATATATAAGCCTTGATAAATATTTTGATTTGTGTTTGCTTTCAGTAAATAGACGGATAAAGTGAGAAACATATATTCTAAATTTTTCGTAGGAAAAAAAAACAGACACCATAGAAAAATAAAAAAGAGAGTATATATTTTAAGCTTTCATTTTTTCCTTTCATTAGAGTATAGTTTCTTTCTTAAGAGCTGTAAATGAATTTATTATTTACCGTTCCTCATTTTTAGGGACTAGAAATAAAAGAGAAAAAATAACTCTTTTAAAACCTACTGATATATTGTTAAGTTATACATATCGTTGATCAATTATCAATTTTTATTGTTCTCAGAGACAACTCTTAATATTTATAAATTAAGATTAGCATGGCCCTACGCGAGGATGATACGCATAATGGTGAAGTTTTCCTCAACTTTAATCAGCTATGATGTTAATTCACATGCGTAGACTTGAATATATTTATTTGTCCATAAATATATATTTACTCATAGCCTTGAAAACATTAAGAAACTCAATAAATCGATCTAACTTCTGTTCCTCAACATTAGTATTTAATTATAATCGATAAAAGCCTTTCCCTTCCATCATTTTAACGTCAAAACTTTTCAAACTTCTTCTCATCCACATAAATATTTAATATGTGACGAACTTTATCAATATTATTAATGGTAAGTTAATACTTCATATTAAATGTTTGTTTTGATAATAATTCATGGCTTTTTCTCAAAAAGCTATCTTAGGTTAATTAAATTTTTATGCAGTCAAGGACGGAGTATAATATAATTAAATGGAAACTTAGTTGTCTTTACCTAACAATTAATAATCCCTAAGATCAACTATTAAAAAAAACACTTTTATACTTGCATAATAAGGATCAGAGCCATAAAAGTCTGCATATTGATCTTGATTTTAGTTGAAAATATAACTAGGCAGCTATTTTTTACTGATCTCAATGAACTATTTATATGCAGTAATATTCCATCATCAAAGCTTTGATGATAATAGCTTGACTACATTTATTGTGAACAAAATATGATTACTCAACTTAAATAATATTACAATACATTCAGGGAAAAACCTTGCGAGAAAACATTGTTGCAATAATGTTGAAAGCAAAGGTTTTTAGATACTGCAATTATTATTTTTACAGAGTTGAATGGCATATGAAGCGATCACATATATTTATAAAGCTGAATATTATAATTTTTTTAAATAATGAAAAAAAATCAATTATATTCTATTTAATTTAGTTTTGCTCATTATTAACACAATAACTATTTGAAAAAGAATAATAAACCTGTTACATATAAATCGGGATCAATGGAAAACTAATACATCAAACTTATTTAGGGAAATTTTCAGTAATTAAATAGTCTCTTAAATAGATAACTTATTATTTTCCACTTAATTTATGATAGAAAATGTGAAATGTTATTTAAAAAAACAAAATAATATTAATTAAATAAGATTTTGATTCAACCGATAAAGTCCTTTTTTGTTGTAATATTTGTTATTTTCTATAGTAAATCATGTAGAAATAAAAAGTTTTATATGTACCCCCAAGAAAAGAAAGGTTTTGTTGTTACACGTTTTGTCATTGATCCCGATTTATTTATCTCAGAAGAATCAAAGAGTGTCCGATAGTTGGTGTTGACAATATGATTATTATGCTAAGTTAGTTTTCAAAAACAACACTAGAGGTCACTAAATGTCATAATACAAATCTTTGTTTTGAAAGTATTCATAGGTGCACTTCTCGGGAGTTATTTTTTCGTTGGATTCATAGCCCAGAATGGAGGGATCCGTGAACAACGCTCAGGCGGAATACGCCCTTCGTCATTTCAGATCCTGCCCCAAGACCTTCATCGACAACTTGAACTACAGCATTTTAGAGTCCGTTTCCTCAGTTGTAGACCTCGGAACGAGATCCTTATTGAAAGGCGTCAATGACTCGGAGAAGGAAACTCTAATTCAGAAGTCCATGAAGAAGAATCGTGAGAATTGGCTTCATATTGCAGACGCATCCCTTCAGAAGTTCAATGAGGTCTTATTAAGGGATGTTTTGGTTGTTCCTCCTGGAATGGTCGTTCCCGAGGACGAGGTTCATGTTGGAAAGGATCTTGGGAAGGAAAAAGAGAATTTGAAGGTCTTGCGTGCCATTTATGAGGATAAAATTATTGAAATGCGGAAAATGATGGCTTTTAAGAGGATTCTTTCGAGGAAAGTGAAGGAGCTCTCATCTTTGGACGAGGAATATAGTCGCCTCATTCAGGAGTGGGAGTCTCAGGAGCCCGTTGAATATCTTGATCTGGAGGCCAAGATGAAGAATCTAATAGAGACTACATCCTTTAGTCTTGGAGGAGAGAAAGAGGACGGAAGCATGGTGGAGTCTATTAATCTTCGAGCACGACTATCTGGAACATAGCAGACTTTTACCAAAATAACAACAAAAAATACTTTATTTCCCATTCAAAATATATATTTTTCAAATTATAATAACCTTTTTGTAGTAATAAAATATTTTTGTTTATATTTTAGCTGATATCTTTCAGAATAATATAATATTATTTTAAAAAGCCTTTTATACCCCATTTTTCATTTATAATAATTGTGACTACTCGGAATAAAATAAAAGTACTTCCTTTCACGTCTCAACTCATATTGTGACTTGATAAACCAATAAAACTCTATTTTCTAAATTAATTTGATTATTTTATTTCCAGTGAGTACTCTGATCTAAGAAAAATCGCTCTTGTCCCTATGAAACATTGTTTTTCGAGTTCTAATAATTAACTCCTCCAATACTAACTTAGACATGCTGACAGGCCAGCTGGATCGATGAAAGAATTTCCTATCCTTATTCAAAAAAAATATATTAGTAATCAACTATATCTGATTAAAAATATATTTTGAAATTTGTGAATATGACAACTTACCGATTATAGTATTTTTTAAATATATATTATGAATCTTTATCTAATAAAAAAGCCTCTCCTCAAATAAAGTGCCGAACTACTTGAATGAGGGAGTTTTATTTTTTGAATCTCGGTTTTTAATACAACTTCTTTTGAAGATATTTGAAATCACATTCGGAACTATTGGTATGAAAGGATATATTGCCTTTATTCGATATAGCTTTTTATTATATAAAACTTATAAATTTTATTTAGTCTTATATAGATATATAAACACTCGAAATTCTCTGATATATCATGTTTTCCTAATCCTCAATTGTGAAGCCTTAAAATACTCATTTAGCAGAAAAATAATTGAATAAAAATATGTTTTTCATATAGCGTATTGTATAAATATCCGATAAACTATCTCCGAATCAACAAATATAAATTTTGAGCCCACGTTGTTCAATATTTAAAGAGATTGGCTGAAGTTGAAGGCTTCTGTGGAGTTGATCCATCTTAAAATATAAATGTTTTTCTTATGTTATTTTAAGTATGTTTGCGCTTTATGGAACTTAAGCCTCAACTTTTGATGAATC
Source organism: Caligus rogercresseyi (assembly GCA_013387185.1). Taxonomy (NCBI): domain Eukaryota; kingdom Metazoa; phylum Arthropoda; class Copepoda; order Siphonostomatoida; family Caligidae; genus Caligus; species Caligus rogercresseyi. The sequence goes on from CP045900.1 coordinate 12,966,103, forward strand.
TGTGGTGATCATATTTGACGAATAAATACGTAATAACCTGATAAATAAGATTATGATTTACTTCAGTACATAAGCATATATCTTCTATTCTACTTATGTATCCTAATGATCTCCAGGTAGTTTATTTGGCGTGCACTCGAGTATGAAGCCATGAATGTATAACGATCTTCCAAGCAAATGATCTTGTGGCGAACAGGCTATGTACCTTCAAGATAAGTCTTAGCTACTTATTAGCAGTCGGTTTAGGCATTTGATATATATATATATAGTTTTGAGGAGAATAGGAAGCCTTGCGTATTATTACTAGCCCCCGTGCTAAAATCTAATTAATTTATATTTACTTTCTCTCAGTGTTTAGCAAATATTAAATGCTTTTACTAATTTCTGTATTTTAAATATGTATACGAACAACAATTGAATTTTAAATGAATTTTGAACACATATATGTATCCTTTTCAATTAGAAACTGAAAAGGGTTTTTTACATTTAAAATAGATTATTTTAAGGTTGTAAATAAATATATTCTGTTTATAGCTCTTCTTTAATATATTTTTTATATTTCTTGATGCTTTTTTGGCCTCCTTGACTGCCTTATGAATCCTATCAAAGGCATTTTCCACGGGAACGGTGTGATCGAATGTATCAATCACGTTTCCATTATGATCAATGAGGTATTTATAGAAATTCCAGTCCGGGAGTATGGATGTTGAATCTATTTATTAAAAAAATATTATTAGTGAGCTTTGAACATAAAATAATAATGCTAATGGATAATTATTTTAAGGTTCTACTTGATAGGGAATGTTGAGTGTCATGAAATACAGGTTCAAATGTTCCATTCATCACATCATATGTTCTTTCTTCAGGCACTCTTATCTCTGTTGCGATATCATTTTTATATAGGGATATATGAGTCAATCTAAGATAGGTTGCAAAATATATTTCATATATTTGTTTATTCTATGATAATGAAAGAAAGAGCTTTGAATGATTTTTCCCATAAATATTGCACTCAAATGTTAAAAATGACCCAAAAAATTAACGGTTCAGGGAAATGAACAAATTCGAAAACCCTGATTTAGATTAGCTAAACTTTCTGAATGACAATCTGTAGATTTCAGTTCTCGTTATTTATAACTCTTATTTCCAATATAAATATATTCTATGTGTATATAAACATGTCTTATGTTTGGTTTAATTCATTGTAATATAAGTCCTACCACATAACTTTTTCAAGAATTATATGATGATATAAGAGTTTGCTAACCACTGAACTAAAGAATTTTTATAATGAGAATTACTTCTAACTGATACAAGACTTGTATACTCTATTAAGGGAGTAAATTTACGATTCTTACCATAAAGGAACTGATAGACAGGATGCCGATTCTCTTCAAGAATGGAGAGCTTTTGTCCCATCAAAAACGGGACTTCACCGTAGTTCCACCACATAAAGTCCTTTATGTCCTTCTCAGATCCGGGCTCTTGAGCCCCAAAGTCATTGCATGGGAATACAATAACTCGGAAGTGAGTCTCCCCTAGAATATTTTGTAGGCGATAGAGATCCCGATAATGGGATTCCGTATATCCACATTCCGAGGCTCCATTCACGATCAAAACAACTTTTCCACGGAATAGGCTTTGAAAGGAAGTTTCCGGAGAGCTTTCCTGAAGAAGTCGAGATTGTAGGGAATAGAAATCATCACACTCGACGAGAACTAGGAGGGATAATAGGAGTAATATTAGGGGTTGTAGAATTGACATCTTCTTCAAAGAAGGAAGGGGTCAATGTTTAAAATGTAAATAAATCCTTTGAGGGAAATGTTTTCGAAACACATGCCGAATTAGGTCATGAAGTTTATTCTTATGTTGATGTGTTTTATATGTAGTACGTTGCTATATACACCCATATATATATACATATATAAAGGTGCTATAAATAATTATATGGGTGGAAGAGTAATTGTAGTCCGAAATTATTCATTACATATCCGATAACTAGCAAATTCAGAGATATTTCTGCTTCAAGTATGGGTTTTATTGAACTAATTAAGGATAAACTCCTTTTAACTAATATTTAGTTTTTTCTTCCATCATATAAAATTATAGAACATTACAATACCTCGATTCCCCATTTACGATTCGTTTACCCATTTATAGCTCACTAAATTTATCAACGAAAATTAATATAATTATACCATTAAATAAATGATATCTATCCTGTATTGGGGATATTCAGTAAACCAATACTTTTTTTACTAATAGGCAACTCTTTATTTCGATCTATACAAGTAACAGATAATGACTACGAGGACATTTAATATTAATACACAGAAATTTAACGTGGAGGGGGGGGGGGGGTCAAAGTAGGTGGAAAGTTTGTCTCTCCAATTCATTTAAGAAGGTGAAATTGAGATCACTTGAAAGCTTCGTATACATCGTTTATTAACTTATCACGACAAAAAACAAAAATTATAATAGAGACAACTAATCTATATAGATCTATAAACTAATCTAAGAAATTTGTGGTTTATTTACAAAATGTAGGAATGAAGTGTGCGTATATTGCTGAGTGGTTTTTGATAAATTGTGGGGCGAGGCACTACCGAATGTTGGCTCGTAGTTTATTACTGGTCTGCGCTGGTGCCTTTGAGGCTTCTTTCTTCTTAGAGGGATCTGGGGCGAAACATTTCCAGAGGCGTAGCGTCTCATCTGCCCCAGCAGATACGACTGTGGTCCCATCGGTGATAGAGCCATGTGCAGAACACGCTCCGTATGTCCAAGCAACTCCGCAGTTTTCGTCATGGAGGGGTACTTCCAAATCGTGACTTGATTGTTGGCAAAGCCATGCGAGGACACAAGCTCCTTATACTCCGAAGACCAAAGCAAGGAACAGACTTGGGACTTAGTGTCCACGGAGTTGAGGAGATTCCCATTGTTGGCGTTCCATATCTTAATGCATCGATCCGCGGTTCCGCCACCGGAAGCGAGTACATGAGGCTGCCACGGACACCAGGCTAGGGCTTTTACAGCTGCCTGATGCTGTGTGAGGCTATGACATGGCTCAGGTCGAGCGTAGAGTCCGCCACTTCCAGATGCCTCCCAGAGATTCAGAACATTATCATTGGCCCCACTGGCAAGGATGCGTCCATTGGGTGACCAGGCGAGTCCACAGACCTCCTGTGAGTGCGCGTTGGAGGAGGCAATGTGATGCGAGGCGACGCGGACGTCGCTGTGATGGATTTCTCCTGAGCGTGATCCCGATGAAAGGATATAAGCGTTCCAGGAAAGGCAAGAGACGCGATCGGTGTGTGAAGAGAGGATCCTTGTCCGTTTGGCTGCTTCAACGTCCCATAGCTGGACCTGTGAGGCCCCCGTGCCCACGGCCAAGTAATTCCCGCCTTCTTTGATCCATTTGAGTGAAGTGACGGGTGTGTCTTCAGGGAGGGAGAGGAGCGCTTGAATGTCTCCACTGGAGGCGTTCCAGAGGAAGACTTGTGGTCCCAGTGCAACGGCAAGGTGGTTGCTGGAACTCCAGTCCAGGAGGTTGAGGTAGTAGTCGTTGAGGAGCTCCGGGGCGTCCAAAATGCGCTCTGGGACAGAGGGAATGTGGCGAGTGGACTTCTTGGAGGTCCCCGAGGCTGCTGAAGAGGAGGCGTAGAGGACTTTGAGGGAATTGGCGTGTCCGGAAGGGGCTGAAGGGGGTGCTTTGGGCTGCGTAGGACAGAATCCGCGTCTCCCCACCCAAGACACTGCTCATACGCTCCTTCTTACTCGGAGACAGCTCCGTGAGGAGGTATTTACTCCGATCAAAGTCGCTCCCCAGACGGGACGGGATGAATCGATCCCCTGGGGTCTTGTTCCCGCCTGCCTTACCACGGCTCGGAGTACCATGCGAGGAAGAGCCGTTGCTGGAGGGAGAGCGAAGACCCTTGGTGGGCGTCTTGAACTTCTTGCTATTCACGAGAGAGGAAAGACGATTGGAGCTGCTGGAGTTGAGGCTCGTCTCCAGGGCCTTGCGGCGGGAGGAAGACGTTTTAGAGGAATCCTTCTCGAAGGCACTCATCGCGGGAGTCGGAAAGACACTGGAGGAAAGAAACAAAAACACACTAACGGATTTTAAAAAACTCCCTCCCTCTCTGAAGGGAGATTAAAAGAAGGTGACGTCAGAGGGAGACGTCATTGGTGGAGAGAGGAGGGAGGGGGGAAAGCGGGAGGCGCTCATTGGATGAAAGGAGCTAACGAACTTTTTAGCTTGGCTACCTGAGAAGAAGAAGTTGTCCGTTGGAGGAATAATAAAAATCAAAAGAAGAAGAAAACGGTTGGATATTTAAAAGGTGCTTCTTTGTGAGGATTGGGAGCGGGGATCAAATTGTCGCTTACTTTCAAACTTAATACTTGATAGGTGCTTTCAATCCGTAGTTTAATTAGCGTCATGGCGTCATCCTACGAGGAGATAAAGGGCTATAAATGGAACGAGGAGCTTTTGAGGTCCGCCGTAGTCATGGCATTGGTTAATAATGGAGGTGAAATCTCCAATTCAACGATTGCTTCAACCTTAGGAGTGACTTTACGGACTGTTCAGCGTATCCGTAAGAAGCTAGAGGACATCTGGGATGTTGACGTCACCATAAAGAGGATACACAAGAAGGAAAGTGCCATTAGGAAGGTCAGGGACACTAACTTCGTCGACAAGGTGAAGAAGATGATTGAGGATGACCCTCCAGGTCCATGAGGGCCATGGCGAGGGATCTGGGCTGTCACGAGAAAACAATAAGGGACTGTGTATCTGAGGATTTAAGGTGAAGGTGGACCAGATCTTGATCCAGAAGGCGAAGGACAGCCAATAATTTGTGGCCTCCTAAATCTCCCGACCTTAACCCTTTGTACTATTTTATCTGAGGCTATGTTGAGAGACACATCAACAGACATCCCCATAGCATCAATGCCAGCCTGATGAACTGCATCAGAAAGTATATGGACGTGGACAAGGAGATGGTCAGAAGTGCCTGCGACCGGTTCAGAGGCCGTTATTGATGCCAACGATGATTATATCAAATGAATGACTACTCTCTACCTAAATGCTCCTCATAGTTTTGATTTTCAATAAAAAATGTATATTTGGGGGGTTTTTTTAGTAGAATAATATTTCGGCGACAATTTGATCCCCGCACTCAGTATATTTAAGTCTATGCGAAAAAGACGTTGATGTCATAGATGTAATTGTTTATGAATAAGACACACACATATATATATATATGTTTGGTCATTTCAGGGCCATTTTCAAGTACCACTTAGGCTTATTGTAACTTAAATTTTTTGATGGTCAATCGAAACATTAAAATTATATCTGAAAAAATGGTCATATTTAAAGTAAGAGAACATCTAAAAAGTTTAAAGTAGGGAAAAAGTTATCTGCAAAGTGGGGTGGGTTTGTTGAATAGTTTAAATAATTTAATAGTTTGAGCTAAGATTCAGATATCCGTATTGAAGTCAATATACATTGACATCACGTGAAGGTAATCGATAAATCAGAATTCCGTGATCACGTATTCTTTGTTTTTTTTCTTGAATTCACTATTAAGTACTTCCTCAAATACGGAGGCTTGAAACATATATTAAGTAAACAAGCTGCGTTCACCGGCATAATCCTTGTGGCGGTGGAGTGTATTGTAGTTAAAGATAACTTAAAAATATCAACATGAGTACCCTCTTTTTCCTTCTTGAAACTATAAAGAACCCTAGTAGGCTGTTATTTAAAAAAGGTTGATGCGTCAGCACTTATGTTCATTTATTGGCACTAAATATATTTGACGAAAATTTGCAAAAATCCAGGTCATAGACAACGCTTTCCAAAGAAGAGAAGATCTCATAAAGGGAAGTCCTACACCCTAGAAAATATAGTTAATTACATTAAAAACACTATAAAGACTCTAAAGCAGCTGGTCCAGATGGGATATGTGGAAGATTATTTCGCTCGTTCCAGAGGAAGTTGCTCCGTTTGTTTTAGCGATTGGAGACTATGGAAAGACACAAAAAAATGCCGGACTCTCTCAAAGGAAGGATTGCATTGATACCAAAAAAGGGGATGGAACGAAATTTAATCACTGGAGGCCAATCACTGTCCTAATGATACTTACAGGATACTGTCCGGAGTGCTTGCTAAGAAAATTGAAAATTATTTTAAATAAAAACATAAAAGACGAGCAAAAAGGTTTCCTTAAAAACCGAAAAATTACGGACATATCAAGAAATATTTTAACTGTTATAGAATCTTTTAGAGAAAACAAAAAATTTGGCGCCTTAATAGCCATAGATTTAAAAAAAGCCTTTGACTCTGTGAAACACTGTCAAATTTTAAGATCCATTAAAAAACTTTTACCCCGATCCGTTTTTAATTCCCATAAGAGCTTTACTTGCCAACGGCTCATCATCATCTCATGAATAGTAGTGCTACAAGTCAAGGAATACTAGAAACTAACTTAGCTTCTAGTATCCTTGTACAAGTCCACCTATTTTACTGAAGAAGAGCTGCAGACAGGGTTGTCCTGTCGCTCCCTTACTTTTTATATCAGCGATAGATGAACTAACGAGACTCATCACAAAAAAGTATCTTGGTTTTGGTGTATCTTTTGCCGATAAGAAACATCTAATTGACCTTTATGCAGATGATGTTACGTTAACGATTGAAGCCAATACAGAAACTCAGTTGGAACATCGCATCAAGATTGTTTTAGCATGTTTTGGTAAATTCGGATTTAGGTCTGGATTTGAATGAACCACAAAAAGACTGCGATACTTCCATTAGGTTCCTGGCAACCTAATAGCTCAAAAGTAATTGAAGGGTGCCAAGTAGTTAAGCTCGTCAACATTTTGGGAATCGAGTGGACACGGGACGGTATCGCTACAAGTAATTGGCATCGGCTGAAAAGCAGGTGTATAACAACATTCGTCAAGAGCGTAATCTTTCTCTTCAAAAAAGAATAGATATATACAACACCCGAATTATCCACTTATTATTTACAAGGCCACTTCCATACCATTATAGCGGAATCTGCTATGGCAGAAGAGGATAAATGGCTGAAATATATGTTTTATTACAAATATCTCCCTTCTTTAAAACGTCCGAAATAGAATTGGCGGTGGTCTCAATCTTTTAGTAAACATTATTCCAAAATGTTACAAAAAAGTGGTAGAGGAACTAGGTGTTCTTCACGGAAAGGATTGGAGGAGGAGATTTACAACTCCAAAATACCTCAACTGGATGCACATGGGCACTCCATTGACGAATGATGAATTGGAAACTTCTTCTCCTTTTTTGGCTTCCATCCAGAGAATTATTTGGAGGGGTACACCGCGCTTTTCTTCCGATTCAACGATAGATATAGTTTATCAAACAAAAATAAAAGCCTTTCACGGATAAATTTGGGGATCCTAGTTCTTTTGAAAAGTTTGCTCTTCAGAATGAAATGTTTTCTCTGCATGACTTGGTATCCGAATCACTTTTTTCAAATGGAAGATTCCGGTTTCCCCTTGAGAGATCTCTCGTCAATTTTAGCCCAACCCGACCATGGCATACAAAATTTTTATATCCTTTGGAGCGGACAACGGATCCTAACTCCATAGTTTGTAAATATAAAAAATTACTTAATTTGCCTTCTTCATGGGACAGGGAGATTATGGGATCAACTTGTAGAATTGCGGACGGTAATATTCACAGCCCAGTTTCAAATTTCCTCGGACATTATAGGTTTACCATCCATGCAAGGACTGCGGTTTTTTTTTAATACCACAGTTCACGCTTTTGTGGATTGCCCACTTTTAAAAATTGTTAAGACATTTGTCCAACTAAATGTTGGCGTGGATGGGAACGGACTGCCAGGACAAATGAAGGCCATTATTCTTTTTGGAGCACACAAGAGGAGTCGTAACTCTTTACCGCATCACAAGGCGATTGAGTGTGCTTTATTGAATATTAAATCATTGATCGGGAAGAAATTAACAATGAACAGTCCCATACACGAAGAAGAGTTAAGATCCATCATGATAGGAGCAGCAGCGCGTTACTCGACTCGGAATCAAAATCCCTCAAGTGGCATCTTCCTCCTGGATTTGGGCTGGCGATATCATCAAATCATACCATCACTTCAGCCAATATCTAAGCCTGATTAAATCAATTGCTAGAAGATATAAACGTTTTATGTCAAGAACGGCTCTTTGTGATAATTTTTAGCTTTTTCGTCTCATTGTCCCTGTATAAAAGGTTATTTTATTTCTAGGCAGTAATTATGAACTATAATGTTCATTTATGTATTGTTTTTTACGCAACTGCCTAGTTTTATATTTTTATTTATTTATTATCGTATATCTTATGTGTATTTTATTTACACTGTTTGTCAGGGTTGTTTGATTTAAATCAGGCTGATTTAAATCATTGATTTAAATCGCGATTTAAATCAAGTGGATTTCCAATTAAAATCATTGATTAAATCAAATCAATTCATATTTTTTTCAATAAATTAAATTGATATTTAATTTTATGCTTCTAATTCTCAATAACAGAAACAAAACATTAATGTCTGTCTTCTTAATAGTAGAGCAGTGGCCTTTTTCATTATATCTATAGCCTCAGACTATAGGCCTATATCATATAATATATCATATTAAGCTTTGAGTTAGGATTATTTGATTTAAATCAAGCAATTTGGATTGCGATCTAAATTAAGTTTTTTTTCCAAAGACATTTTATAATCAATGATTAAAATCAAGTCATGTTTTATCAAATAAATTGTTTATTACTTGTACAATGTAAATGGAAAAGTTAACGCAGTTCAATTTGACAATTACAGGAACGAGTTATTAATTGTCAGTCTTCTTGCTCTTCTAAATCTTCTAATTAGCTTAAGATTTGATGAACATATTAACAATTGGCTTCTATTCTGCTTGTACAATATGAATGAAAAAGTAAACTCAATAAATTTGACAATTACAGGAACGAGTTATCAATTGTCCGATTGTCTTACGCCTCCTTTTCCAAGCGTACCTGGCGCGTCCTAGATTCGAGAGTGGCCCATCTTGTAGTCATCTTTGATCAGCCGTTGGCAGCTCCACCCAGTATTTTTTAAGGTAGAAAATTGTCATGAGTCTTCGATCCTCGCTTGGATTTCGAACTGTCACGTGATTAGCGAGTATGACTCATTACAAGGCCTTTGAAGTTCTGTAATTTTATTGTTTACTCCTTTGCATTCTTTATTAAAATGAAATCATTAAGTAAGGCAACTAGAATTTAATCAAAGACAGCATTTAAAGTCCCCTGAGTAATAGGTAGGCCTATATGTATATTGGGCATGTTTAAAAAGTTACAATTTAAAGTATGGACAAAATTTACACATTGAAAAAAAGATTTTTGGTTCATAAAATATGGTTAACAATTAAAATCAAAAAAATCTGATTTAAATCAAAAAAATCCGATTTAAATCAAAAAAATCCGATTTTTTGATTTTTTTGAAAAAAATCAAAAAAATCAACAACCCTGCTGTTTGTTGATGATGGTAAATAAAAAATCTTAACCGAAAAAAAAAAAAAAAATCCAGTCATAAATTGATCATAGCTAAATTTGGTAAAACTATTTTTTTTTTCAAAATAAGTAATAACAAAAAGTATTGCTTCATAACGAAACCCTTGCACCCAGTGACGTCCGAAATTTTTAAATTAGATATTCGTTTTCAGCATCAAAAAATGAACCAGAATCGCTGGGTATATTATAAACTAAAAAAGTGGTTTTTTGGGGAGGTCTAATATTTAGTTACAACAACTTAATGTTAATAACGCTCTTAAAATTTTGAGGTTCCTATATCAAAATCTGAACCAATTAATTATAAATTGTTCAACATTTGATTTACGATATATTTTAAGTGTTCTAACGTTTTTAACCCATTAACCCCGAAGCTATTTTTTTCTTTGGATTTACTTAAAAATTATGTCAAATATTTCTGATTTTTCAAAAAACATCATTCATTTCATTTTTGCTCGTGAAGTCAATCATGCCTAAAATAGGCCCCGTGTCCAAAAAGTAACGCTAGGAGTTAATGAATACAGAATCTTAGTAGTTTTATTATTTTATTAACATTTATGCAAACTTATATTTCTACATAAATACTTTTTTTTCGTAAAAATCACCAAGATATCAAACTCTTATTAAATTACTGCTTTCAAATATATTTTCCAACTAGAGGCATGTATACACTCAGAGAGTGCAAACCTCCGCCAATCCCCACCAAATGAATCACTTAACGGAATTACAATCCAATCATATAGTCTACATAAGTAGGTGTGCTTGGTGAATAATGAGTGAGGAGAGAGCCATCCTAAAAACATCCATTGACGTCATACTAGTTGTTCGTCAATTCAGAAATACGTCACTGGATGTTTAAACTCCTTTCTTTTCTCCATCATGCTCTTAATATTAGCGTTATATTTTTTTAAATATAAATACAGGGTGGGGCAAACTAATTTCCTTTTTCCAAAGGCAATAAAACAAGCTGTGTAATTCAGAAAGGTTTTATTTTTGTTTGATAATGAAAACACACCTTTAAAGTTTTATTTTACATAGTTTTAAAAATCACACCACTTAGATGACATCCTCCAGAATCGATACACTGGACAAACCTATTTTTGGTACTTTCCATTACCCTCGCCAGCGTATCGGCGGGTATATTGGTTATTTCCTCTCTGATATTGGCCTTCAAATCTGCCAGGTTTGTTGGGCGGTTGACATAAACTCGGGATTTCAAGTAACCCCAGAAAAAAAAAAGTCGGGTGAACGGACTGTCCATTCCAAATCGCCTCTTCTTGAAATCAGGCGCCCCGGAAAGTGTTCTCGCAAAACATTCATTGAAGCCCTTGAGGTGTGCGCCGTTGCTCCGTCCTGTTGAAACCAAATCTGCCCTAGGTCTAATTCTTCAATTTGCGGGAGAAAAAATCCTGTAGCATTTTAACATAACGCTCTGAATTTACTGTGACTGTCACTCCAATAATTCCATTGGACGAAATTGCACACCACACAGTAACTTTAGGGGAATGCAACGGCTTTTGATGTAACTTTTGGGGATTGGTATCAGACCAGTAGTGCATGTTTGTCTGTTGACGCTTCCTGATAAATGAAAATGAGCTTCATCATTAAAGTAAACAATGGCATCTTCAGCAACATTAAAATGAGGGTGAAAAGAGCGCTGGGTTGCAATCACAGACTGATGGTTGGAAAAATACGCCTCCACGGCAAACGCACGCTCCTCTCTGCTCCAACGCATGATAGTGACTGATTGTATTTCCAAGAAAACTTTACGCCTGCTTCTTTGAAATGAGCCCACGCTCACTTCTCCACTACAACTACACACCAAATGCCACAAATTTTAAAAAAGGAAGTTAGTTTGCCCCACCCTGTATTAAGAGGAAGACGGGAAGAGAAAGAAGTTTAAGCACCCAGTGACGTAGTCCTTAGCTGATAAATGAACAATATTACGTCAATGAACATTTTTTTTAAGCGTTTGTTCTTTCCTACTCCCTGAATAGAGGCCCCATTTCATTATTAATATTTTTAGTATTTAGCTCATTTTGCATCTTAAATAAGCACTCTGAGATGCCAAAATTAATCACTTGTTTCTTTTGGCATTTCCAACAACTCCACAAAGTTTCATCCGAATCCGTTCCGTACTTTTTGAGTTATCCTGCTGACAAACAAACTAACAAACCAATAAACCAACGCCAGTGAAAACAATACCTCCTTCGGCGGAGGTAATAATTACATTGTGTCATAAGTTTCAAAATAATCGATGCAAAGTCCGACATTACATTTAGAGCATTCCGTGCGAATTGCCGATTTACACTCCTTGCCCTGACATCTTCTCCTTGTTCCATCTCGTACTTTCAGATATCAGATATGTGCCTTCCATATATTATTGTATTGGTATATACTGTGAGGATTTGGTGCATGGATATTTTTTTCGTTGCTTTATTCCATCTTATTACTTTTTGTTGAGGTTTGATACTATATATTGGCTATGCAATTGTAACAATGGTTTTATCTTTCCATTGTGTTACATGAACCGAAGTATCTTCCGCACATGCCGAAGCTATTTTCGTCGATCCTCTTTCCATCTTTGCTAGTTGTTTTTAAATGGGAAGTTCTTATCTGAATGGTTAGTTCTTACAGTTCATATCCTCTCTTCTGAAGTTCGTTGTGTAAAGATAGAGTTGTAAAAAGGTTGTCGAACATGATTATTTTTGTCATTGGTCAAGCCATTTAGTAAGTCCAAAATAGTTGAGGCACTTTCTCGTAAAATAGATCTGCCTTGATACAGTTCAAAGTTGACGAGATATCCTAAACTATAATTCAAACACCAAACTTTGTAACCAAATCTAGTCTAACTATTTGCAGCTATGTCCCCAAAAATAATGTATCATATTGTGATCATTTTTTTGTAGGGGAATAATGCGGTTTGAATTTTGGTTGTAAATTGTGTATTAGTGGTCGGATTTTTTGAATATTTATCAGTTTTATTGAGATTGGAATTTGATTTAAAATGTAAAGTTTTCATCATATAGTCAAAAAGATCTCTTTGAATAGAGTTTCTTATAGCCAAATTTGTTAAATCCTCACAACTTGACCAAACATAAATTTTTCTGGAAGCTTGTTATAGCAATATTTTGAGATTGCTCCAACAGTAATCATTACTTTCTGCAATTATCAAATTTTGAATGCCATCTGAAATGTTCGAAAATGTCTAAAAGAAATAATTTTTTATATCTAAATTAATCAAATTTTGGAAATTCGTTTTCTACATCTAAGTGATCCCTATTTTCTATCAACTTCCGATTACTTTCTTTGATCGTTATTAACTCTTCGATTCTGCCTCAACAAGTAACTAATCGGAATTGAGGTTGGATATTTCAACGTTATCTTCATCTCAAGAATCTTCATCGATAAGATCGTATACACCTGAAGGTGGAATGTATATATTCAGAATCAGTGGCGTAACGACACATCAATGGGCCCTTAAGCAACATTATCTGCGTGGGCCCCATATGAAGTACAACAGGTGTAAAGGTCCAAGATAGGCGGCAGTTCCATAAGTTGGTCAAACAAATACAATTATGCAATTCTCAGTAGTATATGATCACACATCACACACGGGAAAATAGCGACTGCGCACCTTGAATGCAACCATTGGTGACAGCGCACCACCACATCCACTAAAACATTGATGGTGCACCATGCATGTCCATGAAAACATAGGCTATTTGGTGATTTGGTGGCAGAAATCATACAGCCCAGAAAAAAATCAGACGAGCCAAAGCTCAAAGCGTATATTGTAAACGTTATCACTTTTCGCAGTAGACTACTGACTGAAGCCTCTTCCACACCAGCCCGATGTGTGGCTATTGTCGTGCAGCGCGCACACAGTGAGCGCGCACATAGACGCGCGACAGACCAATCCAGGACCTCACTTGCTACTACTGTGTTGTGTTGCCATTTTTTGTATCCATAACTATTTAAATATAAAGTTTTTACTCACATCATAGATGCAGCTTCCGGGCCTTACTCTGTGCAAACTCTTCGATCAGGTCCTGTACATCCAGCTGCCGGGCACGAGCATTCTCAATCGACAGGATGGCGAGTCCAGAGAGACAACTCTGTCCCATTGAGCTCCTCAGGTAGCTTTTAATTGGCTTTAGTTTTGAAAAAGAGCGCTCTGCGGAGGCCACTCCCAAGCAACCAAATAACGTTCGGAGAACGTTCTCCGAACTTTAGTTTTCGGTTCGCAGAACGTTCCCTGAACGTTAGTTTCGTTCTCTGAAGGTTATTTTTACGTTAGCATGGATGGTTTTCTTAACGTTCTCCGAACGTTCCCTGTTGGTTATATTTACGTTCTCCTAACGTTCTATTTACGTTCCCTAACGTTCTATTTACGTTCCCCCAACGTTTTATTTACGTTCCCCCAACGTTCTATTTACGTTCTTCTAACGTTATATTTACGTTCCCTCAACGTTATATTTACGTTTCCTTTTAGTTTTAGTTTAGTTCCCTTGTAGATATAATTAAACTCCTTGACAGTATTAAAATTCTATTAAGCGTTTATTTAACATTAAAACTGGACACGAATTATATAATAGATTATAACATGTTATTTATAACTCATAAAATTATACAAACATAATAATAAAATATATAAGGCTCAAAGCACATGCGTAAAAAACATAAATAAACATAGTAATGTATTTTTTTTTTGCTCTTGGGTAAAACATATTAATACAATATCATAAAAATATCAAATAAAAGACTTCCATGTTAATATATATTTCTGATGAATGTAGGTGTTGGAGGGAAAGTCTTGGAAAATATTTTATGATCCTTCCGACAGTTGTCCACGTTCCTCTTTTACTCATTTACTACATGTTGAAGGAATGATCACGCATTGTTCTGAAACATAGAGGTTCGGTAGTTAAATACAAATATAACAATGACATAGGATAATTAAAATAGTAGAAAGCTTACCGCCGGTGTCTGATAATTGAAGGCAAGTCGAGGTATCAATGGGCTTTTAATCCAAACAGATGTTTATATAATATTGAATAAGTAACCTTGAGGATCAGTGTAGATGGAAACTATTTAATGTGTTACTGTCAGAGGCGCGGGAAGACATTTTTGGCAGGGGTGCTGTTGGTGGGGGACGAACTTTTGAACGGAGATCTGGGGGCCCTCCCCCATAAATGTTTTTTATAGATGCAACTTCCTGCATTCTAATCAATTTTAGGGCATGGCAAATCCCATCTGACTCACTCTTTCAGAATCTACCAAAGAGTTGGTGCACACAACACAAACATTTCTGTAGCAATCAGAATCAATGGTAGCAACTCATGCACTCGCTCTTGCCAGCACTACCTACGGCACTGAAAATAGCAATTAAACACAAAGCACTCGGCGGTGCTGTACATGAAAATAGCATAACCCAATGACTTGCCAATTCCCCCTCTGTTGCGGAAGAGTTACTGCATTGCTTTTCAGTGCAGCTGATATTGAATAAAAATAAATACATTATCACAGTACTAGTATTATTATTATAGACCTATTAGGCCTCTATTACAATGTGGCGCACAGCACGCAGCCTTCCATTTTGAGTGAACCAATAAACCACAGGCACATGGTTTTATTGATTGACAGTTTAAGTGCAGACAAACTCCTTTATTGGAGTCAAATAGGTGGTTGTAAAATAAAATAAAAACACATATCCCATATATCATGTTTAAAAAAATAGGCCTAAACAAAACAATACATTTATCAATCATTAAGGTGTATTACTTCACGGTAGTTAAAAACATTAAAGAAACATTCAGGTAAGCATTCAAGTAAACATCATTTACTCACTCCAAACGTAGATTTGCGCTCTGGAGTGCGGTGGATAAATTCTCCAATTACATCCTGAAGATTTAAATCGTCCAAGATATATTTGTGGACGTGGAGTAGGGCCATGTGGGTCAGTCTGCACTGACTGACCTTGCTGCGGAGCCAGGTTTTCAAGCGGCGCAGAGCTGAAAATGATCTTTCCGAGCATGCAGTTGACACAGGTAAACAGAGGCACAGATGGATAAGCTTCTCCACTTCTGAAAAGAGGCCTCTAGTTTGGGGATGAAGCGCTGCCATGAAGCGACCCAGGTCGTTCACTGTGTGAAATGCTTGGTCCTTGGTCAGGCCACCCAGCATTTTCAGTTGCAAGGCGATAGACTCAAAATCCTGCATTGGCAGCTGAAGGGCACTGATATCATCACTGTCAGACACGAGGCCCCTGGTAGAATCCAGCAGCACCTTCTCTCTCCTTGCCGCTGTTGACATTCCTGCTTGGTCAAAACGGCGATCAAGCTCGGAATTCATCAGGTCCACCGCCTCGAAAAATTCCCGTCTCCATTTCGCCTCTGCCACAATCTGCTACATCCTCCACCGCGGCGGTATCCCGAAAACGGGACGTGTTCTGCAGACCCTGGATTCGTTAGGCCACTCTAGGCTGTGAGCAGCTGCGAATGCTTTGGCCTTCACAAATATTTTGTCCACAGCTCTATCTCCCCTCAGTGCACCTACAAGTATAATAACAAAGAATGTGTCATATATACAGTATTTATATATAGCTTAGGCCAGGGATGTCAAACTCAGG
>CP045900.1:12982407-13061521 GCA_013387185.1 Caligus rogercresseyi
ATATATATTATATATATATATATTCGTTCTCCAGTGACGTCATTGAGTAGTTATACTGCTAGGATTACATGTTGTTTTTGTATTGCCCAGACCTTATTATACAGACTTTGGTATAACCGTGGTGTTCATTTTGACGTCATATGTGCCGGATATTTTTTTTGCGAGGGCTTCATTTTGTATTCATAATTTAAATACAATATGCAGTAAAAAGTCTCCCTAGAGGTTACATTAGATTCATAATTTAGTAGCGCACCCTAGGGAGCAAAAAGAACTAACCACTTAGTTACTCCTATGCCATACTAATCCTATGCAATTTGTATATAATTAATGTACTTATGAATAATGCTTACAAATAAAACTTTTTTGTTTTTCATCCAATTTAAAAATTTCTTCACATTTGCATTAGACTCTCCAATTGGGAACAACTATATTAACAAATTTAAATTTTAAAAAAAATGCCAAAAATCAACTTAAGTTTTTGAAAAAATCAGTTTTTTGGGTTTTCTGAAAAAATATGAAACACTTGAGAATGAATTATTTATAGTTTGTTGTCAGACTTTTTAAGCTCCTTCTTATGAACTCAAGTTGAAATCTGTGAGTTCCCAGGAGCGGAGAAAAAAACCCTTTCCATTTGACAGTTTTTATGCCAAAACTCAAAAAATTCTAAAACAAAATTCATTTTAGAAAAACGAACTTATTAGAAATCCAAACTCTATAGATACTATTTTATAACTTGATGCGATCAATCCCATAAACAGCCCAAAAACGGCCCCCCCAAAATTTAGGATTTCAAAAATATTCCGCTTCGTCCATGAAATTCGACCTAATATTCAATCCCGGATTTGAGGCTCTTAATGACCTCGGATCCGGATACTGAATACATCAAAGTTGCTCCCTTTGTGAAGTTGAATATGATTGTGCAAAAATATATTGCGAAAACTTGCAAATTGAAAAAAATCCGGATCCCGGCCCAAATATGTCCCGGAGGCCGGACATTGACTTAACCAACCTAGGCTTATTTTGCAAGGCCTTCGTTTCGTATGTTTTGTTTTGAACTTTTTTCGTTTTAAAAGTCGCCCTAGAGGTTTTCTTGAATTCCCGACAGGCCGGTCCGGTTTTCCGGGAAATTTCTTTTGGACCCGATTGTAAACCCTATTCTTGATGTACTTTTAGAGTAGCTTTTTTTCGAAATGGGAAAGAATCAAAAGTTAAGGAAATGTCATAATCCGGGTCCGGAGTGTCTGGATCCGGATTTTTTTCCGGATCCAGGTTCTTTGGGCAGAGATGCAGATAACTTTTAGTTTGCGTTCTGTCTCTAAACATCTCACTTACGAACTATGGACAACCAAAACTTTCCAACCCTTTTTTCAGGCCTTTGCAAGGCCGCTAGGCCTTATTTTGTTATATCAAAAAGATGCCTACGGCCAAAACCACAAAAGTATTAATTACATCCCGAGCCTCCTAACCCTCAAAATCCATGCAAACCGCAAAACCCTCTCACAGACACAAATCTGGTCTGATCAGAATCTAACTTAGTCCAGAACCATCACAGTGTCAAGATGCATATGTGTGCCAATTTTCATCTAGAACGGTCCAGTAGTTTAAGAGATTTCAGTCCGGAAGGAAACACGGACGCTCCCCGCTTATTATATGGATATATTTATTATTTTATATTTAAGAGGTCTTAAGAACTAGCTTTGTGACGAGAAGTTCATTGAAGTACTAACCCGGGTCGTACAGATGAATGAATCTCCCATAAAACACTCCATCCCAGAACGAGTCAGTCCCATAGATCAATCTGGATCCGCGAGTCCCGTTGAACATATTCATGAGCCGAGTCAGTGCTAGGAGCGACCACATTGATGAAGGAGCTCCCAAACGTCTCGTCTCCTCTCCGATCATTGAGGAGGAGGATGAGACGAGACGGGGCAAATATAATGACTGGAATCATGCCACCCGTCCACTCCATTCGAGAATTTGATCCCAAGCAATGATGAATCAATGTAAACAATAACAATAATAAGAACAAGGCAGGAGCACTCTGCATGACGAATACTTTTTTATTCTTCTTCTATAATAAGTACAATAATAGAGAGGTTTGTGAGGAATGTTACACGATGGCGTGTTGAAGTGTTGTTTCTCTTTGTTTCAGCTCAGGTAGGAGATCGAGGTACCGTACCCTATATTGGCTATGCAATTGTAACAATGGTTTATCTTTCCATTGTGTTACATGAAACCGAAGTATCTTCCGCACATGCCGAAGCTATTTTCGTCGATCCTCTTTCCATCTTTGCTAGTTGTTTTTTAAATGGGAAGTTCTTATCTGAATGGTAGTTCTTACAGTTCATATCCTCTCTTCTGAAGTTTCGTTGTGTAAAGATAGAGTTGTAAAAAGGTTGTCGAACATGATTCTTTTTGTCATTGGTCAAGCCATTTAGTAAGTCCAAAATAGTTGAGGCACTTTCTCGTAAAATAGATCTGCCTTGACAGTTCAAAGTTGACGAGATATCCTAAACTATAATTCAAACACAAACTTTGTAACAAATCTAGTCTAACTATTTGCAGCTATGTCCCCAAAAATAATGTATCATATTGTGATCATTTTTTGTAGGGGAATAATGCGGTTTGAATTTTGGTGTAAATTGTGTATTAGTGTCGGATTTTTTGAATATTTATCAGTTTTATTGAGATTGGAATTTGATTTAAAATGTAAAGTTTTCATCATATAGTCAAAAAGATCTCTTTGAATAGAGTTTCTTATAGCCAAATTTGTTAAATCCTCACAACTTGACCAAAACATAAATTTTTCTGGAAGCTTGTTATAGCAATATTTTGAGATTGCTCCAACAGTAATCATTACTTTCTGCAATTATCAAATTTTGAATGCCATCTGAAATGTTCGAAAATGTCTAAAAGAAATAATTTTTTATATCTAAATTAATCAAATTTTGGAAATTGTTTTCTACATCTAAGTGATCCCATTTTCTATCAACTTCCGATTACTTTCTTTGATCGTTATAATTCTTCGATTCTGCCTCAACAAGTACTAATCGGAATTGAGGTTGGATATTTCAACGTTATCTTCATCTCAAGAATCTTCATCGATAAGATCGTATACACCTGAAGGTGGAATGTATATATTCAGAATCAGTGGCGTAACGACACATCAATGGGCCCTTAAGCAACATTATCTGCGTGGGCCCCATATGAAGTACAACAGGTGTAAAGGTCCAAGATAGGGCGGCAGTTCCATAAGTTGGTCAAACAAATACAATTATGCAATTCTCAGTAGTATATTGATCACACATCACACACGGGAAAATAGCGACTGCGCACCTTGAATGCAACCATTGGTGACAGCGCACCACCACATCCACTAAAACATTGATGGTGCACCATGCATGTCCATGAAAACATAGGTCTATTTGGTGATTTGGTGGCAGAAATCATACAGCCCAGAAAAAAATCAGACGAGCCAAAGCTCAAAGCGTATATTGTAAACGTTATCACTTTTCGCAGTAGACTACTGACTGAAGCCTCTTCCACACCAGCCCGATGTGTGGCTATTGTCGTGCAGCGCGCACACAGTGAGCGCGCACATAGACGCGCGACAGACCAATCCAGGACCTCACTTGCTACTACTGTGTTGTGTTGCCATTTTTTGTATCCATAACTATTTTAAATATAAAGTTTTTACTCACATCATAGATGCAGCTTCCGGGCCTTACTCTGTGCAAACTCTTCGATCAGGTCCTGTACATCCAGCTGCCGGGCACGAGCATTCTCAATCGACAGGATGGCGAGTCCAGAGAGACAACTCTGTCCCATTGAGCTCCTCAGGTAGCTTTTAATTGGCTTTAGTTTTGAAAAAGAGCGCTCTGCGGAGGCCACTCCAAGCAACCAAATAACGTTCGGAGAACGTTCTCCGAACTTTAGTTTTTGGTTCGCAGAACGTTCCCTGAACGTTAGTTTCGTTCTCTGAAGGTTATTTTTACGTTAGCATGGATGGTTTTCTTAACGTTCTCCGAACGTTCCCTGTTGGTTATATTTACGTTCTCCTAACGTTCTATTTACGTTCCCTAACGTTCTATTTACGTTCCCCTAACGTTCTATTTACGTTCCCCAACGTTTTATTTACGTTCCCCCAACGTTCTATTTACGTTCCCCTAACGTTATATTTACGTTCCCTCAACGTTATATTTACGTTCCCTTTTAGTTTTAGTTTAGTTCCCTTGTAGATATAATTAAACTCCTTGACAGTATTAAAATTCTATTAAGCGTTTATTTAACATTAAAACTGGACACGAATTATATAATAGATTATAACATGTTATTTATAACTCATAAAATTATACAAACATAATAATAAAATATATAAGGCTCAAAGCACATGCGTAAAAAACATAAATAAACATAGTAATGTATTTTTTTTTTGCTCTTGGGTAAAACATATTAATACAATATCATAAAAATATCAAATAAAAGACTTCCATGTTAATATATTATTTCTGATGAATGTAGGATGTTTGTGTTAGGTGTTGGAGGGAAAGTCTTGGAAAATATTTTATGATCCTTCCGACAGTTGTCCACGTTCCTCTTTTACTCATTTACTACATGTTGAAGGAATGATCACGCATTGTTCTGAAACATAGAGTTCGGTAGTTAAATACAAATATAACAATGACATAGGATAATTAAAATAGTAGAAAAGCTTACCGCCGGTGTCCTGATAATTGAAGGCAAGTCGAGGTATCAATGGGCTTTTAATCCAAACCAGATGTTTATATAATATTGAATAAGTAACCTTGAGGATCAGTGTAGATGGAAACTATTTAATGTTGTTACTGTAGGAAAATCAGATGAAAACTGATAGGTTCTTAAAAGCAAATACAAAGTGTATGTATTTTGTGAGTCGTCTACATTCAAGTCAGTTTGATTTGATGAGGACGAAGTTGTAGCATGTATTAGTTATGTGTCGTTTGTAAATGAGTTTGTTCTAATAAGAGGATGTTTGAAGTCAGCAATATGATCCAGCTAGAGTGGCTTTTATTTTTGGTTGAACTAGCTCCTCTTCACTCACAAACATAATCTTCAACTACTTAAATTTGTGGAAAACCATAAAGGTTGGCTTGTTTAGAAACCCCAAATTATCATCACTAACGGAATATATTTTATACAACAGATTGAACAGGAATAAATAAATCGGGATCAACGACAAAGACAATTCATCCTGAACGTTAGTAGGTAACCAAAAGCGAACGTTAGTTTCGTTAGTTTGGGAACGTTCCCCGAACGTTAGTTTCGTTAGTTATGGGAACGTTCCCCGAACGTTTTTCGTTAGTTTTTTGAAGGGGGATCGTTATTGAAACGTTCGTTTTTGGTTAGGTTCGAACCTAACCTTTAGGGAACCAAAAACTAACGTTAGAATAACGTTATGTGTTGCTTGGGCTGTCACTGGCATTGTAAGTAAGAGCATGAGAACTGTGCAAACCTCTCCGAAACTTGCTGTGATGCAGCATTTCTCAATGAGCAGCATCTTTGCGAGCTCTCGCACTGTCTTGACTTGTGAGATGCGCTGTTTCAAGCAAGCACGGAATGACAGCAACTGAATGGGGAAATCGTCAGTACTGTCATCTCTGTAGATATCGACCAGTTTGCTTGCTTGCCGAAACAGTTCGTCGTCTGTGGCGGTGCAGAGTGTCATGGGTTATATAGCTTTAAAACGTTCCGCTGTTGATCGTAGACCAGTGAATCGCTGGGTCAGCTGAGAGATGACGATGTCCAGACAGGCGTCGAAGACGTGCACTCGAAAGTAAGAGTCTGCATCTGCTAGGCGTTCGTCTTGACTCAGTTCGTCAAAATGCGCTTTCACCTTTCTCGCCCGAGTGTTCTCAAAGGCCTTGCTAACCCCCCACTTCTCCGAGAGGCCCTGTGCTGCTTGTTTGGACTCTTCGAAGTGCTCGCGGTAAGCAGACAGGTCTGCGATGGCGCAGTCCAGTAGCTGGACTGCTATGGACAGGTCAGTTTCGTGAGACTGCAAAAGTTTAGACACCACATTTGTTCGCTCCAGGATTTTGCTTTGGAGGACAATCAGACATACAAAGGAGAACTTCTCCATTGCGCGTTTCAGTGATGCTGCTTCGTCCCGCTCCTCTTTCTTATGGCTCGTCAGCCCGATTTTTGGCAGTGCCTTCATCACGTCCCCATATCTGTGTCGTAGAGCACTGACTGCATCGTAGTGGGATGCCCATCTGGTTGGGCACAACTTCTTAAGTGTGATATTGGAGCCGTTTTCTGTTGTCTCACTCCGATCTGCATTTATGAGCATTGCCCATCTCTTTATACTGTGTCCAAAAAACACATAAATACGCTCCACAACATCAAAAAAATGTCTCACCTCTTATATCCTCACCGCATCATTGAGGATAAGATTCAAGTTGTTTGAGGCACAATGCACATACACGGCAGTCGACTCTTTCTCAACTATTCTTGCCTGAACACCACTGTATATGCCGCTCATATTAGCGGCACCATCGTACCCCTGCCCTCTGCATTTGGAAAGGTCCAGCCCGCTCTCCTGCAGAGACGCGATTATCTCCTTGGTTAGTTCACTGGCGGATGAGTCGGTAACTTCACGAAAGCCATCAAAAGATTCTTTGACTGCAACATCAGTGGCAACCCCTTGGCTATCTCACTCAATAACGACATATCTAAAAATTTGGCTCATCTGGTCCACTTTCGCCACATCTTGTGTTGGTCCCATGATCACCGAGAAGAATGGAGATGGGCGTAATTCATCTAAAATGTCTTTCTGGACACGTTTGGCAAGGAGTTCGATCAGCTCGTTTTGTATCAGAGGGCTTAAGTACTTGATCGAGCGAGCGGGACGGCTTATCAGCTCCTGTAGCACTAGGTCATATTTTGCCAACAGTTCGATGATGGAAAGGAAGTTGCCGTTATTGGCTTTGCCAACTTTTTCCCTGTGCCCTCTAAATGGGATGCTGTTCATGGCTAATGTCAGGGTAACATTAATCACTCGATCTATTACCTGTCTCCAAAAGCTTGCCTCCTGAAGTATATTTCTCTCCATTTCCTTATTCATGACTTTATTCTGACGCCAATGGTCGTAGATCACACATGCAGCTGTATGCACAGTAGATGTCTCGTGTATTTGAATTTTCCTCTACAAATTGCGCCAGGTATTTGTTTTCCAGGGGTGCTTTGCAAAAAGCCAATAAGGCTCACAGTAGGCTACGTCTAGGATCTGAGAGTAGCATAGACATTTCCTCGGTATCTCCAATCCAGACTTGGCTCCGCTAATGTAGAACGATGCAGAAAAGCCCCGGTTTGACTGTTCAGGGTCCCGAGGGAAAGGACCTGTTGGCTTACACGATCCCATCGACACTATAAAACGTTTCACGTCTGCATCAAGGCTCTCAGGGAAATGTCCTATGTCAGTTGGGTACTCCTCGTTGATGTTAAACCGGGAGGGGTTTCAACTTCGGTCAAGGAGCTGTCACTGTCAGACCCATTGTTAGCGCAACAAGGGCTAGCTCGAGCCTCACAGCCCCCCTCCTCACCCACGCTCTCTCCATTGTTCTCTTCTTGGTTGCAATCTTTACTCACTCGACTAGTAGCAGCAACAGCGTCCACCTCTCCCGCTCCGGTTCTCTGAAAGAAGGAGTTTATTTTCGGAAGTTTTTTCTTTTCTTCCTGCAGCTCTTCATGCCTTTTTCTTTTCTGAAATCCGCTTCGGTACTTTTTTTGTTATCCATCGTCGCTGATGTATTCGTATCCTTGATGGGATCGTATCCAGATTAGAATAATTAACTATGTGGAATCTATCTTTAATGTCTTATCCCTACACGCACGAAGAAGATATAGTGTAGGGTAATAATATTACACTATATCTACTAGATATATATTACTAATATATATATCTGTTATTATCCGAACTATTTATACATTGTAGTCACGCAACCCTACAGTCGCTAATACAATGTTATGGTTTAATCTACGCTCTGGTTTAGTGTAACGTGATGTGACGTCTTAACACGCTGCACGCACGTTACTCACGTAATTCGTAATATGTCCAGTCAGTTCATCATACCCATAACCCATAATTCCAAGTCGTAGCGTAAAAAATAAAATACTCAAATACATCGTTCTGTTAATACCTTTATTGCGGTTTGAAACATATTGTATGAGTGTATTTTATACCAACCGTCTAATGAATTAAACATAGTTATTAACATAGTATTAAAAGTACCACTGATTTGGTATTGGTGTCGTTTTTAAACGGCACACCGTCATGTTGAAATCTGGCATGAGTTGTGGTATAAATACGGTCCAGCCAAGAACGCATATATCAGGTGGGTTTGAGAGGAATTTACTGCATCTCAAGTGTAACGAGACGCCCTAGTACGCAATTGCGTTGGGGGCCCACCAGATGTCCGTGAGGGGGCCCCTAAGAGGTCGTGGGCCCTTAAGCAACTGCCGCCTCTGCTTAACGATAGTTACGCCCCTGTTCAGAATGCGTTCAGACTCTTCAATGCATTATATAGCTTCGTTGGTCGATATAACTCTTAGAAAAAGAAGAAGTTAATTTTGTACATACATCTTCCTAGCGTCAACTTTTGGTTACACTAGAAAATAAGAGCAATATTGCATCTTCCAATTGAACAAAATAAATGAAAAATTTATATAGCATAAAAAACATTATAAAAATTTATAAAAGTAATAATATGTCATAAAAAATAAAAATAAAAGTTCTATCAACTTTCGTTTTGGAATTCATCGCCAAAAAAAGATATCTAAATTTATGAGAATACAAAGGTTTCTCTACTCTTTATAAAACTGCATTTACAATAATTTTGTTTCTCCCTCTTCCACAAAAAAAATACGTAGAATTTTTTGAATTTTATAACATATTTCAATAAATTTCAATTTTTGACAACGTAATTCAAGAACATAGAAAAGTCATTTTTTGTGACTTTTTGGACAGGAAAGGAGAAAATAAGTTAAATAGATTTTATATTTAATTTATTGAGCAAATTCCTCTTTGTATCATATTTCTTAAGGGGATCAAATAAATTGTTATCAATGGAAAGCTATCAAATAGATTTATTAGCAATTACGGGTCCAAGAAAGAAAAAATAATTAAGGGGACATTTTTCTTTGGTAAATGAAAACTGAACTTTTGTAAAATAATAACGAACTTATAAAAGTCACTGTTTTTTTGTTTGTTAAGAACGAGACAAATGAGATACATTTTCATTTCTGAGCTACAGAATCGTGTTATTGATAAATAGCTTTGTTGCTTTATGGATACATTTTATACTTAAAGCTTATGATGAATTAATCACATAAATAACCAAATCGAGCATATAGATATTGGTCGTAATAAATAAATAGTGAAGGCACAGATTCGCCTCCAAGGAGTTAAAGGTCTTTTTGATCAATAACGACTTTTAAAATTATAATGGATGCAACTCGTATATCATTAAGTCGACAGCCCATATAATATTATTTCTGAATGATTTTAAAATATTAAATGAAAAAAATATTTATTACAATTAAATATATTTTGAAGCATTCTTTGCCATATATTATGCGACTTAATCCGAATTTGTAAGTTTGTACCCTAAATATAGCTTAGAAACTTTCGTATGAGTTATTTACTAGCACGTAACTGCGTCTTCAGAGAACTTTCAGACTGACTGATTGAATAATGACTGCAATACATTGATAAGGTTTGATTTCAGTAAATCCTTGCTGATGAGGTGCCAGATTGATAACTCATCAAGTCTACCTATTTTTCCTTTTAATGCCAGTCTCTTTACAAAATATAGTCGACCAGATCAAGTTACCTCAAATTGTCTCAATGAATGATATAGCAGGACAACAATAAGTTTATATTATGAAGAATGGCCGAGGAAAATACGGCTTAGAAAGAAATGACCCAAGAAAAAATAGACCAGGAAGGAATGAACCATGATGGAAAAGGAAAATGATGACCCATGGGAAAGTGACCCAAATAAATAACAACAATAAGAAAATCATTTATTCCAATATATTATTTTGTGAATTATATTCTCAATTAATATGAGAAATAGTATTTGATCAATACTTAGTTGCATTCCACTCAAATACTTGTCTACCCATGAATTTAGACTTTTATTCATGTCATTATTTTCCTTTTCCATGTAGGGTCATTTCTTCTTGGTCCATTTTTCTAAGGTCATTTCTTCATAGGCAGGGCCGATTTTTGCTATGAACAATGTGGGCGACTGCCCAGAGCGCAATCTATTTGGGGCGCATGAACACCCCTCTAAAAAAATCGCCAGTTTTCTACTCTAAAACTGCTAATTCCAAGTCAAGTTAGTGTATTGGTCGCTGGGGCACCCTACCATCACGTCAACTTGCTACAGTCATGTATACAGGTTGTGTGTGTATAAAAAAAGAATGAGAGCATTTCCACACAATGAGGATCACGTCCCAATCTCTATTTCTACCAGAGCTCAGCGCAGCTTGAGCGGCAGCGGGATGTGGATGCGGCTTCAAAATAAAACATCCAGTGACTTTTCAAAGTAAAAAAAACTCCGCTCACTAGCAGGTCGGATAAGGTGGGCGCTGAGCAGTACGCAATGCAGCCGTTCTGCAACCAGTTGAACTGTTGTTTCCAAATAAATTGCATTTCAATCATAAAATTAATATAGACCCTTTGTAGGTACATCTAATTTATTGGGTTAAGTAAATTGAAAAAAAAAAAAATGAATCTGTGGATGCATCTAGTTTGGTAACGTCACGTCGTCAGTCAGTCTTGACTCTGGGTGTTTGATGGACGGGACGGAAAAGTGATAAGCTGAGTCAAGTATATAATGGATAAACGACCAAAGAAACCTCAGGTGCCCAATTAGAAAGAGAAGAAAAGAAGAGGAGGATAAACGTTCTAAAGATAAGGTATGTAGGTTAGGGGGTATTATAGAAACCTAATATTAAGATATCAAAATTTATCCCCCCGCGAAAATTGCGTCATAAGAAACTAAATGATCATAGAAAAATGGATTTTGGTTTTACCCCCCCCCCCCAAATTGCGTTCAAAGGTTCGTTATGAACCAAAACTTTTTTGTTATTACTTATTTTGAAAAAAATTAGTTTTACAAAATTTAGCTATGATCAATTTATGACTTTGTTATTTTTTGCAAATTTTCTTCAAATAAAATTTAGTGCCAATAAATGAACATAAGTGCTGACGCACCAACCATTTTTTAAATAACGGCTCCTACTAGGGTTCTTTTATAGTTTCAAGAAGGACAAATAAGTAATAACAACAAAGTTTTGCTTCATAACGAAACCTTTGAACGCAATTTGGGGGGGGGGGTAAGGGGGGGGTCAAACCAAAATCCATTTTTCTACGATCATTTAGTTTCTTATGACGCAATTTTGCGGGGGGATAAATTTTGATATCTTAATATTAGGTTTCTATAATACCCCCTAATGTAGGTAGATGTTAATTGTGTATGTAATTTAACAGTAGCCTATACGCTATTTATTAGCCACTTGCTACAATGTTGCAACTTAGCCACAGAGGACGACTGTATTTAGTTTTGCTGAAGTAGTCACTGTTATAATTGGAGGCTTCATGGCATGCAATTAATTAAAGCCATAAGCTAGTTTGTGTTTGCAACACAAGTGCAAGTTGAGTTCACATAGGCCCGTTAGTCTCAAGATTTGGTTAACAAAGCTATACGTGGGTCTATGCTAGCTTAAATAAGTGTTAGCATAGAGTGTTATGTGTATTTAATAGAATGTTAAGAAATGATAATAAATTGTGCATTATAATATATTTTATTTGGGTAACTGATGCATGTTAAGTGTGATCTAAGATACATATTGTATCTTAATTGTAAATTCAGGGGCACTTCTGAATTTTTTTGAAGCAGCTCTTACTGGGCAAAATGTGGAGCCATCTACCTCCACAGCTACACAGGCCCCGGAGATGTCCTTGAGTCTGAGGAGGACCAGCCACCTATCTCCACAGCTACACATGCCTCGGAGATGGTCCTTGTGTCTGAGGAGGACCAGCCATCTACCTCAACAGCCACATCCTTCCTGGACTTGTCAGGTGTGTGTGTTTTTGTGCATTTTTGCATAACTTTTTACTTTGTAAACACTATAAAAACTGTGGATAACTTGTGTATACTAATGACAATACAATATGCTCTTTATTAGAAATGCCTCGACCAGAATTCCCACCAAATTCTGCACCTGAGGATGAACATCTATCCACTGACCCTACTATATGGCCTTCAATTCTAACTGACAGAATGCTGACATAACTGGTTTGCAGAGGACCAAGTGAAATACCGGCTGATTTTATTCTCCCCAGAAATGAGGTGGATGGAAGAAGTTGCCATCACTAGTATTTTAAAAAGACAATAGTAAATGGTGAAAATATTCCCAGAAGTTGGTTGGTGTATTCAGAGCTTAACAACAGCCTTTTCTGCTTCTGCTGCAAACTGTTTAGTAAGAAGAAAATTAACCTAACAACTCAGGCCTGACAGACTGGAAACATGCAAGTTCTTTGCTCACCTTCATGACAACAGTCCAGAACACCCCAACTCAATGAAAATATGGAAAGAACTTGCAGTCAGGATAAAAAGGGGGAAATAATTGATAACATGACGGTTTTGGAAGCAGAGGAATCAACAGGTCTGATTTTAAAGAAGCTAGAGGAGCTAAAAGTTCCTTTTGAGGACTGCAGAGGAGAGGCTTATGACAACGGTCAAACATGAACGGGAAAAACAAGGATGTTCAAGCCAGGCTTCTACAAATGAATCCAAGGGCTCTTTTTGTGCCATGTGGGGCTCATACCCTTAATTTGGTTGTGGCGCATGATTCCAAGGCTTCAACTGATGCCATGAATTATTGGAATCCTACACAAGCTTTTCACCCTCTTTTCAGCTTCTACTCAGAGATGGGCCATTCTGAAAAAATATGTGGACATCACTTTGTATATGTGGACTGACACAAGTGAAAGAGTAAAGTTAAAAGTGTCAAACTACACTGCACTTTAAGTGACACTCAGATGTGGATGGCAGAGAGCTTGTGCAGGAGCTGAAGAACTTGCCTGTCCTCCCATCAAAGTCCATGACTGCTTGAGCTGCTGACTTTCATCCATCAGAAAGAACTCGCAGAAATCTATCCCAATCTGTGGACAGCACTCAGAAATGGTCTGACTCTTCCGGTGACAGTACTGAAGCAGAGAGGAGTTTCTCCTAGCTGAAGCTTGTAAAAACATACTTGAGGTCCACAATGTCACAGGAGCGCCTCTCTGGACTTGCCATCATCTTGATCAATCATACAATTGTACAAACAATTTTGTATGATGATGTAATTGATGATTTTGCGTAAAAGAGGCAAGAAAAGTCAGATTCAGTTAATTAAAAATACTTTTTAAATTTATTCATTTTATTTTATTCATTTGTATTTGTGTGATAAAAAATTGTTCAATTTTCATTGGTGTTCACATTTTATATTATTTATATATTATATTAACATTATTTCTTGTTAATATGTTGTAATCGGTGTTATTTGTAACACTGAGGGGCGCCATGGAGTGTTCACCCAGGGCGTAAAAGTAGGCAGGACTGCCTCTGTTCATTGGCCATATTTTTCTGGTCTATTTCTTCTGAACACCCAATAGTTACATCGTGAGAGTTTTACATGCGTCCATAAAAAACAACTTCCTAAGGCCAATCACCCAGTTTTATGTTACAGAAAGAATGCGTAATCAGGGAGTATGCGTAATCATTTGGGAGATCGGGTTTCAAACACATTATAGGCAATTCAGGTTCCAAGCCACCGACCTATATCTGAATACTCGACTGCGAACAAAAAGTACACATCATTTAAATATTGTTAAATTGAAAAAGTGGATATCCGACTTGGTGAAACAATTTAGTTTTGGGAAGATAAAAAAGGAAATCCTACAATGAATATCATCCTATGTTATGTTTCATAAAAATAGTCCCTTAAAATGACGTCACTGAGTATATCTTTTGTCAGTTCTCCATTTTTCTATTTCTTATGACTTGGTATTTGAACTTTGACTGCTCTTGGAATAACAAGTATTCCTTTTAACTCTTTGTTCCTTCATTGACTTAAAAATATATTTTTCGTTAAGAGACATTAAATGACACTCAGTATCAGTTGCAGAGTCGGGTATTTGTCTCCCCTTCTTTACTGCACTTATTTTGCATCCAGTCATTAATTTTTTGTTTGTTAATTTGGGTGATAATAAGACAGTAAAAAATAACTTAAGATGGCTACATCTAGAGGTTTTTTCATTCTTTTTTTAATGAGTCGATCGTGTTTTCTGTTAATATATAGTCTGTGGTCCAAGTTCACTGTCAATTAAATCTCAGGTGCCAATAACCAGAATTGTGGCAATTTGGCATATCAAATATACTTCCAATGGACATCAGGTCCCAATGTTACATAATTATGCCATATTGGGGGCTTCAAATTAAGTGTTACAGCTCCAAGGGTTCCACATGCCACAATTTGGATGTGGATTGGACTGTATATCGCGTTATCCCTAGTTATGCATATATATTTTCTTTAATTTGATAAGTATTTGTTCTTAATATTTTATGGCCTACAATGCCTCCTAAATGAGAAAACTATCTATTATCTATTCTGGTGCAGAATAGATAAAACTAGGCTTGTGCCTCTGATTTTATGTTTTGATCTGCGATCAATTGCAAAACGCGATATTAAAATACTGATCGCAAAAGATTTGTATAGTTAAAACACAAAGAAAATCACTATACAATTGCAATCATTTTCAATCGAACAAACTACACTAAGCAGCCAATGCCAAAAGGAAGATTTCCCCCCTTCATTGATAAGATGCATCTAGATCCAAAAGGAAAGCAGATTTTTGTCATTTATTTCGGTTCAAAATTTGAGCTTAGAATGATACAGATACTTTTTGTGGCATATTTTTTACAATTTCCCCCTAGGAGTATATGCAGTTAAGCTTCTCATAGGGAACGAAACTGCAATTTATTGCAGCAACCCATTGCATATACCTCAAAGGTGAGGTATATTTCATTTACATTCTATACAAACGGTGATCTATCAACAATAAATAATCTAAAATAACACACTAAAATACATGCTAAAAGCATTTAAAAACTCATGTTTATATTATTTAGATTACAACTATTGTTAAAAAATCATTGAGGAATTGAGTCATCTATGAAGACATCCACGAACTGGAGCGTGTTGATAGAACCCTGATGAAATGGAAAACATCGCCCTTACTCCAACGAAAGTCCTCACGATCCTCGGAAAGGTTCCTACTAACACCAGCCAGTGAATCACTGCTATTAACAAAGTGAATGAGACTCTCGTTCCACTCCACTAAGCCTACAAGAGTCCTGATCCGCCAATCCCATTTCCTTGAGATGCTTTTTCATATGGCCAGACACAAAACTCACACCATTCTGAATTGATTTTCTCTTGTAAGTGTGCATCTACCATCTTTGCTTCAGATCAGGTAATAATAATTTTGTTTGGCGGCAACTGATTCCGCCATGCCATTTTTTTAGCCATAGCGATCGAGTCTTGTTTTCAACTTCTCTTATTACTGTTATTCGAGGGAATTTGGCGCTTGACGGAGATATCATACATCCCATCTTAGCTAAGGCATCCAAAAATTCGTTGCCAGTGTTGTAATGGACCTTAATTCATTTATATAAAGTCCTCTTCGACTTGTTCATTTAATTTAATATAACATTTTACTGTTTTGTAGATAAACCTCTTCTCTTTGTTAAAGATTCAATGGCAGTCATACTGTGGCATAATAGTTAGTACCAATTTTTAATCAAATGCAACAAAGATTAATTCTATATTATATTACTTCAACTAAACTTGCTTCGATTGCAATTTAATTGATCTGATCGCTCTCAAGACTTAATAAAACACAGCTTTGAATGAAATCAATAAGTCATTTGATTAAGATATTCATCACATCATCGTTTAATATGGATTTTAAAAATAGAAAATAATAATATACAATTTTTCTTCTCGTTTTTTTTCTTCTTCAGAGTCGCTCAAGCTTGGCTTGAATGCTTTTAAGTTCCTTGATGAGGGCTGCACTGGCACTGTCCGGCTTCGTATACAGGGTTCCAAGATAGGAAACCACTGCATCCTGACAGGCAACGACAAAAGATCGCCTAAAAAGAAATATAGATATAATATTAATAAGAAGTTAATCAACTGAAGAATGGCAAGAAAAACAGTTCATGTGGGGTTTACACGAAAGCTCTTTTGTTTATATAAATACATATTTGATTAATTGAACTGGAATTTAAGAAAATTGATAATTCGTTATGAACACAAATACCGGCCACAATTAAGATTATCTAATTAAGAAATATCAAACAGTGCCGCTGAATTCTATGATAACTGGATGTATAATAATCTCAATAATAATATTAGGAAAGAACATTAAAAAGGACTATTCATCACAAAAGGAAGTGATTATTAAAGTATATAATTTGACATGGATGGAAATGGAAGAAGGAAGTCAAAATCTATTAAGGAATAGAAAAAGTGAGAAATACGTGATTATGTTGTTGTAAGGAAAAAAGTACATTACTTTTTTATAAAATATAATATAGGGGGGACATCATATATAATATAGAGTACCGAAGCAACGTATGATAGCGCTGAATATAAGGGTATTTTTCCCCCTATATGGTTCGATAGAATTGCATCCAACAGGATATAATAAGCATTATAGCATTAAAATTAGTCTATCGAACCTAGGATCTTATCAATAAGGTAGACCAAAAATGACCATCCCCTCTCGGGATTCGAACCTGCGCCCCCGACATTGAGAGTTGAACACGCCTTAACGCACACGGTTATCGCGCTCCCTTTTATTGGGGTATTTGTTAGCTTTCTATTCTTGGGGGAAAAACAGCGTCAGAAAGAACTAAAGAAAGAGTGGGACTTCAAGTATCTAATATATTCTTTCCGTGAAATATGAGTGTCATGTGGTCACATAACTCCATATTTCATGATCAAAATATTAAGTCTCACTCTCTCTTAAGTTGTATTTTGTCCCTGTCTTTCCCCCAAGAACGGAGTGCCCACAAATTCCTCAGTATTCACCGATACCATACGTTGCTTCAACAATATATATCCATGGTGGCACCACCTAATTTATTGTAGAATTTTTCTTTTTCTATTTAAAAAACTTATAAATCCAGTGGAGCTATACGATTTGAAGTCGCTAAACCTTTTCAACGAACTCTTTAAGTCAAGATATATTTTTCTTCTATGTTGATTATCCAATTATCAGTTAGGTCGGTGAGCAATACCTTAAGAATGAGTGAGTATGGCCAGTATCTAGCGACCTCTAATGGTAAATAAACGAGTCTTTCATAAAACCATAACAAGTTGTTGGATCTAATATTAAATTGGATCTAACTTATATTAAAAAGAAACATATTATTGAGGGGAGGGGGAAAAATTGAAATAGTATTCCAAAATATTATTTTTTAAATATTTTGCTGTAATTTAAAAAAATCATCAGTGCAAAGATAATAATTTTTCATTTTTTCGGATATAAAGCACCTACCGCTCAAGATACGGTACGCTGGATGGAGACTCGGCAAAGGTGTTAAGAATCTTTGCCAAGACAATCAACAAGTGATTAGGAGAACCGTTTTTGAACCAAACAGGGTCGTTGGAAATGCATAATCTGTAAATAGTAATGAAAAAAATGGAGTAAGATATTTGTTTAATGACAAAAATTATCACAATAATAAATAATTATTTGAAGAACAAAAAATCCTTTATAGACATGTATGTATTCTTACTTGTTATAAACTTCTAAAATCTTGGGCATGGAGATTCCGATGGAAAGCATGGAGTTGAAGACCCAAGAGTAGTCCTCCTTGGCTATGGATGAAAAGGTTTCTAGTTTTTTGATAATGTATTCTGAAAGAGAAGAAAGTATGATATATGATTATAGGTGAAAACAATAGCTAAAATGTATCTAATATAGTACTGCTTCGAATATGCCAATATTGGCTTTGTGAGCTTCAATAATTTTTGTTTATTCTTTATAAAGAAGGAATATATAATTTTTTTGATGAGTAATTATTCCTGTAAAATTTAGCCAAATGAAAATTGTAAGAAAAATAATAACTTAACAAAAGGTATGGTAATGAAATCCATGAACGCTATTTTGTGTCAACCCCAAATCCATTTTTTACGTTTGATCTCTCAATTTTTGGTTTCGATAATAATGTACCATAAGAAATGAATATCAAATCTCGACACTTTTACAAACTGAATAACTTATTCCAACGTCCTACTGCACCTTTTTACATTGTATGTAATATGTATTATAATAGTATTTAAAGACTAGACTTTAATTAATTATGAAAAATAAAAGCATGACCGACGGTGCAAATTTAAAAAGAAATTCCATTTCATCTCCGTTTACGTAGTCATAGGACAACTTCATTGAAACGATATTTTTAAAGACAAATGAAAGATTAATCTACAGATAATTCAAATACTTTATATAAGGTACACCCTTGAAAACATTCAAGTTCATTCCGTGTGCCCGAATTTTATGTCAATTTTCATAGTGCAGAGGGAACTTGATTTAATATACTTGTTATATTGATAACATTACAATACTTACCTAAAGGAAAGTATTTTTGCGATGAGGCATAGATCCGTCCGAGTCTTAATCTTGGAGCTAAGTCCCGCAATCTTGGTTTTGGCCAAATATGGATTAATTGAGCTCAGGCCCTCCCCATTCCGCGTCTCCTCATCAATGATATGCTCCCAAAGCGTCTCAATCAGCATTTGATCCGGATGTCCGCAGTGTGAAGCACGGCCAGCTGACATTCCCATAGCCCATAGGGCTCTGCAAAGTCCTGATAGAGTGTGGATATGTCCAACAAATCAGAGTTGAGCCGTGAAACGGCATTGGTCACTTCGGGGCCTCCATGAGAGTTGAGGGCGTCCAGGATTTGAAGCTGAACGCGGGCGACTTCCATTTTTTCTTCGAGGTCGTGCAGGAGCTCCCCAGCGGCATTTGACTCTGAACCCATTTCTCCAGATTTGACACACATAATGGCCCGAGAGAGGTACTCCAGGCGCTCCTTGAGGGAAACCTCCGTACTATGACGCTCGGCGAGCTTTGCAAGGATCTTCGCCGCCGCTGCGTAGCTCCGAGTCTTTTCGTAGTGCTTCCACAACAAGTCGAACATGAGGAGGGTCTCAGGGTGCTGATGAGTTCCCCTCTTGAGGAAGTCTTCCAAGTACGGGCTCTGAATCTCCAAGAGTCTCTCGTAGTGCTTCTCCTCCACGAGCCATTGGTAGAGGGCTGCGTGGAAGAATTGGTCCTCGCTCTTGAGGCAGGTTTGGAGGACCTTCTCCGCGTAGACGCTGGCTTCCTCGGGGGGAATTTGGTTCGGGTCCGGGGGTGGGAGGGGACCAGGGCTGTGGGGAACGCCGGGGACGTTTCCGGGAAGGATGGAACCCGTGTCGAAAAGCCTGCGGAGCATCTCAGTGATGTATCCGTAGCAGTTCATTCTAAAAGAAGAAAAAAAAGCAAAATTGTCATATTTTTTTTGGGGGGGGGGGGGGGGTGCAATTATTACTGAAAATGCCGTATTTAGTTATGTATCAACCTATTAAAAAATGTCACAATGCAATGGTTTTTTGTAAGTAAGTGCCCCAATTAAGCTTATTTTTAGAAGGAACATACAGTTAAGATGTATGCAGATATATATCATGACATCAAAGATCAAGTAATGCATATTTTATAATAAAATTGTAACTAATAGTTTATATGAGCATATATTTGTTTTACATGAACATATTTTTATATACCTTTTTAATATTTGAAATGAAGCTGATTTTCTAACACTTATTTTTTTCCTATTTGAAGGGCATCACTTTAAATTAGCAAAAATTAAACATATAGAAAAAAATATTTTATTAATCAAAAGCAATGCCTTTCCTAATATACTTGATTCACATAAACTTTTTTAAATAATCCTACCTCGTCATGAAGGCTTCAAGCCCCTGATCATCTTCATTAGGCTCGTTGTTTTTATAATAGTGAAGAGCAAGCCCCTGAGGATCCCTCTTGGCAGCCGCGGCGAGGCAGACCTCCACGGCCCCCTGGAAGTAATGCACGGCCGTGAAGTGGCTCACTATCACCTCCAGGTTCAACTTGGCCGCAATGTCCTTGCAGAGGCTAAGAGACTCTTTCAGCATCTTCTCACGCGTGAGGGGGTTGCTCTGAGCTTTCGCCGCAATGAGGATCTCATGGGCCTTGGAGCTGAGAGCGTCCTCGTTGTTGTAGAGGATGGGGCAAACCTCACGGAGACGGTTGGAAATGGCATCAGTGCTCGCGTTATCCTTTAGATATCTTTTGAAGAAAAATCATTAAAAGATGAAAAATTAAGATATAAAATACATAGTTATGAGGGTTATTGGGATCACAGTTTTTTTAAACTTAAATCGGCGATAAATTGCAATACGGCATATAATATTGCTGATGTTTTTGTTTTGCTTTGCAAAGGGCTCTGATAATTAAATAAGAGAAGTAAAAACCACAATATTTCACATAGCCTATGAGCTCTAAAAACGTCGGCCTTTTATAGTTCGAAACTGATTTTCATTCATTAAAATGACTAAGATTTAGCTGAAGAAGAATACTGTTTAATGGCACATATTAATTCATTTATAGCTACGATGGGCGGCAATTTAACTCGATGAACAGTAGTAGCCTTTTTTACTTTTGAATTCCCCACTCACCTGCTAATTATGGCTTGCACGAGCCT
The DNA here is from genome assembly GCA_013387185.1 of Caligus rogercresseyi. Classification (NCBI taxonomy): domain Eukaryota; kingdom Metazoa; phylum Arthropoda; class Copepoda; order Siphonostomatoida; family Caligidae; genus Caligus; species Caligus rogercresseyi. The sequence continues at coordinate 13,003,302 of CP045900.1, forward strand.
ATTACAAAGCTCCTTTCCATGATGCGTCACAATGAGATCCCGATACAGAATAGACTTGAGCATATTACACTCATCCTGTGAGAGAGCCCCCACAACCTCATTGAACTGATGATCACAGACAACCTTCATGAGCCCCAAGACCTGGATGCTATGAAGAATCAACTGCTGAAGACACAGCAGGCTCTGTCGCTCCCGCAGAAGAGCATCCTGCTGAGTCTTGGCCTGAAGACTACTCAGCTGATGGGCAGGGTGAAGAGGATTCGCCGCGCTGGTCCCATAGGACAAGCTATTCCGACTGTTATTCTCGGCATGAATCGTGGCATTCTTCTCTAGAAAGCCGTGAAGACATCGTAGCTGATGAATGATCCAGTCTAGCTCATTTGAGCCGATGAAGGCCTTGAGATAGTCCTTTTCCTTAAGAGCAACTGCATTCAGCCAAACGGGTCGAATGATGCGGGAAAAGTAGAGATAGAGTCCGTTGTGCTTCCCGGAATAAACGATTTCTGGTAGAACAGGACTCCCGAACTGACTGGTGTTGGTTTGAGCTGGCGAGGGGGAGGCCTGAGAGTTTAAGGGTCCCATGGGAGTGCTTACAATATGCGGATGAAACTGGGGCATCCCAGGGGACTGTGCCGTTGATGGCATTTGTTGTTGCTGTTGTTGAGCAAATACAAATCGGGGCTCCCCTCCAAATAGGAAAAAGGCACGAACAGCCATTTCAGAAACTCGGATATTCACGACGCTCTCTGTGCTGCAGGCCAGAATAAGCGCAGTAGCCGAGGCTTGAGCCTCTCCATGTAGAGTAAAGAATCCCTTGACGATTTCGGAGTCCTCCCCGTGGTCGATGAGAAGTTGCTTTAAGTGATCCATGGGCCTCATTTGGGAAATGATATGCGAGCCCTTGGCGTTCAGAACGACAAACTTCCTTGGCTTGACGGCGTGTTGTACGGCCATGAGGGGCGGGACTACGTTTCCGAAGGAGTCGCTATAGATTTTAGAAACGGGGGTTTCCTGAGGAATTTCGCTCATGGCCCAGGAGTGGCCGTCTAGTTGAATGAGGGACTGGGACTCCATGAGAGTACTTTGAAAGGGGTAACCGTCCCCGGAGAGTAGGAAGAGAACATCATCCGAATTCTCGTTGGGAGTGCAGGCCAAGAGGAGGGAACCCTTCTGGTGATAGCTCATGTGGACCTAGAAAAAGAACGAAGTCATTACTCCTGGATTGCCATTGATGTTGAAAGAATAGAGCCAATTATAACTAAGACTGGAGAATTCACATCCAAAGCAAAAAGAAGAGCAAAACTATCTAAGAGTGATATCTCTGATATTATTTATATAAATAAAGGGAATTACAAAAATAAAACTATTCATATTCTTATGGTAGGGATGAAAAAAATAGTATTTTTAAACGTGATTGGTTGAAAGATAATATAAAAAACAGTTGGCATAATGTAATTAAGTATCACTTCAAATAAACTGTGGAAGCGTAAACGTCAATAATAGAGAGAAGCTGAATGAACCTATTATTTGAACGTCATTTATTGAAAGAAAAAAAAATGAATAATTACAAAAAGTATCACTTCATTCCCGACTGTTTTAACATAAATTTAGATATAATATCCTCCTTAAAGACACAAATCGAGATCCATGACGTCATTTTCGAATCCTTTTGAGTAGATTCCTCCAATATCACCTATTAATATTAATTTTATAAAGCAGTCCTTATACCAAGGAAAATTATGAACGTTTATTTTATTGCATCAAATTTGTCGATAAATGGATCATCAACCTCACTATTGGACTCAGAAAAAAAGAAAAATCACAAATTTAGCAAGTAAAAATTATGTTCACAGAGAAGTTTGCAAGAACTATTTTTCTTCCTAGTTATGTGTCGGGTTCCGGTAAGGACCGCCAGTTAGGAACTTTTGTTCTTGCGTAAAATAAGAATCAGCCTACGCAAAAAGTATGGCCTCTTCAACATCATTTTTTTTCATCAGTTGATCAATGGAATGGCCTCTTCCTTCACACAATCATTATCTCACCTTGTTGGGCTTGTGAAGCGTTCCGGAGGCCGAGAATCCCGGAGGGAGTCGTACGTGCTGAAGATAGCAATTGGTGGGTCGATCCTCGGGTCTGGAAGTTCCGACAGAGAAGTAAAAACGAACACCGCTCTTACTTACGGCAACCAGGGCAATGTGAGGAGACTCCAGGGCTGAGAGAGGGGCAATGTCCACGATGGGATGAAAGTTTGACTTGTCGATGTTTCTATTAAAAAGTAATCATTTTTAATCGTCATTCCAGCGCTTGTCGCTTTCAGTTAGAAAACATCAATAAAAGCATGATAAGTGTTCGATTTCATATACGTGTTTTTACTTTTAGGTTTGATACACTTTATTATAACAGTCATGAGAGACATGCAATGCGTTTTCATGATGGCCAGAGAGTAGTGAATCGGAACATTTTCTAGTCGGCTATTGTGATATAGCGATATTTGTTAACTGATAACACTTACGCATATCTTTTTTATAAAAGAAAACTAACTGATAAATCTTGATCCGATCACATTGCACTGATTTTTTTAAATGATGTAATCCCATTTGACTTGATCGAGTCACTAATATCAAAAGGCTCTAGTTAGTCATCTCACACTCAAAGATGGATAATAAGCTTGAAAATGGTCGATTAAATTTCATTTCACTCTATGACATCAACATTGATATTTAAATTTAAAAATATATAAAAATTTCTATTCAAGTCATGAATAGTTGATATTTAAATTAAAAAATATATAGAAATTTCGATTCAAGTCATGAAAAGTTGATATTTCATTATAAGAATCCTTACGATGCTATTTTCACGGCGTCTTGAACGATGGCATGTTGACTAAGAGAGACAACACTCCGCATTTGAATTCCATCCGTCCCTAGGTCGTAGATGGATAGGACTCCCTTCTCCGAGCGCGTATACAGCATTTTCCGACTATTATCCACTTGGATCTGAATGAGAGGATCCTCCCCAGAGAAGTTGATAAAGTTTGGAAGGAGGAAAGAGAGGGCAGAGGTGGAGTGATTAATCTTAGAGGCCTTTTTCCCTCCACCGAACCAACTGGAGTCCGCGGAGTAGGAAAACTCATAGAGGCATCCATCCTTGCCGCCCATGAAGATGCGTCCAAGATCAGTTCCCACGAGGGTCACCATGTAGGTTGAATCCGTGGGAAGTGTGTACAGAGGCTCTGGGAGTAAATGCATCTCTTCTAAATCGGATCCTTAAAAAAAATGTTTATATTTTTCTGTTAATTCTTAACAATCCAAAATAAATTAACACATTTAAAAGTTTAGGTACAAAAAGAGGTTTTAAGACCTTTTTAATTTATGGATCGATAATTTTGTACACATAAGAAGTAAGAAAGCCCGAAAACTCAATGGAGGCGTGCTCAACGCTCAATGTTGAGGAAGGAAAATTCGAATATTGGTCAACCTCATTCAAATAAAAGTGTCAATTCGATTGAGTTATTGCTATACTGCTAATTTATATCCTCACAGATAGAGCTCAATCAAAAACAAAAAAATTAAATTGTTTGATATGGATATTAAAACATTTTATCTATTTAATAGACAACTAAATATAACAAAAAACGATAAAACGCCATGTTATTTTTATATATGTAATGAGCTACTGATTTAACAAACAGGAGTTTTACATAATATTTTTTGCCTCCTACAAAAGTATGTTCATATAATGAAAAAATCTGTCAAAATAAGATCAAAGATAACCAGTAAGATTAAAAGGGGTTATCACGATTAATAAGTTCAAAATATGACCAAGAAAGAGTAATAAAACAAAACGATTTAAATTAAATTATCCAAATTCTAAATCTTTAATGAAAAAAATAATTATGAAATATTGTTTCATTAATTAACGTCGATATCCAATTACAATTTTGTAATAAGCAACAAATATTAAATGAAAACTATCCCCTGTAAAAATTATTTTTTCAACCCTCTGAAGAACAGAAAAAGTGTCATCAAATGAAAGGAGGAATAAGTATTTTTTAAACAATAAATATAGAAAAAAGCCATCAAAATATGGATTTTTAAAGAATGTAATCAAATTAATAACAAAATTTACTTTTTGTCATAGTAGTCATGAAATGTTTTTCTTCGGTTGTAAAACTAAAAAAATATGTAATATATATTTAATGTGATACCCTTTTTGTCTACGCTCTAGTCAAGTAGACCGTCGTACTTACCCTGCGTCTTGGCAAAAGAGACTCCGAGAAGCACAATTTCCAGGGCCGTCGTTAGACAGAGCAGATGTGTGATGTGTGGCTGGAATATATTAGGCTTTGGAGCCACAAGGGCCACACTCAGGATCGTATCACTGAGCCCGTCAAAATATGCAAGGTCCGAGCAGTCCCCAAACTTCCAAACGTAGATATCCGAGTCGATGGTGAGCCAGGCCCGACCAATGGAGGCGAAGAGGCCCATCATGCAGTTGACCTGCATGTGACCAAAGTGCTCCACGAGCTCTGGGGGAAGGGACACGTTCCTCACGCTGCTCAGCTCACGGAGGCTGTCACCAAAGGAGGGCCCTCGGAGACAGGGATAGTCGCCGTCCTGAAGACCGCTTAGAGTGGGACTTCCGCCTATAAGAAAAAGCAAAGATGAAATTAATAAATAAAATCTGCCAAGAAATTGATTCCATTCATATAACTGTTTTGCAGGATCTTACACACTTATACAAATATTTCAATATAGATTTTTACCCTTGTAATGGTCCGTTTTGGACTGCGCCTATACAATTTCATTATGAGGCCAATCCTAACTAAAGATTCTTTAAGTTTGTAAATGAACAATGATACGTTCTCAAATCAAGTCTCATGCATTATCTAGCGTGTAACACGCGCGATAGTCGCCTTCATTCTCACCACTACTCATAAAACCTCACTTCACAACTTCTAAAACGCTCATTTAAGAAAAGTAGGCAAGTTAGCTAAAATAATACACAGTCAAAAGTCTTAACAGAAACAGAATTTACAATTACAATAGAGGAGTTAAGAGGACAACATCAATCAAAATTCCAAAATTCATCGAAATGAAATGAAGGACTAATCTATTAACCTTACTTTTCAATTTTTCAAGAAGCAGTCATTAGGATAAAAAGGCAGGCGTAAGTATCTACCAAATGTGTCAAATAAACGTCATCAATACTTTTTCTTCCATGCCCCTGGATACCGACCTATTGATCTTCTTTTCTTACCCAATCGTAGCTTATCCACGAGCGCTGGAAAAGTGGAGTCTCCTCCCAGCATCTTTTCCACATTCCGGCCCGCAAGTTCGATGCCCTCGAAGGGATTCCGCCCTCCGTCCAGGAGGGATGATGTCCCTCCACCACCGATCATCATTCTTAAGTCAGTGATCCGCGACCCTGATGACGATTTTCACGGATTCCAATTCCGCAGGGAATGTCAGTTATGCAGATCCTATGTTTTTAATGCAAAGGATCTTAGGCATAAACTGCTCGTAGTTGTGCTTAAGAAGTAGCATTCGTTCTAAACATGGGCATTTTTCTCCATCACTAATATTGTAAACAAGCCACCTACCGCCAATTTTTCAAACAAAAGACAGCTTTATGACGGACGGAGGAAAAGAAAACACAAAACCTTTTCAATGCAACTTTAAAGGGATATTGATATGTTGAGTTGTTTATAATAACTAAAATACTGAAACTTAGACATTTGAAAATGATAGGATCAAATGAAATAAAATATCTTTCAAAGCTGAATTATATGGCAAGGTATAGGACATACTTTATTTTCCTTTCTTACCATTAAGGGAGTCAAATATTAACTATTTAAAGGTATCAATAAATCCATATATATTGATCATGTTTTGATCCTCTCGGTATGAAAGACATCACCTTCAATTCCCCCACTCCCTTTAGTTATTTGGTGAGCACCCCATGGAGTCTGATTCGCGTCTGTGGACTTTCATGACAGGATGGAGATAAACTTTCTTTTTCGAAAAACAATATATTACCATCATTTATTAATTGAAAAGCTTTTTTACTTATAAGATAGCCGTGTGCGTTAAGGTGTGTCTAACTCTCAATGTTGGGGGTGCAGGTTCGAATCCCGAGAGGGGATGGTCATTTTGGTCTACCTCATTGATAAGATCCTAGGTTCGATAGACTATTTTAAGGATGTAATGCTTATTTATATCCTATCGGATGCAATTCTGTCGAACCCTTTAGGTTTTTCAAATGTTCTTAAGTTACTTATAAGAGAAAATGGGGCCGAGCGACTGTAGGGATTGATGAATACTATATCAAAATGGCATTTTATGGATAGGTTTAAAGGCTTGCTTTTGATATGGTATGAGCGGCTCTGGAAAAATAAAATTATTATTTTCTTATTTATCTTTTTGAAACATTTCATATTTTTGAAAGGTTGTGTGTTTGTTTGTATATACTTCTCTTTATATACATGTCTTTGACATGTGAACCATAACAACACATGTATCAGTGTTTGAGATTGATATCATTTTAATTTCACACACCCCTTTGAAAGATTATATATTTTTTTCTTTATAAAATTCTTAATAATATGAATGCATGTTTTATTTAATCAGTCAATAGCAGGATTTAAAGACTTTGGTTTAACAATAAACTCAATTGGCTCTGGCTTAATGAAAACTCAAAACTTCTCATTACTGGATACTCAACAGAGAATATCTTCGTAATAAAAAGGATTTAATGATGTCAGATACTGTGTTTTTGTGGCCCTAAGTATGTACATAGCAAGCGAGATGTTATTTCCAAAATGATACTTGCTTGATGTATATATATTGCAGAACCAAAGAAAACTTATATATATAATGGTATCATATATCGGCGATATAATACCTATCACATAAAGGAGGGGGAGCTGAAAAAACTGTCAGTGGTTCTCCTTCATGCTCTGCGGGCAGGGTATGTAAAAAACCCAAATTTTTGAAAAAAACCGAAAACCCGGGTTTTACCGTGGGTTTTTTCGAAATTCGGGTTTTTTCAGGCTTGTTGATCGGAGTTTTTTTCTGATCGGCGATCAATAGCGATACGATATTGATCGCTGATCGAAGTATCGCAAAGGTCCTGATCTTTATATCTTTTATCGTAAGAAAATCACTAAAAAAATTGCAATCCGATCAATTTGTATAAACTACTAAAAACAAAATATGTTTGTAATAAGGATTTGTGAGACAAACCCTAAATTTTTAAGACTTAACTAGTTGTCATATTGACCAGAATCTATTCAACAACAAATATTTGTTTAGAAAACACAAAATACAGACTAATACCAATAGAAAAGCCAGTGTGTGCTTCCTGATATATTTTTTGTCCTAAAATATACAGACAGAGACTATGTAGAAGTCAATGTTTTGGAGCCATAGGCTATGGAAACATTATTTCTGGCATCTCCTGTCTTAAAATAGGCAGACATATGCCAATTGTGGAGCCAGAGTGTTGGGGCTCATAGACTATGAGAAACAATCATTCTGATATTTTTGTCCTAAAATATACAGGCAGGCGCCTATGGAGAAGTCGTTATTTTGGAGCTCATAGGCTATGGGAAACATCATTCCATTGCCTATAAAAGATGAATACTTATAAAGGTTTTGACTGTATATATATTTAAATTTTTACATAAGTAATTTTGTTGTTGATCGCAATAAATTGATCGGATCGCTGATTGGAAAAATCCCTGATCGTTATATATCGCAAAGAATTTCTGATCGCTATTTTTGAACGATCGCTATTTTTTTCCTGATCGCTCACAAGCCTGGGTTTTTTACATTCCCTGTCTGCGGGTCATTACGTAATATATTTATGATGTGTTATTCTATTAAATATTTAAATTGTTCATTATTGTAAACAGAGAAAAAAATAACTTTTTCCATCATATCATTCCACATAATACAATAATATTTTTTCACCTTTATTATAACCTCTATCTCTACTAATAGTTCTTAATTTGATAAGTTTATCACAAATAGTAGAATTTTGAAGCTGCACGTTGTCAAAGTATTTAAAGAAATGTTGAACATTGGCGTGATTTTATCGATGATAATCAAAGATATCTTCATATATTGTACAAATGGATCTGCCATACATTTAATCGGGAAGAATTGATAACTTGGAGAAGATGTTAAATGGTGATAATCTGGGTTTTTTGCCTATATGGTTCGATAGAATTGTATCCGACAGGACATAAATAAGTATTGTAGCATTAACATTAGTTAATCTGTTGACAATAGATGTCTTTTGTTGAGCTCCATTAATGATAAAGGACTTTAAAGGTTTGGAAATATTTGAACAAAAAAAAAGACTGGGATCGATAGTAAGAATTAAGAGCTTCTTCTATCGCTTCTATAATAATAGAAATAAGTTATATACAATATATACTATTTTGGTGTTATAGTCTCATTGAAATATATATATGAGTACATGTGATGAGTTTTGCAAAATAACTTGAAATGGTTCTGCTATAGAGTCAACAATTTCAATAATAATAATTTTATTACTCCATTCGGCCATTTTCCTACAACCATATAAACAACCTATTATGAAATTAAAACATGGACCAAGAAAATGGTTTAAGAAAAGATAACACTATTCAGAGCCATCTTCAAAAAAAAGGTGTTCGGAATTCTTTCCGAACAGGAAATTTTTGACGAATTTTTTATCTTCGAAATGTCCAAAATAAGACATTAGTCAAAGCCTTCATAAAAACGCTTTCAAACCAATAAAACATTCAAATCTATTATAATAATATCCTCTACTAACCATTTAAAAACCATCAGACTGCGATCTATTGGGAAAAGTTTTATTTTATATGATATTTTATTCATAATAAAAAAAAGTTTTTTTTAAACATTTATAATAAAAGAATAACAAATTTTATTCTCATAAAAGGAACCATATTAAAGTCCGACTCGGGTGTGGAGCTTTAAGTGGTCCTGTATCCACGCTATCAATGTCTTGAACTGAAGCCGCTCTGACTAAAAAATTACTCTTTTTTAAGCGTCGTCCCCCCCTTTTCCCGTACCATCATCATTTTTAAATTATTTTCGTCGAACACAATGGTTAGTAACAATCTTTTCCTTCTTTCTACGTTTAATATTCAGAATGATGATCCATTTATCGACAGAAGTAAACAAATGGTTCTAGGGCAATCACCCCCTGGACTAGCACCCCCCGTGCCAATCCCCCCGGGCATTTACCCCCCGTTAGGAATATTTCTTATCTCTTAAAGTCCACTTATGAAGTTAACTTGTTTTCTAGTTATTAACAAAGATGAGTCACTGGTTAGTATGCAGTCCCAGTCCTTTAGAATTGGAATCTGTATAAATTAAACGTGCATAAATTGCAAATTTCGTGTCTTAGACCTTATATATGGGATATTTATGTACAACTAGACAATCATAAAGTTTGTAACTATCAACTCAAGATATTATTTATCTCATGTAGGTCCTAAGCTATTTTCTAAGATTTCATCAAGGAACCACTTGTCCTAATCGAAGACTATGATCAAAAACCCATACAAATAAGTTGACTTATAATTTTATTCTCATTTATTATATTCATTTCTTCACACCCGAAAACGGCATTTTTTAAAGATAACTAAGTCCCCATTAGTCTTCGCAAGCAGCGGAAAAGGAGATCAAGAAAGTGGTTCACCAGTGACGTCCACCTTTGTTAATAGCTGGAAAACATAGTTAACTTCATAAGTGGCTTTAGAGATATAATATTACTAACGGGGGGTAATATGTCCGGGGGGTGATTGCACGGGGGGTGCTAGTCCTGTTACGAAACAAAGTATATCCATTATTTTAGTGATTTCCTTATTCACTTAATATTCATAGGCGGAATAAGAGGAGTGCAGTCAAAGGATTTGCAAATAAAATGGATGTAGACCCATGAAGAAGATGGATTGATGTTCGCAACAGCTGCGAGTGAAGTGATACACTTGCATAATGTCAACTGCTTTAAAAAATATCCCCATTTTCCTGCCCCTATCTATAATCATTTTTAATCAATTACCTTTCTTACATATGTCACATTAGTCACCATAAATGTTTAATGTATTCATTTTGAATAATATCTGCTGAAGCAACGTGGAGACCCATTTTTGGTTATTTTCGCTTTTTAAAATGACATCCCTAATCAAACATCCCCTAATTTATCACCTATTAAACTATACTTATGATTCAACTTCCATATTTATATAAACATAGATGATATACAATCAACAATATTCTTTATAGAAACATAACATATAAATACAATGTGGACTTCTACATTTTAGAGCTCCTTTTTCTACCACTTATTCACATCAAAGGGCCTCTTTCGCCCACAAGACATGCCTCGAATCCCCTCCGTGGCTGCATGAAGGCGAATTACTTTGGGGTCCTCTTCTGCAGGCTGAATCACCTTAACCGGCGGGAGCCCGTACTTTCCGACCGTGAATACCCTTTTTCCTCTGCCAAAGGCCGGACCTTGGTCTGTTTCCCATCCACCGCATCCGGTTTGGGGATCCAAGGGGCAGGGCCTTTAAGGGGTGCGTGGAGACCTTGCCCACAACGCACATACAGTTCTTGTCCACGGCATATTCCAAGTCCTTTGCGTTGTTCCGGATGACGACCCGCTTGTCGTCGTAGTCTCGTAGAATGGTTGCGCTGTTCCCCGCGTCTCGGATGAAGGTCATTCCCTCCCCGGGGACGAACTCCATGCAGCAGACCGATGTTCCGATGGGGAGTGCTCCCAGTGGATGGCTGTTTCCTGGTGAGGTCTGGATTGGGATCTTGGGGATGATCCCCGTGGACTTGAGGAGACTGCCCACCTGGAGTCCTTCCACGGCAAGGATCCAACGCATTTTGTTGCCGTAGGCCGTCAAGGCGATCTGTGCATCGCTCAGAGGATTGTAACAAACGGAAATGACCTTCTCCACAAAGACGTCCTCACTGGAGAGACCTTCCTCCTCTGGAAATAAAAAGGAGTAACAACATTCAGCGTTATTCATATACGATGTAACCAAGGGGGAAAGTGTGCTGTAATGCCTTAAAATTCATATATAGGGAACGAGTAATTCAAAGACGACTCTTATTAAATACTAAGAGATTGCTGTTAATCATTTATTGCATGTTGAAGACAAAAAATATCACAACAAGTAATGTTTGTTAATCCGTATACCTTTCGCCGGGTTTCAACTTTTTTCTTACTATTAAGTACTAGCCTCTCCCAACTGTTTTAGAAATTGTCTTCTGGCTTCGAATCCTCTATTGAACCTACCCTTGGGAATCTGTGGGGATGAATCCACCTCGCCTTTTGCTTGGAACCCCCTCCGATCCCTTCCACAACTTTCCGACCCGTCACAGGATCCCTACCGCCCAGCTTACGAATAGCGAGCTTTTTGATGGTGTAGGTCTCTGGATATGAGACGCGATAGCGGTAGTTTTCATTCGCTCCAACGCGCCCCTCGTGCTTCACACCCGGGGAAGTTTCTTGTGAGGACCGATAAGGGGGTTGTCCTTCAGGATCTTGAAGTCAATGCGATGTGTTCTGTCACGGAAGCGGAGACTCGTAACATTTACGCTCCTTGGAAGGAGGGATCGAAACAATAGGGAGCCTCCAGAGACATGCTCCGTGTATTTCTATTTATATTGTAAGAATAATAATGGCCATTATAATGTTGTTATGATCCATGAATTCAGCATGAAAAGTGTGACGTCACATGAATCCGATGTTTGTTTCTTTTTGAAATATATTTTCAGTGGTTCTCAAGCGGCATTAAGGGGTCCCCCACCCCCTAGGGGGGGGGGGGGGGTAAGCATATAAAATGGAGAATCTAAGCGACCTATACATATTATTGGGTATCGAGCAGTGTCATTTATATTTCTCATTCAACTACAATTGATTTTTTGCTGAACTAATGAGGGGTTTTCGCTTAATAAGTAATAATTCTCAGAGTTGCCTTGATTGCATCTTTACTGAGCTGTATGACCAGAAAACCATTTATTTTAATATTCCCTGAAAAATAAGTTAATTTAGAACAGGTCCAAAGTCCATATACATGCAGAAAAAGGGTTGGTGACATAAATAAATTTACGATTTTAAATACTTATGACTTAGCTAAGAGTAGTTCTTCTTTTGCCTATTTGGTTCAGCAGATTTGCATCCGTCTGAATATAAATAGTATTATAGTATTGAAATTAGTTTCTCCTTAAGTTTTTTTAGACTTTATTAATTTTAAAACATCAAGATTGTTCAATCTAATACAGTTATGCGTCCGATATTAAACTCAAGTGCTTCTAACATCGATATGCACGTATATATAACACTATTTATACAATAATTTGGATAATTTGAGCTAAAGCTAACAACAACAAGGAAAACATTTATCTAAACTTGGAAAATTAATATTATTGGATGTTATTGTTTACGCAACTTATAAGAGTAATATTTTTTGCAGTACTTAGGTGTATTCAGGGATGTATTCCACTCTAAGGGCCATTTGTTCATCATTTTCTTTTCTATCTTGGGTCATTTCTTCCTAGACCGTATTTCCTGGACACCATATTATATAGGTTGGTGGTCTAAGTTCTTCATAAAAGCAAATAAAATATGGACGGCGCTGTACAAGAGTAAATTAAATTATTTATTTTTGTCAATGCTAAGGGTAAAATACAATATTAAAAACGACGAAACATGCCTTACAGAATAGTGATTGAGGTAAATGATGATACTGTTTTATAAAACCCCAATAATGTTCCACATTATTCAGGAGAGAAAATACACTATTTGAAAAATAGAATTGGTCATTGAGATAGGAGTGTCCTTGAATTGAAAGGTTCAATGATAGTCGCAGAGAGTGTTGTCATGATTGTAGGAGGAATTGGAGTGGATTTGTGGTAGGAGTAGGATTTTAAATATCGTTGGATGAAAGCATTTGATCCAAGTAATCCTTGTAGAGGGTGGTCTGAAACGGGATGAAAAAATAATAATTAGAATATACAAAAACTTTTTAACACCCCTTTTATATTAATTTCGAAGGGATGTATAAGTCTATTATTCTAATCTTCCCCCCTTATTTATGAAGTTATATAAATATTTTTTTTTTGCCTATATGGTTCGATAAAATTGCATCCGATAGGATATAAATAAGCATTATAGCATTAAAATTAGTCTATCGAACCTAGGATCTTATCAATGAGGTAGAACAAAAATGACCATCCCTTCTCGGGATTCAAACCTGCGCCCCCAACATTGAGAGTTGAACACGCCTTAACACGCACGGCTATCGAGCTCCCTTTTAATTTAAAAGACATAATAATATAGACTTAAAATACGACACTATTGCTCAGAGAGCTAACTTTTCGCTTGCCGGTTATTTTAATGACGTCCCTCGGCAAAGATGACATCAAAATAATGATAAGATATGTGACGTTTCACCCTCATGAACACATGAAATAAACGTACTTTGTAACCTCTTTCAAGTCTAGTACCTAGTACTCATAAAATGACCCAATAATAACTTCGACATACCCTTCTTTCCTTAACGGTTTGATCCACATGCTTCTGTTGTAAAAGAAGTTCATTCTTTCGTTTCCGAGGAATCGTCTTCACTTTGGAGTCCCTCCATCCCCAAATGAAAAATAGGTACATTCCAATCAGGGAAATTATAGCTAGGCTAAAGTCTGATCTATCAAACGAAGATTTCTCCTAAGAAATAAATAAGCATTTTAGAAAGAATATAAAATTTTATAATAATGGACTATATGAAATGTGCTGATTAATTAAATTTAATTCGTTTTTAGCTCTTGAATTGCTTGATGAAATGAACATTTTAATCAATATCTTAAAAGGCCTTAAAATGTTTTTGTAATAAGCAAATGGTCTTCTTTTTTGTAACATAAAAAACACATGGAATTGTCTTATTCGCAATAAATACTTAATGCTCAATAAAACGGAGGTTCTATGCTTATTGAAAGGACACTTATTTATAATTAAATGTAGAGTTATTCATATACAACATGTGGTTAAAATAATAGTAACCCTTGATGTGGATCTGTCCACGTCAAAATAGTTCAATTGAGTTTGTAATCATATTAAGTTCATAATTTTTAATTTGATGAAAATTTTCCTAAAAAAGGATTGTAATCGTAATAATACCGGCTTCATGATTGTAATATATAAGGAAATAAATACCTTATTGGAATATATATTATAATATTTTTTGTTATAATATTTGTCTTTTTCAAAGAAAAAAGATATAAGGGAGACCTAGTAGATTGAAAAGTAAGTACCAATAAATAAAAGCTTTTGGAATTTATGTTCTTTAAATTAATTTATATATTTTTAGTAATAATTGAGGGCCATCTACTTACTTCAATTGGCATTGGCAAGGGAATACGAACCTAATGCAAATAAATGAAAATTAGATAACTCCACAAAACGATAGATAACTACTCACGTCATTGACAATGAGTCCAATCAAGGAATTAAAAGCAGTGTCAGGAGGAGCGTAGATCCCATGAGCTTGAGGTTAACAAAGAAGTTCTTGGACTTGGCCTCGTTGTCCTTGGCAATGACGTCATCAATGAGAGACTTGATTTTATCGCAGTCTCGCTCCAGGAAATTCAGAGTATTTGAATGGTGTGGCTGATGTTTTCTCAATGTCCCTTGCATACGTCATTGATTTGATTGACGCAGTTGATGTCCTTCAATGAAATTAGTTGTTAGTATTGTGATGACTAGACTTGGGATATTTGTTCTTAGAGCAACAAAAATGTAAAAAAGCTTGATGTTTGATGTTTTTTGGCATTTCTTGCCCAAACGAACAAAAAATATTTTAATAAACTAAAAGAAACCTCCTTTATGCATGGTAAAGCCAAGAGAATTGTCAAAATACTAATGAATGACTACAGCCACATATAAGAATGTATAATTTCATTACATAATTCGACAAAATTCCTCAAAAAGATTACTTTAACAGATATGGTAGAAACTGTAGTCTCTTAACCCATTAAAGCCGAAGATAATTTTGTCACATAAATCAACAAATTTTTGAGAATATAATTGATTTTTATCGTTTCTTCACATATACGATAAAATTTGGAGAAAAAATACTGAAAACCGGGTTTTTTGACCGGCAGGATTTCCTGCCACTCGGCTATAAAATCATATTTTGTTCTTTTTTAAATGCAACTTTAAAAAACATTTGTCAACATATACAAGATAACTGTAAATAATTTATTTAACCTAACATATATACAAATATTATATGTATTTCTATATTTCTTAATCTAAATTAATTTACTTATTTTGTATGGAAAGGTTCAGTACATTCGGAATGTAAAGGTACATCAAACATTTTAGTGATATATTCTGGAGGAAAACTGGTGACGTTTTGAATTCGATCTACTCCCCTTTGACCTCCAATGTTGCCCTCTATTGTAGCGAACAGTCATTGTAGCAGGCCTGCTGGGCTGTACTCTAGGATCTGTTTTTCTTAAAAATTCCAAACTTTTTTGAAATACCAATTGCTATAGTTATCTTATTTTCTCAAAATTATATGTCTTTTTTCCTTTTATATATTCTCCTTGGACAAATGGCTTGGGAATTTACACTTCATGCAAAAATTGGCCATCACATTTTTTTGGAACGAATTCTCACTATATAATAGGATACATTCTGGTCAAAAAGGTCAACACCGCCTACGAGCATATTGTAAATACTAATACAATTGGGCATTTCGATATTTATGTGTTTTCCTTTGACCTTATTCCACCTGATAGCTGTTAGAAATGGATTTTAATTTTTATTTGAGGCTACTGTGACAAGCTTGTTATTTTTCCACTACCAAGTGAAATATTTTTTCCATGTAGCCTCGTTCCTTTTTCATCTTGTCATTCTTAGCATCAATGGAGGTACACTTCCTACCACATTGAAATTTTGTGTATTAATATTTTTTGCAATATTTTCAAATCGAAGATGGAGAATTTCCTCATGAGTGCACTTTAAAATAATATAAATAAAACGAGAAAACATACTTTATTCGATTATGTATATGATTTTATAAGGAACTGATCAAAAACCAAGTTATGTCATAAAATTTAATTCCATGTATTTATAGACGAGTGGCAGGATATCCTGCCACTAAAGTTTGTTGCACCACAAATAAGAAATAAAAATAAAAAGCGAACAAAATATTAATGTCATGTTATTTTTATACAATTCAAGAATCCGATTAGCTAAATTCTTGAACAATTTCGATCTGACCTATACTAATACATGGCCATATTTATGAGACATAGCAATTCAAACAATTTTACTATACTAGCTTGTGTTCAAAACTGATTGACGAAACAATATTATATATATGGTAATGAACATTATTACTTAGTTAACCTAAAATGGTTTAAGAACAAGTTAAAACTTAAAGAAAGGAAAAATATTAGATGGAACTTTTTCTACGTCATTTTAAATTGAATGGCAGGAAAACCTGCCACTCGTCTTTATGGGTTAAAGAAAATATCTGCTGATTATCAGTTGCCAACAGATGATAAAGTATAACATATGTTTATTCATTCAAAATGTCATCTATCATCAAGATAACTGCCAACGTAATGTCAATATTTATTCCATTCTCCATTTTGATTTGTTGTGTTATATACCTAATTTACTTTAAACCAGTGGTTCCAAACTTTTTTGTACATAATAAATTTTTGCGCCCCCCCCCCCAAAAAAAAAGGACATACACACATTTTGTCTTTGCCTTGGAAGGAAATTGCTTTGGAACACATTTGGTGATGCTTCACCCTCTGCTTTGCGTTTACGTGGGAGCTGCGTCAAAAATTTGTACAGGTTATGCTAGCAGTGTTATTTAGTCTACTGTATTTTATTTTTCATTCATTCGTTTTTTCCCGCCCCCCCCCCTCTGCAATTGCTCTGCGCGCCCCCCACTTTGGGAACCACTGCTTTAAACAGTAATCAGATAGCAATGGGTTTAAAATATGTGGATGCTTAAGTTAGTTTTCTCCGAGAACAAACTTCCCAAGTCACATACGCATGCCCTTGTAATTAATTTATTCATAATTCTTACTTGTTTGGATTCGGAATGAAAATCGTGGGCATGTCAAAGCCAGTTTTGTTCAGCCCGGACGCTTACAGAGCTCTTGAACAATTTGCATCATGACACGCTGTCGATCAGACTCGTAGCCGGCCTCGTCGGCCTTGGAGAGGTAGAAACGGACTCTTTCCGGGTGACGGTTGCTCAGTTCCTCCACGATATTAGGGTACGCTTACATAGTGCCTTATAGAAGAAAAGAAACAATTAGTTAAGCATGAATGCCTTGGTGAAGGATCAATGGAGTAAGCCCTGATGTTCTCGATTACTTCTCATGAAGAGCTCATACACCAGGGGGTTGGCTATTATTCTTTGATATTATAAAGTAGTTCAATAAAATGAACTATAATCGGTTAATTATCGCAAAAGCTCAATTTTTGTTTTATTGTTGAAATTGAAAACATCTCGTTCATCAATAGTCTCCAAAAACGAGGGATGATAAACGTCAAAAATGGGTTGCACCCCTTCCCCTTATTGATATGATCGTTTACATAATCGCAATTTTTTTTTTGATAGATTTATTATTCATCTCAAATTGAGTTTTGATTTGAAAAAATATTTTATTGTAAGTTTGTGATACATTGTCGTTATGGCAAGTAAATAAATTATCTTTTTATCGTTAACGTAAGTTAAAACAATATCATTATCGCAAGCTAAATATAGTTATATGCTTAACGTAAGTTAGTATATTATAATTTTATCATTAAGTAAATCATCGTCTTATCCATACACATAAGTTAAAATATATAGTTTTATCGTTATTGCTACGCCTGAAATCTCTATATTTTAAGTATGAAAAAATGTAATGTTAATACACTAAACAATAGGAAAGGTTATAACTGAAATTATTGATATATATATATATATATGATTGATTTAAAATACCAATTTCATAATTAAAATAGTATCCAACAGATTAACAATGTATTGATATATATAATTAAAATAATTATCTTTGATTGAGAAGTCTAAAAATACGGCTTCTCTTAAAAAAATCAAGCATTTTTCTTCTTCGAAGCTTCATAATTGTGAGCTCTTTTGAGTTATGTTCTCATACTTTTTAAAACTATGGCATTGAACCTATCCATGGACAACAATAGCCAAAGCTTAAAACTTAACAAAAACTTAACAACAAAAAATATATTACCAACAAATTAATGCAACGTTATGAAATAAGTATTCTTTTAGTACATTCAGCCTCAAATATGAAACAAGAACTGGAGGAAAATAATTAAAATCAAATCGAGATTGCTGTTGAAAGTTTTTTTTGTTGGAATTTATAATTACTCTTTTTAAACATCAAATCTGTAAAATCAAAATAAAATATAGACTTTCACTCGATCTTAAGTGATATACTTTTATACAAAATGATTTCACAACTGGACAAATTTTGGCTATTCAGCATCCAACAATATGTCTTACGAAAGCCTTACTGATCTTAAATCTTCAAGGTAATCAAAAGACAACTTATTTGGTGCGAACAACTATTTCTTAGAAATCTGAGGTGATCCAATTTTGTTGATGTTGAATCAACAAGAAAACTGCAGACATAAGGACAAAAAATATTTTTTCTTCCATGTATTGATTGTAAGGTCAAAGGAAATTAAAAGAAGTAAATGAATCGCTCATGGATTTGATCATTCAAAAACTGCGCTGATATTTACATAATTATGTGAATACTAATAGAAGAAGGAAATATATAAATAAAGTTTGATTTTTTGAAAGTTTTGTTGGTAATGTCTTGTCGTAGATATAAATGAGAATAAAATTGTTGTACTGATGTACAAAAAAAAAAAAAAAGGAAATATAGTGCTCTATTTTAAAACTGTAAGAAAGGATGCCTTAAGGACAGTTCTCATAATTTATTCCCTAAAAACGTTTTTCAGTCGCCGACTCTAACTTATCTTCTTTTCGTATGCTTTATTGTCAGGCATAAGAGGATTTATTTATGGTCAAGACAAAAAATTATAAACTTAGTTGATTTACCTTGCTTTAATTTTTTAAATACAAATAGATGATATTAGCGTAGTCTCTTAAGAATTTATAAACGTTTATTGATTGAGGCCCAAGAGAAAGGGCTCATTGATCTTAACTCTGCTTGACATGATTGGCTCTGAGTTGATGTTCACATTTGCATTATTGCATAATAATAATGATTAGTATTATTGCCAATCCTTTTCTTCAAACCAATTACGTTCAAAAGCGAAGTCCTATTTTAATATCCTCCTTAGCTATAAGGCTCACGAGCAATATTTGGAGTTGGACATTGGACAGTGATTTCTGCGAAAGCAACAAATTTATTTATTAACTTGTCAAAAACTATAATTAAAAATTAAAAACTCAATCCGTTTTCAACATATGTATTCTAGGGGGATGATATCAATTTTAATTATGTATTATACATTGCGCCTCATTTTGGGAGATAGTGAATAGGTATGAGGGAGTATCCTTAAAAAAATTAGCGACAAGTAAAACGATAAAAAGTAGTCTGAAGCATGATTATTGTTTATCAGTCATTTTATAGTTCATTTTTCACAGATTTGTTGTTCCTCATTCTCACAAATATCATTAAACAAGAGTGTATTTAAGTCTTTATTGTAAAGTATAGGAGCAGTAAATTGAATGGCAAGGTGTTGAAATTCCGCAGATTCAATTGAAGTTGTCTCGTGTCACCTGCCGGGAAAAGTTGTAAGATATGACGTCATAATGTCTAAAAATATTATTTCAAAATAACACATTAAAAACATAACATTTCCTTCTATCCTAATTTTAATTATTATAAGTACGTAATTTGCCAAAACCATAGGCGTAGGAGACAGGGGGCAACTGCCCCCCCACCCAAAAAAAAAATTGGGTGAGTTCTCAAATTCGGGCATTTTATTTGGAGAAAAAAATATGAAATTATGAAAGCAACCGGATTTTGAATTATAACAAGAAGAGGCCCTGAGCTTTTCACCTTTATATGACTTCAATTCACATTTAAAATTACACGTCTTTCACTTTTTGAAGAAAAATAACGCTCAATAGGGGTAAAGAAATGCTACTTTCAACTTCAGGTGTCATCCAGTCTATTCACAGTTTCTTCAATTCGCCAAAGAGTGAAAATACTCTGCGTTCTGTACAAATGCCAGCTGACCTGGAAGCTATACCATACATCGAGCTGAAATCTCTCAGTGAAGCTCACTGATCTTGCAGATGAAACCTGAAAGAATTATAATTGCCCTGTTGAAGGATGTCGAATGATAAAGATGCCAAAACCTTAGTGTATGTCCGGGAACTGGTGAAGGCAATGTTGGAGGTACAATTTCTTCTGGAACTTCATACACTCAAGGTGAATTTTTCAAACACCGATTCCTTGGCTCGGTACTTGCAGGTCATGAAGTGGACGTGATGATCGCCAAAGCTACATGTGATGTCCTGATGAAGACTCTATCTGGGTGTTGAAATGAAGAAATGTTTTCTCTGGTTTGGGAAAAAGCTAAAAAAATCGGCACAAATCATCAGGAAATGGCTGCATAAAGTGATGACGATAAGATATCAAGAGGAAAGAAAAAATCCATCAAAAAGAATACAACCCCTGGTAGGAGAGATTTCTGAAGAATAAACCATCTTTTTCTCTTATACCGATGTCCAGAGAGGCAGAATTAAGTATTCTATGAAGCCATAGACAGGTTACTTTCTGAATTGAAAGAGAAACTTCCAAGTGAAGACAATAACTTATCACTTGCTGAGATTGTGTTGTGATAAGGAAGCGAGGAGAGCTTCAGGCTGGTGTCAAACTTTTATAATGTAGATAAATACTTCCTAATGGCTGAAGCTGCAATATTCCATAATTTGGAAGATGCCAATTTAAAAGCAACAAATGGGATTGTGAGTACCTCTGCTCAAACTCCCTCTTTGAAACTTTGCCAAACTTCACTGAGATTTCAAAGACATTAGCTACAATGCCAGTAACATCATGCTCAGCAGATATATCTTTTCTTGTTTCAGAAGACTCAAGACCTACCCTCTGGTCCACCATGAGCCAGGAAAGGTTCCATGCTCAAGGACTTCTTTTGCATAGAAAGGCGTTTTGTAAATAAAATGAATATCGATCCTACAAAAGATCAATTTGGGAGACAAAAAGGAAGGAACAACGTGTTTTTCTAGTGTCTTCTGAAATAAATATAATGTAATGAATAGTGTGTAATTACATTAAAGAAAATATTAATCTACTTGGCTTTCTTCATTCCATTATTTTTTCACAGATTTAACAGTTTTTGTTAAAATTCGGCCAAATTGAATACTGCCCCCCCAAACCAAACACCTCCCCTACGCCTATGGTCAAAACCTCCATGATTGGAATGGTTGTTCACTTAGCTACATGGATGAAGAGTAATGACATGCAGAGAGGTCATGATGGATGAAGCACTGACGTCATCAGTCAATTTACAGGATCAAGATTGAGCGTCCATACTGTAGAGTTAAAGCTATATAGAATACCAGGTATGGAAAAAATGTCCCAATATAGAAAATGTAAAAAATGGTCGAAATGCATGGGTAGGCAAGTATTTGAGGGCAATACAAGCAAATATTGTAGGAATATTACTTTCCACATAAATGGAGTAAATAATGGCAAAAAATCATTTCATTGTTGGAATTATAGATCACCGATTTCCTAGTTGCTCTTATTAGGCGGGGCAAATATTTTTTTGCCATTTTTTCCATGTATCATCATTTTCCTTTTTTATCTTGGGTCATTTTTCCTAAGCCGTATTTTTCTCAGCCATTTCTTCCTAATATCATGTTTATTGCATGTATAGTGAACCGTCAAAGTCTTAATAATATTTTCACGCCATCAAAAAGTCTATGGAAAGAGTAGATTTTTGTTGACGTAAGTGGGAAGAAATTCAATGCCAAATGTTATTATTCCACCTTGCCGGAGTGACGTCATAAAAAATTACCGCCAAGCGAGTAATCAGCTCTCCTAGCAATATGGACGTAGTTTTTTGTCAATAATCCTTTCTAGAGTTCATGTTTCTCAATCTGATTGATGGCAAGATAAAAATTAATGCATATAGGACATTATGGTTTCACTTAAAAAAGTATAGCTATTTCTTACGTCACACTTTCGTCATTGCAAGAGCTCACGTTATTCCGACTCCCAATTAGAATCCTTGTCAACATAACCGACATTTCAAATAAATATAATATTGTTATTATGTATGTAATGAAGTAACTTCAAATTAGAATTCTAGTTTTTCACGGATATGATTCAAAATATGTCTGCCAAATATATAAAAAGGCGTCAATTTTCTAAAGGAAAGATTCGAACCCCTTGACATTTAAAGTTGATCATGATATGTCACATGCCTTTTTCATTATTTTGGCTAAATTTATATGATCTAGTAAGAAGAAAATTGATCTATGAAGTGTAAATTGAATGTACCATTTCGAACAAAAAATACACATAAATAAAATACATACATATTCAAACTCAAATCGAAAACAAGATCCCACAATAGGTTATCTAACTTAATATGACGTTCCTTTTTCAAAATGCAAGCAAATAAATTAATAATATTATTTGCGAAGAAAAATCATCATTCATATTTAACTTATTGCCACTATTTTCCTTGTCGTCAATGATGTTCAATAAAAGGTCCCAGAGTAATTTTTTATTACTCTTAAGAAAAACAAGAACATAACTCTTATTACTTAGAAAAATACATGCAATTATATTTCACCAAACCATATATTCCAATATGGTGTAAAATAAGTGCTTACATGAAGCTCCATTTCGTTCAATAGTGAATCCAATTTGATAATCATGATAGATAATCATGTCTGTATTGCTTTGATAGCTGTGTTTGAATTTCATGACCTCCCCTCCTGTTTTTTCGCAAACAAATGCTTTCTTCCATCACATTCCAGGATAAATACTTTGGTTGTTTCATAGAATGTCTCAGAGCATGTATAATTACGTATACATATTAATAATAATAAAAAATCCCCCAAACTGGAGAAAAAAAGCTCAAATTTCAGTGGCATCAGGATTATTAGAGATAAGAAGAAGAAATCAAGTTTATTTTTCTTCATATTTCTTCCCTCCCTCTGTTTGTGCCTCATATTTTCCCTACAGACTTAGTGTCAAAGCGTAGAGCCAAGCTATACTCAAAGAACCTTCTTTTTATTATCCTTAGCATTATTTTATATGTTCAAACCTGTCCAATGGGGTCGAAAAATACAAAGACGAGATCCACCAGGTCTCCCAGCCAGAGAATGGTCTCATTCACGTCAAAGGGATAGTTCATGTCCCCATCCACTAGGCCCGGTGTGTCAACAAAGGTGATGAGATTGAACTTTTTCTGCTTGGATGTTGATATCTCAGTGGAGAGATAGTCCAAGACACCTTAATTAGTTTTTAAAAATAGCGTTGCAAGAGAGAAAATAAAAACAATGATTTGACAGATAAATAATTTAATTAATAATAATGTATTTCGATGACTTAAAAAAGGACTATTTATAAGGATATTGATTGGCTGTCTAAATGTGGAGGGTCCAGGAAACAAAGCCCTTCGCAGGGCAGCTATCAATAAATGTAGTTTTCAAGAAAACTATATTGTATATGCGAAAGATGCCCGGTGAAAGACCTTGCTGCAATGGACAGATTTATTCTCCTGAGAATTGTCCTCCAGGCACAATTTGAGTGTGTGAAGAGTGAAGATATCAGGTTTGGACGAAGGCTTGTGTTAGTGAATCTCAATTCGTGAATGTATAACTCTGCCAAAAGGAGACGTCGGCAAAGGTGTGTATCTTGATGATGCAAGTCTCTATTTTTCTCCCTTTGGGAAGAGAAACGGACAAAAACTCACAAACACAAACGGTCACCCAGACCCAGCCATTGGATGAAGAAAATAACTGATGAGGAAAGACAGCAGAGCTGAGCTTTTATAAGGAGGCTCCTGTCTTATCAAGGAGACTTCCGAAGGAAGAAGAAGAACTTGTGGTGATAAGAGTGAAACAACACAGACTGAAGGGGGAAGAAAAGAAAGAAGATGTCAAGAAGAAGAAAAAAACATTCCCCGGGCCTGCGATGTCGAACGTCGGACCAACGCGAATTGTGTTTAAAACAGGGAGTACAACATAACGATGCCAACCAACGCCACTAGAAGATCAAGAAAAACCGCCAAAATCCATCAACGCAAAAGAATATGCAGATTCATGAATAACTAAATAGGTTTTTTTTTATTTTTGGCGGGATGAGTCTTATCTGGCTCACTTGGAGGAAATCATAGAAAAGAAACGGATGCCTTATCAACATCTATCAAGAGGTGAACACATGGTAACTTTTAATTATTCATAAACAGACAACTATGCCATGAAATAGGATATATATATATATATATATATATATATATACATATAATTTATTTCATCCTTCTAGGATATGTCAACTATCTTACATTCCGCTAGTAGTAAGCGTACATAATTTTTTCGTAATCTTATACAAATAAAAAAAAAACAATAAAAGAAAATGTCAATAATGCGAGAAAATAAGCTAAATATCAATAAAAAACAAAAGGAAATTAAAAGATCTGGTTGATAAAATAGTGGCAGCTATATATATATAAATATATATCAGCATGGATTCTTCATAAAAAATCTACCGCAGGTTTCCTATGGATATCAGTAATTTTTTGACAATTGTATCAATTGAAGCGGTATCGGTAAAAAAATCCGTACTCCAAGTTAAACAAAACACTAAAAATGGCCAAAATACATGGGTAGGCTAGTTTTGAGTGGAATACAACTAAATATTATGCAAATACTGATAATTTTATTTTAGCAATTGTAGATAAATGATACCCTGGTAGTTAGTACTAGACATGGAAAAATATTTATTTGGACCATTTTTCCATGCTTCATCATTAAACTGTTCTATCTTGAACCATTTCTTCATAATATTATTATTGGCGACTAATAATGCTCTAACATTATTCACTTTGCTCCGTATATCATTTTTCCTCTTCAAGGTTGAAGAACTCTATTTTTAATTAAAATATCCAAAGTTTCCTCTCAAATAATGAAGACTTTTAAATGGCCTGTTTCGCCAAAAATCATTCAAATGTTCATGTTTGTACCAAAATAAAAATATATAGGAGAAGGTGGGGTATGTTTTAAATTGCCTGATTTGTACATAAAGCCTTTGATTTCAGCTTATTGGTCTACAGCAAGGCTTAGAGGTAATCATCATCACTAAAGCATGATCTACATCATTTATTGCATACTTCTTTAAATGGTCAATCGTAAGCTTTGCATATAGAAAATGCATTGATAATGCTTCAAATTAAATAATATTTTTGCCATTATTTTTCAGTTTTGAACGTGAGGAAATTCATCAATGTTTTCTCGAATTATTAGGTTAGAGTTTGCGTTTGCTATTAACGCACTCAATCTGGTGTTCAGAATAAATGACTTATGAAAATACGGCCTATGAAGAAATGAGCCAAAATAGAAAAAGAAAATGATGAATCATGGAAAAAATGGCCCAAATGCATGGGCAGGCAAGTATTTGAGTGGAATACAACTAAGCATTATGAAAATACAATTTCTCATATGAATGAAGTGAATAAGCGCAATTTATTTTAGTAATTATATAAAAATTATTTCCTCGTTTTTGTTATTAGATAGAGCAAATATTAATAGGGTCAATTTTTTTCATGTGTCATCATTTTTCTTTTCCATTTTGGGTCATTTCTTCCTAATATCACCCAATCTACATAATTATATCTAATTTCGAAGATATTCAAATTTGAGAAAGCGGAGTAAAGTTGGACAGCTCATGTGTTCTATACTATAATCAACATTATTTATGGCAGACAAAGGATTTAAGCTTGGTAGTTGTCGGTTTTAAACGTGAAGGGATACCTATATCAAAATAATATCGCAAACCATGAGATTAGAATCATTAGCATGTTTGCCTTTTTTGTTCTTGTGTCGCAATTGGCACGATTGCTCTTTTTTTAGTAAATAAAACTATTTTTTTTAAAGTTTGAACGAACGGTCCAAGTTTGGACATCACAAACGATTCTTAAAGCAAACTTTGCGTTCACCCCTTCAATGTCAACATTCAGTATGGATTCTGAGCCGCTGATATTAGATGAATCTTAGTTTTAGTCAGCATGCTAAGTCATGGATATATATATATATATATATATATATACACACACACATATATACTGGTTCAAAAGAACTGATAAACCAATGACTAAACAAAATGCATGAACAAGGGGCAAGTTTGAATGATGGACATCTTGATTCTCTACAATGAAGATTTTGGGGGATCATTCTAGAATTGGGTTGATTTTGTTTGAACCCAGGATGCGTAGTTTATTGAAAAAGTATGTGTTTATACATTTTGATATATCAATTAAAAAATAGTTATTTTACGCGCAATATTGCATTCTTTATTTCTACGTAGATTTATAACTATGAATAAATTTGTACTTTGGTGAATTTAACGTCAATAATAAAAATAAATTAAAACAATGATTTACATGTCGTAAAAAAAAGAAATAGCTCTACGCATTAATGGGCAATTACAATTTTAACCATCTTTTTCTAATTTAACACATTCCTTGGGCTGGCAGTAGATTCAAATACTTTATTAACTATAATCTAATTAAGGAAACACTCCATAATAATCAAAGTATTGTAGTTTTTATTAATAAAAATATTTATTAACTGTCAATAACAATTTTATTTATATTTTCTAAAAATAAATACATTTTTGTGCTAAAAGAATACTAAAAAAAATTGATGTTTTTTATTAATATTCCTATATTCATTAACTGTATTTAAAAAATTATTTATATTTTTTCTAATTCAAGGAATGTTATTCAAGAACATTATGAATATGTGAAGAAGATATTATATATCATCTCACTTCAGAATTGTACTTCATGAATTCTCTTCTTCCCTCTCCAGAGGTGCAACATATGCTCATATTATTATTGAAAACTATTAATTATAAGGATGGAAAATAAATGTTTTGAATTATCACGATCGTTGTCCTTAAGGAATAGTTGGATAATAACTTGAAGAAGTAGAAGAAGAATTCAAGACGGGGGTCCTTTTCAGCCAAACTAACTGCTTCTTTTCCCCTCTTATCTTAGCTGTGTTTTTTTTTGCTCCTAACTACCATCAACATAAACATGTTACATACAAACACACACAAATTGTACAAGTGTCGAATTACGCATCTTTAAATTAGAGAGAAAATGAGGGGGAAATAAGGACCAACGGAATATAAATATATTAAAACATGAATTTAGCAAAATAGAATTAATATTTTGAATGTTTTTTGTTTTGAAAAAATGCCTAAAGTGAACAAAGTGTCTTGAAATGTATCCTACGTCGACTTAAGACAGTTTAGAGTCTGCTCTATTAGGAAATATGGACAGTCAAATCCATAATATTCGGTATATTATCATGAACTCGCATATTTGGGCGCCTACGGCGCCCATATGTTCATATTACATAAGTTTCTTAAAACTTGTATCATGGATTTTGTGGAGATAAAATAGGTTTTCTAAATGTCAAGTGAGTTACAATAATTTTTCTGTTTTGTACAAACATTCCTCATAAAAAGTTTGACTTTGTACAAAGAATATGTTTTAAGTCACATGAGATGTTTTTTTCTTTTTTCCTCTCTTTACCTTGAAAAGTAGGTAGTAAAATAAGAAAAGGTGATTTTTTTCTGGTTCATTTCTGGTCCCATCACTTTGCAAATAGTTTTATTAGGTCCACCTTGACCCAAGGATTCCATAAGTACCTTCAAAGTTCAAATCTGACCATAAATGTGGGAAGAGATAGCGTGCGGACATACAGACGGACGGACAGAGATTGGTGAATTATTATATAGATTGTTTGATAACACGATCATTCAAGACATCAACTGGGATCGGTGCTACAACAAGATGGAGATCCATGTCACAGATTAGAGTCATGGGGATTTTAGTAAAAAAATATATGGTCTCCCAGCATCCCAAACCAGAATACCCTTTATTTCTACGAGTAGACGTACTTTGAAAAAAGGCTTGCGGCGTGAGACGGTCTTACTTTTGTATTTATGATAAATCAAATGGATCGGAATTGAAACTGTGCTTCATTTCAAGAACGTTTAGAACCAACTCAAGATTAAAATTATTCTATTGAAATTAAAACCTACTAAATATGCTAAATATAGTATCTATGAAGGATCTAAGAAAGAATTATTACAACTTAAAACGCTTAAAATTAGCGATGTGTCTGTTAGTTCAATGTTAGACTCGGGCTGAAGATCTCATAAATATTCTTTAAAATTAGTTTATATAGATTCATTGCGTGATGTCGATAATTAGAGGACACCAACGATATACTTTATGTCACATTATTATGACGTTGAGAAGACTATTTGTATGCATATAGAAGTTTTTAGCATCCTTTGTCGGGGGTGTGAACAAACAGACAAAAATTCCCTGTTATTTATAATGTCCAAAATTAGATATCGAATGTTGGGATTTGTAAAATAATTAAGGACGTTTTTATGGTAGTTTTCGCAAACTAACCAATAAACACAACTTTTTAGTCTGTAACCCTTGACATTAGTTTTGTACGTTTTATCGTCAGATAGTGCGGCGGACTTATATTTATCGAAAAACTATATTAAAATGCATTAATGAATGCAAGGACTACTGTACTAATAATACTATGAGACATTGAACGAATAAGATGCAGAAGCTCATGTAAAATCCATGTCATGGCATCAGTAGAAAAAAAATATTTTTTAAAGCTCTGAATTGTTGTTCACTCTGCACTAGTCATGAGTGGAATAACGGAGTAATACGTAGTGCTAATGTCAGTTTTATTATTCGTGCTTCGTTTTTTTATCAATCACATTGGAGAACCATTTTGGTATCCTTATAGATCACCCTTTCAAGGTCAATCAGTTTCTAGCTTACGCAAGTTATTAATGAAACCAGACATCGGACTTTGTGACTTACAACTCCACCATGTAGTTTAACATCGATGAGGACAGAATTCACAAACGAGAGCAAACCTATTGTAGTGGTACCGCAAACTTTAGTACACTTTAGTGCCTACACGGACTATTAATATGTAGTAGTGTGTTGATATAAAATATTTAAAAAGCAAATTTCAATTATGATATTTAATGTTATTTGTTAACTTATTGTTTCTTTAAACATTAGAAATATATTCATCTTATGGCAAAGTGAGGGAACAATATGATAATGCACAGATTTATAACTTAAAAATAATTTATTGTGTAGCTTATAATGAGAGAGAGAGGAAAAAATATAAACAAAAAATATCTTATTCGTCACAAGACTTGTTTTGACTAAAATGTGTAAAGGACCATGGGCTTTCAGTCTATAAAACCTTAAGTCCCAAAATCTTAGCAAATAGTTGTTATTTTGAGTCTCTTTCTAGTACACAAAATGAAAAGAAGAAGGTAGTTTATACACCTTGACTTATAATTAACTTTTGGGAAAGTTATTCATTGCTTTGATCTCCTCATTTACTTTAGAAACATTCCAAATGTGAAAGCAATGGACCTTCATGTATCTGGGCCAATCCTTGCTCCTCTTAGGGTGATACCCAATGAATCCACACCATCGACATATATAATAAATGGATGCGCAAAAGATAAATAAAACAAAAGCAATGTCCGAGTAGGCAGCCGAAAGGAGCCATCTTATATCCCCTTTTAATAATAAAAAATAATATTATTAAAGTTGATGATACAATGAAGAGAAATCCTTATCATCCCTTGAGCAGTCTTAAGTAATTGAAAGGGATAAATCACAATAATTTTCATTTTAAGGACTACTTTTTGTTGAATATAACATAGGGTTACGATATCACATTAAGGATGGCATCCTTTTTTCTATTTCCAGAACTCCTCAATTGATTCACCAAGTGTACACAGCCATCTTAGTCATCAAAGAGCTCTTTTAGTGGACTTATTTTTTCCCTATCTGTTGTTATTTCGTTACAGCCCTCCACACAAATCCGTGCTCTTCATTAGAGACGTAATATTACGTCATCATAAATGGATTCATACAATGGGATTGGATGTCTAAAAGATATTGAGAGCTTATTCCCTTCAATAGCAGAGAAACATCGTTCACTGTATTCTGTGTGTCCTATATAAACAAAGTAATTTGTACTACGTCATCGTAAGCTCGTCATATAGATATATTATATCTCTATGATCAGCTTACGATGACGAAGTACAAATACTTTGTTTATATTGGACACAAAAATACAATGAAGGGAATAAGCTCTCTATATCTTTATATCTCTATGGTCCTAAACCAATGACAGACTAAGTATTATATGAGGAATTGTAGGATACTATATTGAGCACTCACAATCTTTACCAGCATATTCATAAATCTTTTCTTGTTGGCGTTATAATATTATATCCTGTTCTCTCACAAGTTTTAGCAAGATCTTAGGATGAGATCCCACAATTAACTACTTATCTCAAATTACATAGGAGTCAGCTTATTTTCCAAGTTAGCCAACGAAGGAAAAAAGTTATTTATATTTTGCTTCCGAGTATCACAATTGTGTTTAGCTACATTGATATTTTTATTTATCATTTTCACATATGAATTGAGGAGGAAAACATAAATATTTGAAGTGTCCAACTTTACAACCATAATAACAGATTTCATCAAAAAAATAATTGGAATTTGGTTTTTAGATCTATACCATCATACTTATGTTTATTTAAGACATTTTTCGGCAACCATTAATTGAATGAAATAAATAGATTTAATGTTTTATATAGAACGGGCTTGAGTGTATTGTAAAAAATATATACTCAAATTATAAAGATACACTAAATACTCTGTGCATCATGTATAAAAAAAGTTTACCAAATATGTACTTTTGCAATTGATTTAATAATTAAATAATAATATTAACCAACAGTTGATTATAATATTGAATTAAATTATACAAATATCGGAAAAAAACAGACACCTTTCTAAGTCTCGGTCTTACAAATATTTCAATGGCATTTTATAAATGAACAATGTAAAGCTAACCAAACATATATTTTTGCGATTGATTAGATAATTAAGTAATAATATGAAATTACAATTGATATATAATATTTAATTAAATATATAAATATTCGGAAAATCAAACAAAAAACTCTCTAAACCTCTGACTTACAAATATTTCAATGGTCGTCTATTAGTGTACAATGAAAAGTTAACCCAATATATTTTTGTGATTGATTTAATATTTAAATAATATTATAAAAGGACCATTCATAAATAATATTATTTAATTAAACATTTAAATATTCGGAAATAAAACAATCAACTCTCTAAACCTCTGACCTTCAAATATTTCTATAATTTTATTATCATTTTCTCAACTAGCTGTAAATAAATAATTCAAACTATTTAATAACGGTACAGTCCACCACAATTCAAAACCTAATTTGTATCATAGAATATAAGTACCTCCAGCTTTACCATGCAATATAAGAAACAAAGCATGAGAAAAACCTTTTTTGCAAGTAATCATTATTTTCAAAAAATATATAAAATACGCATATTTAGGTCTATTTAAAACATAGTTTAAACTACAAACTTCAGTTATAAGTGACAATATAAATATTGAGAAAACACTGAAGAAGAAAATCATAGAAGTGGCTTGCCCAATTACCAAGCCGAGATACTTGCAATTCCTGGGTTTCTTTAATGCCCAATTTTAACTACAATAAATCACGAACATTCACCATGGAAAGCAATGGAAAGGATTGAGAAAATTCGAGAGTCAAACCATCTGAAAAATCCTTAAAGTGAATTCTTCATTCACACAATATTTGCAAACTGATCGGATTCTTTAAAGCCTAGACAAAGAAGACACATCAGCATTTAAAAGACAGGATGGAGAACAATTCTAAATCAAATCATATAAATAATCTCTTTTAAGTCATCTAATATATTTATGGAAGCATCTTTTACCTGGGATTCTGCTAGGGGCTTGAAGTGAGGATAGAGATGAAGGGTAGCCTTTCCAAGGAGAGATTCACGTTTCTTGCCGCTCGTCACGAAGGAAAATCCTGAGTCTCAATGGCCACACCGTCTTCTGAATATGCTCCTCTATATACCTGTAATAAACGAAACACGGAAGAAAGAGGTGATCATTAAATTCATTTATGGTACAAATTTAAATTTTTTAATACAATATTTTTAATCAAATATCCAGAAAATATCTCATTCCCAAAGATTCCCATGGGAATGGGAATCTGTGATTTACAAATAATTAGAGGGTTGCATAATTATAATCCATGAAGAACAATTTTACTTATACAAGGACAAAAGTTCGCGCCTCCAAATTAAACAACATCTAAAAGGTATTCATCCATTAAAATATTTTCTTAGAGAAGGTGTTTCTTAATATGTGATGTTAAATTGTGCGTTTTAAATTATATATATTTATATAATTAGAACTTAAATAAGTTTAATGATAACATTTGCATCGTTTTGTAAGTCAAATGTAAATTAACAGTCGTCCCTCAATAAGCAGTACTCTCAGGCGATGACGAGTTAAAATATCATGCGTTATGAACCCCTTTTAATACATTCCAATCTTAGGAATACAATTGATATACACTCCCCTAATGTACGTAATTTATTAAGGATGAAAGTAGATTGAATCTTGTTCTATTACGTACCCCACTTTTAACCAACGACAGAAACGAGCAACATTTCAGCGATCTATATCTATAATGCTACTAAATCATTTGAAGGTAATATTTTTGTCCCCTGATGAGACAACGATTACACTATGTAACAGGATTTTGCCCCCAAAAATATAGCGTCTTAAATAGAACACTAAAAATGATCCACCTTTTGAAATAAAGTCTTTTTCTTCGATTACACAGGCAACAACAAAAAAAGTTTCTTGGATATATCAACTGATTTGAATACCTAATGGGTCCCTGATAACTAAATAAAAACCATTTTGCTCAATCAGGTCATATTTTTATAAATTTTGAGTTTTTTGTTTTCAATTTTAGACTTTTAGACAAAATCACAAACTTTTTTGTTTATTGAGCTACAAAAATGGTATGGGTGTTTTTGGAAATGGCATGGTCATATTAGTGGGGGCGGATATTAGTTTAAGTTGAAAAAATTATCAGAGAGGCCCAAAAAATTATATTTATTTTTTGTAAAATGATATAATTTTGCATATTTTTCAGTATACATATTATGTATATTACAACTACTTAAGTAAAACAAAAATGTTTTAAAACTTTTTATTTCTTATATACAAAAAAACATATTCAAATTGAAAATGCATGGAATGCTAATTACTAGCCGTATAAGACTTTTCTCTAAAGATCTTCTCTTGTGCTACAAATTAGGATAGTCAAGAGCTATGCTTCAGCAATAGTCAGCCATCATATGGCTATCCCATATTCCTAGGTACCTCTTCTACATGTCCCTCATGTCCTGGTGAAACCTCTCACCCTGCTCACACTAAGACTTCCAAGATTTTCAGGAAATTTCTCTAGGTGACAGAAAAGGAAATTAAGTTTGATTATCATATATGCATTAGCTTCTTTTAGCTCACAAGCAGACTGTTTACAAGCTTCACATAATTACTTGACCTGTTGTTTCCAAGAAAATTATCCACAACCAAGACAAAGGAACTCCAAGCATTATACACAATCTGGTTCATAATAAAAACAAACAGATGATCTGAGGATCATCACAAATTCCAGCCTTCTTTTTTTACTCAGTCCAGGGAAAGCATCACAAATGTATTTAAAACAGTCTCCATAATTGTTAAGGCTTTGACAAATTATTTCATTAATCCTTAATGTGAAGAGGAGGGAAAAGGATCTTTGATCTGTCCACCAGAGGCTCAGCAATATATTTTTCTCTCCATCAGTCAATTGAGTCCTCTCTGGCCACTCCTTCCTCACCCAGTGTTCTTCCCTTCCCTACTATCCCAGTGACAGAGAAAGTAAAGGAATTCGGTTTCTTTTAGTTTGGTGGCATGGGCAACTGGAATGGATCCATATTTATTTCCATTATGGGGCAGAACAACTTTGAGACTGTATTTAGAACTGTCAATGAAAAGACTCCACTCTTGAGTATTGTAGTTACTTATATCCAACTTATCCAGGAGATCAGGAATGTCATTACAGTAAAAAAAGTCCATCTTTCTCAGAGAAGAAGGAACAAACTCTGAATCTTTTGTTGTCTAGAAGGATATTGTTGTACCACTTTGAAGCAGATTATTCTAACTTAATTTAGAGGCCAAAAGTTTTGCATATTTTTTTGCATAAGTTGAAGTCTCTCGCAAGGTCAATTAATTCACAATGGTTGAAGTGCTTTGGCTGTGATGTACCTTCAAAGTGTATATCATCATGATTGTGTGAACTATCACATTGCAACTGATCAGTCGCACACTCATCATCTGTAACATCTGAAAGTGACTCGAACACTGGAATTGGAACATCTTCACTGCGGGGCACTGGTCTGTTAGCAGAATCCAAGTTTGGATACTTTAAACTCTTTCTGTTTTTTCTATTTATACCTATAAGGTGTAAAGCGCAAAAATGGCAATCATCTGAGTGTTTTTTTCTTGGTTCTCTCCACACCATAGGTACAAAAAAACTTAAGTTATTCTTCTTGCCTTTAGACCATTCTCTAAGTTGTGTAATGCCACTAACACACACAATGGGAGGGGCCCACTCTTTTATCATTCTTTAGGAGACACAGTTTTAAATATTATAATCAATTTTGAAAAAACTGTTTTAAGAAGAATTATGTTGATTTATCTTTAATGTATCCTCTCAAAGCCTATCTCCACCCTCACTAACATGAGTATGCCATTTCCAAAAACATTCATACTAATTTTGTAGCTCTATAAACAAAAGTTACAAAAATCACCCGAAATCGGTCAAAATGTTTTTCGGCTTTTTTGGGCCTCTCTGATAATTTTTTCAACTTAAACTAGTATCCGCCCCCACTAATATGACCATGCCATTTCCAAAAACACCCATACCATTTTGTAGCTCAATAAACAAAAAAGTTGTGATTTTGTCTAAAAGTCTAAAATTGAAAACAAAAAACTCAAATTTATAAAAATTATGACCTGATTGAGCAAAATGGTTTTTAATTTAGTTATCAGAACCCATTAGGTATTCAAATCAGTTGATATATCCAAGAAACTTTTTCACTGTTCCCCAGTGTTATTATTAAAGATATTGAAATTATAAAAACTCATTTGAAATGCATTGTCATAGTAAAAAAATAAATACTCCTGACATTTGCGGTTATCCTTACTTTGGACGAAGATAACTGGGTGAGAACTATTAAAAATGATGAAAATCCTGATTTTCAAAAAAGGCCATTCTTTTGTTTCGGACGATATTTTAAGTGATATTTTTGGAATTTACGTAAAAAATGGGACTCAAATTAGGAATTTCAGCCTGGGGGCAAACAAAAACCTTAATTTTGTTGCATGGTGTTATCAAAAGATATAATCGATTTGTGAATCTAGAATGATAACGAAGAATTTGCATCACTCATCAGTAGTGTTTTTGGGTGTTGTCTAATACCCAGTTTCGCCTCCTATATTCTTTGACGGAGGGTTTCACCAGGGTTGGAAAAAACCCGGGTTTTTTTTAAACCCACTGGGCTGGGTTTTTTCGGGTTTTATTGGGTTTTTTCGGGGTTCATTGTTTTTTGGGGGTTATATTGGCGTTTCTTCGGTGTTATTGGTTTTTTCGAGACTTTTGAAGAGAGACACATAGATTAGACAAGGGTTTATCAAAGTGAGTGCCACAGCCGAACCTGACTGAGTGCACACTGATGAACACGAATGGATGGATGAGGTGGCCGAGGGTAGACCTTACATCTGGCAGCAGGACAGTGCACCGGCGCACACGTCCAAAGTGATACAGAAGTGGTGGGAAGAGAACTTTCCACACTTCTGGTCGAAAGATTTTCGGATCCCCAGATGTAAATCCTCTGAATTTTTTTGTATGGAACGTGACTGTGAGCAACACCAATAGTTCCTCTCACAACCAGGGTAAAAAAACCACTGGGCTGCTTTTTCGGGGTTTATTGAGTATTTTCGAGACTTTTGACTTATTGTGTCGGCCTCAGATTCCTCTTTTGCCTTGTTTCCTGTACCAGTGTCTTCACAATGTCTTCTTTCAGAGTTACAATCTTTAGACCGAAGTGCCCTGTACACGGTGGCCAGTTTCTTGGCTTTTTCGATCCCTAATCGGTTTCGGACCAAACAAATCCGACAGTGCTAAAACATCGTTCGATGCCAGCCGAACTGGCAGTGCAGCTGTGAAGGCTTTTCATAAGCCTTGCGAACTCTGCAGTTGTCCCAGAAGAACACTTTCTGTTGATGAGTGACCACCAGTCGCTGGCTTCTAGTTTTCTAATGTTTTCTGTAAACATATGCTTAGGATAAGTCTCAGATTTCTGCAACTTGAAGTTGAAGAACTCTATCAGGTGTTCAGAGCTCTTATTGCTAAGCCACTCCTCAACTTCGTTCTGAAGGTCCTGTTTGACATTTTCTTCCCATTTATCATGATACTGGGGATCTGTCATATATGCTAATAAGTGGGGTTCACTTACTGCCTCCTTGAAACGAACTGAGATTGCGTGTCCGAACGGTTCCAATTCATCATCTTTCAGAAGACCATACCATACATGACAAGCATCTGCTATGGTGCACTTTTCCCTCTGTAGTGTGTCTAGAGCACTCCAAATTTCTTAACCTGATCAAGTAGACGACTTGTTTTTCATTAGAGTCCAATATTGTCAATGTTCTTAGCAACATTGTCAGGCATAGATATATCTTTCTCCAGATACTCCGTTCTCACCTCAACGTATATAGAATGGTTGGCATTGAATGTTTCAAGGCAGGCTATGTGACTGTTCCACCTAGTATTATTTGGGAGCTGTGGTTGCTTCCCTCCTTTCTCCTTCAAAAGACCATGCGCCAAGTGAACATTTCTGAAGAATTTATGCACTTCAAGTACTTTTTTCATTACAGACATGCTAGATGTATCTGCTTCGAGCAAAGCGAGGTAATGTCATTGCATCCATATGTTATCATATCGGGATATGTGCCATTAAGAAGCTTGTGAAGCTTTTTCATCTTTGCTTCGTTTTCGGTACATATAACAAACACATCTTTTTGATACTCATTCTTCATTTGCTGAATAGCACTGCATAAAATCTGGGCACAGTATTCTGCAGTCTTCTGAGCTGTTCCACATTCAATTAGGTTCAAAAGATAAGTTTTTTGTCCGTCGCAAAAGGCGTGGGCGATGACTGGATCATTTTGAACAGATGACCATCCATCTTGCGTAATACATACAGTTTTCACTTGTAGCATTGATTCCGCAGTCTTCTCCTTCACCTCGTCATATATCTCGTCGAGTAATTCACCCCCTAGCATCTTCCTGTTAGGAGGAGTGTAGCCTGGACGAAGATCTTGGCACATCTGCCTGAAGTGCTCGCTTTCAACAGCATGAAAGGGAACATTCTGTGAGAAAAATAATTTGCCACTTGTTTGTTAAGAAGTCGACTTTTCTCGTTTGATGTTTTTGTGATGAAGGGATCCATCGAGTTGTCTCTAATTCTCTTGTAGGATATAAATGAATGGCTCCCTGACGTTGATGATGAGGTGGATACCCTCGATTCTGTTCTGCACAGCTGGTATGAACACGAGGATGAAAGTGGTCGAGGAGAGGTTAAATCTTCTGTTTCTGAAATAATAGTTTCTTGTTCTGATGAAGGATCTTTTCTTTTATTGCATTTCGACAGGTGTGCTTTTACTCTTTCGATTTTTTTGCTGATAACAGTTTCACAGTATCTGCACAACACCTTGCTGTTACTAGGCATTCCAGTATTTGTATCCTTCAGATCTGCAACCTCTAGCCATGCTTGATCCTTCTTTCTACCAGAATCCGTAACTTGAGGCATTGTGAAACCTTGTTTTCTGTAGATAAATTTAGAATGTAAATTGTGAGGTCTACTCTATGATCGAATTAATCAATGGATACTTTACCTAATAAGTGAGTATGATCTCACACGAAGAGCTGACAAACTTTTAATTATTAAACACAAATTACGAAATACGTCGGGCATTCAAAGAACAACTAAAACGGTAAAATAATGGGATAACTATGATTCTCTTTGTCTATTCTGATTCATGTGTGCGCAGTAGTAAAGCCTAAGAACAGTAGTGTGTCGCCGGATTAGTCTAGTCTTCGTGTCTCTTGTTGTAGGTCCCTGCCTTAAGTTATGTTTAGTGTGTGAGAAGTTTTAAAATGTGTATGTAAAATAATGTGACTCTCTTTGCCTATTCTTATTCTTGTATAAGCGTTACTAATGAATACACTGGTCTAGACTACTCACGTGAAGAGCATATAATATTGTTAGTCAGTCTACGTTGTACAATTTAGAATAACGTCTAATTAATGTATGTAATTTCATCAGTAGATGCATATTTATGCATTATGAATGTCTATAATAAGTTGATAAAATATAAATAATAAAAGTGAGTTATTCTATTAGTTAAAAAAGTTAAAAGTGAAATATTTTGAAAAACCCCGCAAACCCCCAATTTCTCTGGTTTTTTCAAGTGTTTTTTTTCGGGTGTTTTCAGTGCCAACCCTGGTTTCACCCAATGCAGCCTTTATATCGATGCATTGAGGAATAAAACTAACTCAACGGATGAAAATATTACTGTTGAAGACGACTAGGCGTTGCTGCTGTATGGGGCACCTGTCCATTTTGCTCAAAACCGCCTACAAGTTCTTAGTTCAAATTAGCAATTGTAGACAAAAAAAAATTGTGACTTCCCTCTTCGCCAGACCTCAATCCTCTAGACATTAGCATTTGAATGCAAGTGACGTACAAGGTATGTGCAAAAAGATCCCAAAGTATTGGTGAGCAAAAAAAAAATTTTTTTTTTGGAAAAGATCATTTCAAATACATTTCAAAAAATTGTTAAATATAGTGGAATGGCGATTTTTAAAAGTAAAATAACATTTTTGGCACCTCCTTCCAAATAAAATGAACAGACATATTCCTGCAAGTTCTTATTTTAATTCGAATTAAAAATCCACACGGTTTTTCTAAACAACTGAACTTAAATTTTCATTTCGTTAGCTTATTTATATGTATAGAAAGACTTATTTAAAAAATTATGACCGTAAAATAGTTTTTTTTAAATTAATACAGTATTCATAGAGTTATAAGTAGGCAAATACCGTCAATATAATGCAAAATATCTAACATAAATATATTTTTTTAAGCATGTAATATATATATGTAAGTGCTAATTTTAAAATTACAATACTTATTTATATAAACGCGGATGCAATTCCATCGAGCCAGTGGAAATATGGTCAAACAGATAGATGCTATTGGAAATGGTGAGATTTGAAGGAGATTCATTAAGAAATAATTAATAGTAGAATGTTATGACAAGTAATATATAACTTTGAGTGTAATAAATCAATATAAAATGAAATAATTTAAGATTTCAGTGGTAATAAATTTGAAATTACGTCAAATTTCTTATTTAAATATTTTTGTAATGAATTGTTTTCTTTATTTTTATTTAAACCATTATATCGGTACTATTCAATTTTTCCTAATATTCACTTGAACATATTCTTACAGAAAAAATACATATTAAGGTGTACCATAAATAATTAGCCTGACACATAAAAAGCCAGGATCAAATGAAATAACACATCTAAATTTCTAAAAATATATTATTCCCTCCGATTGCGTCGTGTTCTTTGAGCTTCTTGAGTTGGTGGAAAAGTTCGTGATAGCAAAGAGAATGGTGACGCATCTAAATGGCAAAAATTTCAACTTTTTAATACATTTGTGTGGAAGGGAGTAGAAAAGTATGTCATAAAAGTGATACCGTTGGAATTTTTGAATCATCTCGTTAACGTTTTTGAGAGAAAGAAACAAGACTCATTCTCGGTGGTAGACCCCAATATATACAACTACAAAAACATACAAAATTTGCATAAATAAAATGGTATTATTTTATGTGTACTAATTATTGATTTGTAATTTAAGCTTTGAAAAATAAATTATTGTTAACTCTTAATTATTGATAATTATCTTAAATACACAAACCACAATGCCAGTTATATTTTTAGAAATGGATTTAGTACTAATATTTTCCTTCGTGGAGAATATTTGGGTGACTGCTTTGGACGAGTGGCTGTATTACACAGGTTTAACTGCATATTCATTTTAAAAGCCTATTTCATTTGATATGTAAGGCTTAGAACATCAATGAAGGGAGATAATATATGCAAATGTCTCTTTAAACAACAGGAAAGTTGATCTGACAAGTGTACGAGTTCATTAACTTAATTTGTGTGGGGAAGGAGAGCTTCAGAGACCACGTGTGTTCTTCAACAGCTTTAAGATCAAATGTTCTCAAGGATAATGAGAAAAATACTATTATTTTACACTATTTTTCTAATGTGAGTCAAATACAAACATATATATATAATCACATATTTTAGGTTTTTATAAATATTATTTGAGATTTCAGACGATCTTATACAGTGGAAGAAATTTTGTCAAAATTGAAGCTAATGGAACACAGAACCAATGCTAAAAATTATATATTTGACATAATCTCATGTGCCCTCTTGTAAAATAAATGGTCGATTCAGCAAGACCACTCATTGCTATAGCTTTGAGGAATACTTAAGCTGACTTACGCATGTAACGGATACAACATCCTTTGAGGAAGGATGTTTTTAATGCTCCAAGGGTGTCATGTTTGGAGGACCTGGAATTTGAAACCAGTCCCAATTAGGGAATATGCTTTTTCCATAGAATGAAAAAGACCCAAGGACCACCAAAATTCAAAAACCGACCAGTCGTTCCCTCTAGGATAATTTATTACAACATGACTCCATAAGTTTTAAGGAGATGCGGAACCGAGGCTACT
This sequence comes from Caligus rogercresseyi, assembly GCA_013387185.1. Taxonomy (NCBI): domain Eukaryota; kingdom Metazoa; phylum Arthropoda; class Copepoda; order Siphonostomatoida; family Caligidae; genus Caligus; species Caligus rogercresseyi. Next base: position 13,044,520 of record CP045900.1, read on the forward strand.
ACTTAAATTGCCACTCCAGGAGAGGGATAAGCATCAAACGGTGGATAAATGCCTTTAAAAATCCTATTTTGTCTGCTGCATGAAAATGGTCTAGGTACAGGGTCCTCAGCGTCATACTCCAGGTTGGGAAACACTTCGGTCGTGGAGAAGAAAAACAATGCTATTTCTGTGGAGAGGAATTCGAAATTTTGAGACATCTTTTTGGTCTTGTAGAAAAGTCTTCAAGACGAATGGAGAAACAACAGATATCATTAAAAACATCAAAGGATCACAACCTCCCAAAACGACAACATAGGGGAAGAGGCCGGCAAAATCAACGAAATTATAACAAAAAAAACACACACACATATATATATATATATACAAATAAAGTAAAAATACATTTTTATGATAGTATGATAAATATTACAAAAAAATATTCTCAACTGATAAAAATCTTAAGACATAAAAGTTGTTTTGATGAAATTAAATTTTTGGTCATATGTTAAAAATTATATGTTACGTTATATTATTAGTTTTTCTGTACTCGTCCATATATCAAAAATAAATAGTCTGTGGACTTTCATTTTTTCATAATCAAGCCTTATTAATGATTTCATATTATAATGGGTCCTATCCACACTATTTAACGCCATTTAAGATATGGGGCACATGTAACTATCAATTAATTGTAACTGAGACGTACCAATCAATAGAAACTCTATGTTGGCCTCCGAAATCGTTTAAAATCATGGAAATATTTCAAGATAGTTAGTGAAATCATTACAGTTATATTTTAAATATATCCAGAAGAGATGGACCAGGAATATACGGCTCGGAAGAAATGGCCCAGAAATAAGTGATTAATGAAAAATGATGACTCATGGAAAAATGGTTCAAAGGCATGAGAAGGCAAGTATTTAAGTGAAATACAACTAACTTTTGTACAAATACTATTTCTCATACAAATTGAGTAAGTATATAATTTAATTTTTGTAATTGTAGATGAATATTTTACTTAATGTTATGTTATTAGACGCGGCAAATATTAATTTGGGCCATTTTTGCCAAGCGTCCTGATTTCCCTTTTCTATCTTGGGTCATTTGTTCCTAGACGTATTTTCCTCGATCATTCCTTTCTATTATCATATTAAATACATCTTTTGATTTTTTTTTGTTTTTATTAATTTGTTTGATTCTTTTTTATTCCTTTTTCATTTCGTCTAAACACCACTTCAGAGTAAAGCACATAATTCTCATAAGACCCAATACCTAATTTATATTCTTAATATGATTTAAAGCACTGTTTCTTCAACTAGGGGCTCACACACAACTTATCCGTCCCTGACTTCTGATAAATTGAATGAATATATTTGTTTGATTGAAGTTGGGGTTCGACATTTTGTCTTATTTAGAGTCCCAAATCTTTTCTCTGGCGAGATTCCTTTAGATTTATTTCTATTTATTAGATTCCCGGAAAATAAATAATTACCAATTTATAAAGGATGATTTCCCAGCAGAGTGATTCCCGATGAGCATGATATTAATTTTCTTCCTCGGAGCCAGTATTTTAAGTTGGAGGTCCTGGGCAATTTGACGAGTCCGAACTTTGGGTCCGCATAGAGATCATGGCACTCCTTGAGGATCCGTTCGTTGACGTTGACGAGAGACTTTTGGTCCAAGGGATTATTAGCAGACTCCCTTTGTTGGCGAGAAGATCCTTTGGCCATTCTGGGTGAGGTACGAGGGGTTCTGAAACGGCGTGGAGGAAGGTAGCTAACGGTTGGAGAGAAACAATCAACAGCACACTACCAATAACAAAAAAAAACTTCCCCTTAACGACAACAAACAATCTTCACAGGCCGCTTTTAATGAAAAAAAACTGTGTCAAAGGAGAGAAGAGGTATGAATTAAGCCTATGACGTCATAGGCTTAAGTTTAAAAAATATATAAATAAAAAGTCTTGCATTAAGTGGAAGCTACTTTGGTTAGAGTCTAGTATGATATCAGGTTTGTGGATCATATAATTTTTATGAATAACTTCGTGATAATAATTAGTAACAATATACAATGGATGATTTCCAAAGATTAAATAATTTATCGAGCGATAAAATGATCGCTAAGTGATAATTAGCGTCAAACTTTTTATTGCGTATTGCAATTTCTTTTTGAAGTTATTGATCTTCAGTTAACGAATCTACAACGGTATATCGTTGTTGGCAGAAATATAGGCACAGAAAAAACTTTATTGTGAAATTTTCATGATTTAAAAAATGAAGTTTCGCTCTCCCTTAAGTTCTTACTGTCATTGTTCTTCCCTAACAACGGAGAGCGAACAACCATCCCGATATTCAGCGCTATCAGTCGTGACTTTGTCACTCCATCTTCTTTGAGTGAAGGAATTCGTGATCACCCTTAAACCTATGACATCACTCCCTGTTTTTCTTCTTTTTTTTTCTTCTCTTAAGACATCGTTATACAGATTTTGGCTTTTTAAAAGCATAGTGCATTGTTATTAAACAAGCCGGACAACAGTACAAAATGGTCAGCTGATATTTTACGTCAATGCCACATCTAACAGTTGATAAAAATCAAATTCAAGCAAATATAACAATTTGTTAGTATTCATAGAACTTAAAGAACACCACTTCTGCAATATTTAATCAAACTAAACATTTGGTAGGCCTTAAAAATTCTTCCTACTTCTTTCTGTTAATGAAATCGTCTCTGGGTCAGCATATCGTTTGAAAAAAACTGGTTTAAATCACTAGGTGACCTCATTAAAATTTATAAAAAAGGAAAATGCGAAAAGGATTATTATTTAACTTTACTTAATGGGGCATATTTTGCTCTACTTTATTTGCTTACACTTTAATATTTTCATTTACTTACTTATACCTAAATATATGATGTTTTGGTCTTTCTATCACACCAGAAGGGCTCTGTATCACACTACAGCATTTATTTAAATCCATCAATTGCATAGAGATATAAAGATATAGAGAGCTGATTCCATTCAATAGCAGAGAAACAACGTTCAGCTGTATTCTGTGTGTTCAAAATAAACAAAGAAATTTGTACTACGTCATCGTAAGCTGATCATAGAGATAGATTCTATCTCTATGATCAGCTTACGATGACGTAGTATATATTACTTTGTTTATATTGAACACAAAATTCAGATGAAGGGAATAAGCTCTCTATATCTTTTTATCTCTATGATCAGTTGGCATTCAAAGTACAACGGAACTATATACTTAACTTTTCGAAGTTTTTATAAAGCATTCTTTTACCTTTCATTGAATCATTTTCTCCTTAATTTTGTTTAATGACTGAGTCCTCAGGCTTTTTTTCGTGGTGGAGGTCAAATAAAAAAGTGAACACGTAATCAAAATCATAGAAAGGCTCTCCCACGAACTAATATGTTCTTCTAGACAATATTTTCCTTCAATTTCATTCAATGAAGATAATTCATATTGAGTTATTTTTATTCAGCTAAATTATTCAACATGAAAGTCATATTCATTCAAAAAATATAGCGTTCCGTTCAGCGTTCCGTTAGCGTTCAGAGTTCAAATATTTAAAAAATAACATTGTGTAACTTAGAAAAATGGATGTAATATTTAGGGGTTTTATAAAAAAATCTGGATCTAACCCAGGGTCTAAGAGGGTCTTTTTTAGAAATAATTTCCGAAAAAAGTGATGACGTTTTTTCCGAAAAAAGTCAAAGAAATGTTTGGAAAAATTGAACGCTGGACGCAAAACTCTTTTTTTTGTGTTCATGTTTAAAAAAAGTTGCGTTCCGTTCAGTGTTCTGTTCATTGAACGGGCGTTCAGCTGAACGCCGTTCAATTTTGCGTTCCGTTCACAAGCCTGGTTTTAAGTGATTCAAATCTTGATTCAATCTTGTATAGAGAGGACCAAAAAGAAAAGTTATCATATATATAATTTATTCATCCTTAAAACCGGAAATAAAATATAAGATAACGCTAAAAAGAATAATAAAATATACAAGAAAACATATTATTTTTCTATATCATCCTACACATTTTAAAAACAATATATTTTTATGTATACTAACATGCAGTAACAAAAATCTATATTATTTTAGATCAATATAAGAATAAATTATTTTACTAGAACGACACTCTTCCAAGACATAAGTTTGATTAACAAAAGGGATTTGATGGAAAAGTAAGCCTGTATTCTAAAGTATAGCTTGTCAATTAGAATAATCCTGATATATAATATATAATTATGCCATTACATCGAATCATTTCTGGAAAAAACCCTTAGATAAATATGCTTTCATATTTATTTTAATAATAATAATTCTGTTTTATAATGTTCAATAATGTTTTCTATTTTTCACAAGTACCTGATTTTTATGTATTGAATGTCATATGTTTGTTTTATTTTAATTGACACTGTTTTTAAGACAAAATTAAATTAAAAAATACCCAAAAATTGTATATCATTTAAACAATTAATATGTTTCAACATATTTTTTATTCTTTTTTTTTTTTTTTTACCAAGGTAAAACTTTATTCACATTAGATTATATCTTTTAATATCATAAAAATACATTAAAACGTCGTGTTATTAACAATATGATCAACCAGAGAAGTAATATTTTAGGTAAGGAACTCGAGTAGATCTCATTTTATACATAAAATATTGGGTTTTAGTGGTAATAAAATTAATTTCTTCTTGGTACGGTCCATTATAAAAGTAAATAAAATCCTTACTCCGTAACTGTATATTAAAAAAATCATCAAATAACAATTTTAGATATTCTAAAATTTCTACCACATATATGCACTCTAATAAAAATGTTTTGATGTCTCCAGCGAATCCCCGCAAAAAAAGCATAATCTTTCCTCCGCTGTAGTCCCATATATACTACCAAATGTCAATGTGTTGGTAAGTACTCTGTATTTAAACCAATAGAGAGAGTGATTGAACATTTTTGATTTTAAACCATGCATTAATATATTTACTGGTGTTCTCAGCCCGTAATCTTCTTTCCTCCTCTCAATTTGATTTAAAAAATGACTTTTTGAATTTTTATCCACTAAAAAATGTCGGATTTAAAAAAATTACCATATTTCATAAAACTATCCCCAAGGCAAACTATTTTTTTCCCAATAGAAGTATTTAAAAAAAGATAACCTCCCATTTCCAACAACTGGTTCCTGCCATTTCATTTTTTGTAATAATAAAACTGCTACCTCTTTATTGATCGCATTATTCTGATACCAAAAAGGACTATATTTGCGGCTAAATCTAGCACAGAGTGTGGTCCATTACCCTCTTCTCCCTCCAAGGGGCGTCCTACCTTTTTCAAATATAGTCCCCTTAATGCTTCCGTCCAAACTGAACCACTCTCCAAAAGTCTTTTCAACCATTTGAAGAGTATTACTTTCCAAAAGCTTTCAAGCTCCAACAGACCCAAACCACCGAATTTTTTGGAGTTTTGACACGTCTCCATGATATTATTTTAGGGCGACCTTCCGGAAATAAAAACTTTTCGCACAAATCATTGATTTTTTTACATAAAATTGAGAAAAAGGTGTTAGTCTTAAATATGAATAGTTTTGGGTAAAATAAATGTATTCCATATAAAAATTCTTGTCACAGTATTCTTCTTAAGAAATTTTGCGTATCTATTTGTTGTTTTTTGGACTTTATCCTCTATGACTTTGGCGTTTACTATAATATCCTCATCGTTCAATGATATAAAGGTACCCAACACTTTCATCATAGAAGTCACTTTCAAGCCCCCCAGATCCAATGCAAACTCAAAATTTGTCATTACGGTACTTTTCTTAAGATTAATCTCTAACCCAGAATTATCCCTATATTGTTTTAAAATATCTAATGTTTCCTAATCGAACGGTGAATATCATCGATGCTTCCAGAAAAAATAATATTCACATCATCTGCAAAGGCTAAAACTTTAGACATGCTTTTGCCTACTTTAATACCATTTATATCCCTACACGCAATGATTTCCTCAATAATAGAATTCAATGCCAGAACAAACAAAGTGGGGGACAAAGGGTCTCCTTGACGGCAACCTCTGTTGACCTTTATTCTATTATCTTTTTTATCGTAAAACGTATATAAGTTGCATAGACCAACTCCCACCATTTTGATAAAATTATCCCCTACACCATGATCCTTTAAACTTTTAAAATCCATTTGTGCGATACACTGTCGAACGCTTTCTTAAAATCAACACTCATTACTGCTGCCCTAGATTGTGTTCCCTCAATATGGGCTAAAGCATCTTTGATGCTTCTTCCCACATCTTCCATTACCCTACCGGGCACAAAACCTTTTTGAGCCGGGTTTATTATTTCATTAAAAAACCTCTCAATCTCCCCGCTAGGATACCTCTATGAATTTTAAAAACTGTGTTAAGCATGGTTAGGGGTCTTAGATTTTCCACAAATCTGGTATCCTTTCCTACTTTGGGAATTAAAATGAGTTTGCCAATCGAATATGTTCCTCAAAGGAACCATTTATATGAGCCTCCTTGTAAACTTGTTCTAAAAGCGGGGATAAAAGTATTTTTTATTCTTGATATTGATTCTATACGACGAAATGAATGTAAAACGCGCAATATAATTTGAGATGAAAATATCTACAAAAGGTTGATTGAACATTTATGTGCATTGTCCAAGAACACCGACCTATATAATGGGGCGTGAGCGCTACGTCACACCGCTAGGTGTCTCTACTATAAAAAGCTTCAGTAAAAGCTTAACAAACCTCCTTTTTTAATTAATAGTTGTTTAATTAACGTAAATTAATCAATATATGGACCCTTGTTATTATATTTTTTTAAATGTCGAGTTGTGATGTACCTGGCTTCTCCAATAAGAGGAGAATTCATTTTCCAAATGGCAATAGCCTCTGCATATAATGGCGAATTATAATAATAAAATTATTCCTCGTGTAAATTGTTAGGATAATCTTGGGAAGCCGTAATTTGCATCCATCAAATGTAAGAGGTGTATAAGAAAACTAAAGTTTAAGATAATGTCTGGTACTTTGTCTTTTCTTTGCTTAAAGCTAATCAAGATAAACGTCTAATTTTGATGAATAATTTTAAAGGGGTGTAGTTTCTTACCTCAATTGTATATGGAGAATCTTGTAGCAAAAATCAATGAAAAATCTTAATTACATCCAAAAGAAGTTTTAATAATGACCGATAAAGCATTATAATTAAAATCTTCCTGCTAATCAAAAATCAATTTCTAATGTTTAAATGACATAAAAATTGCTTTTAAGCAGATTCATTTCAAGTGAATCATAGGGCTTACAAAGACATATAAAATTATCTAAGAAGTACTCGAGTATTGTTGATTATATGGATGGACATATTTTTTATATTTGTTTTCTATAACACGTAAACTATCGTAACAATGATATTATGCATAAACATTAAAAACCAATTAAAGGTTGTGTTTTAATGGGTACGGTTACTTGATCTCCTACCTGAGCTAGAAACAAAGAGAACCCACACTTCATCACGGCCATTGTGCTAACATTTCTCACAAACCTCTCTATTATTGTACTTATTATAGAAGAAGAAGGAAAAAAAGTATTCGTCATCCAGAGTGCTCCTGCCTTGTTCTATTATTGTTATTGTTTACATTGATTCATCATTGCTTGGGATCAAATTTCTCGAACTGGAGTGGACGGGTGGCATGATTCCAGTCATTATATATGCCCGTCTCGTCTCATCCTCCTCCTCAATGATTGGAGGAGGAGACGAGACGTTTGGGAGCTCCTTCATCAATGTGGTCGCTCCTAGCACTGACTCGGCTCATTAATATGTTCAACGGGACTCGCGGATCCAGATCCTTCTATAATAAGTACAATAATAGAGAGGTTTGTGAGGAATGTTAGCACGACGGCCGTGTTGAAGTGTGGTTTTTCTTTGTTTCTACCTCAGGTAGGAGATCAAAGTACCGTACCCGTTTTATTGGTATAAGGGTTCAACCAGAATATTTTAAATTAATTGTTGAAAATTCTTAGCAATGAATTGATATCAACAGAACTTTTACATGCTAAAGGAGTTAATTTATTCGTAAAGAAGCCTTGAGAAATAGCGATTGCAAGGGAGGAATTCAGCTATTTGATAGAAGAACCAGTCCGTTTTGAGGAGAAAGTTCCTTTAGTACTGACGTAACTCCGGAAACAAAAGGGTGCATTTTTTCTTCCAGAATAGATCAATCAATTAATTAAAACCTAACAATAATACTTTCAAAAGCCTTTGATTCCTTTCTTTAATTATCGAAAAAACATTCTGACAACTACATTTATATCAAAGTTTTTACTTCATAATAGAAGATTGTATATTTTCATAATAAATAATTATTATTCGAACCTTTACCTAAGTTTCTCGGCTCATCCCTACAAAATATTTTCTACATATGTTTTTCGATACTTGTGTTTTTCAAAGGTTGTGTTGACTTTACTTTCATATTGTAAACAATTTATTTGACAGTTTATATTTGTGACAACAATCTTTTATAATATTTCAACTTATATAAGTTTTTCTCATCCACTGAAATGATTCGATCCTCTCTATCCCGAGGTCTCTCCCCCTCTCTCCAACTGATACTTCGTCGGCCTCTCAACAACAGTGCTTCTCCATCTGAACTTCGTTCCTCATGGCCAAAGTCCAGTTTTTCTGTCTCCGAGCTGACATCTCTCCTGGATCATGACAACCATGAAATGCGACAGAAGTTTCGTTCCTTTCTCTCGGATCCCCTTATGACGCCTCGCTATAACATCTCCTTGGAAGAAGAACGAGAGTTGGCCTTGAAGAAACTACAGGTAAATATCAAGGATTGCCTTTTCACTTTACCACATTATTAAAGTGTTTTAATATTTGACAGAAGTGTCTAAATGTATCAGTACATCGATATTGATAACGATATTAAATATGGTTAAAGTATACATAAGTCAACGTTGTTACTGTTGTAAAAAATAATTAAATTTGAAATCGGATGCATTCATAACAAACTACAGGGCTTCGACTAGCGCACCCGCATGCTTCAAGTAGCCTCAAGAAGCCCACTTGTATTAACGCTCCCAGGCCTGGTGCCTGTCACAGCCACTGAGAGAGGCACGCACGATGTCTAGGTCCTTCCATTTCTGCAAGGTTAATTGATTTTGAAATTTGCTAATATTATAATAATTTCTTATTGTATATTAAACTCCCTGTGTTAATTGTATATTTTTATACTTTATTTATATGCAGGATTAAGCAGCCAATCAGGCTAAAGCTTTGTCAATTCCCAATTAAAAGCATACAGCAACAACATTCATTGTCAAATGAAACACTAATATATAAATTATTTATTAAATATTTTTATGAAAGCAAATTTGTTTAATGTAAACGATTATTATTGTTTACTATATATAGATATACTGAGAAGACAAACGACTTAAAAGTATATAGTTAGATACTAAACTACACAACAAGCTAATTTCAATGTTATTGAACTTCATACAATAATAACAGATTTGCAATTGTGCTAAATTATACATTCGATAATTCTAATCATCATGTTATATATTACATAAAGGCAGGCTTGTGAACGGAACGCAAAATTGAACGGCGTTCAGCTGAACGCACGTTCAATGAACGGAACGCAACTTTTTTTGAACGCTGAACGTTGAACGCAAAAAAAAAGAGTTTTCCGTTCAGCGTTCAATTTTTCCAAACATTTCTTGGACTTTTTTCGGAAAAACGTCATCACTCTTTTTGAAAACTCTTTTCTAAAAAAAAAGTCATCACTACGCAGTACTTTTTTGGAAATTCTTTTCTAAAAAACTGTCATCACTACGCAGTACTTTTTTTGGAAATTCTTTTCAAAAAAAAAAAAACCGTCATCACTACGCAGTACTTATTTTGGAAATTATTTTCTAAAAAAACGTCATCACTACGCAGTACTTATTTTGGAAATTCTTAAAAAAAAAAAACGTCATCACTACGCAGTACTTTTTGGGAAATTATTTTTAAATATTTGAACGCTGAACGCAAAAACATTGAACGGAACGCTAATTTTTTTTGAACGCTGAACGCAAAAAAAGCTGAACGCTCACAAGCCTGCATAAAGGTCACAATGTTCCATTAGGAGACTATTCTTTTGTGTAATGTACAACACTATTGATTTGAAGGTATATTTTATATATTTAAAAATGACTATTTCTCCATATTATTCAAAAAACACCACTTTAAAATATTATAGGTAATTTCTGTGTAACTAGGATCGGCTCTAAATTTATTAATATAAAACTGTATTTTATTGTAATAAAGATCCTCTTCATGATTTTTCAATATTGTTTACAGATTGAATATAACAAACAACTTATATAAACTTTTCCTTCTTTATAGAAAATCTGTGACAACAAATTTCTCTCTGTAACGGACTTCAAGGACAACCCTTGGCGTATATTCGCAGCCCACGAAATTGCAGCCATCATCGACCCCGCCATGACCACAAAAATGACAGTTCAGTTCAACCTCTTCGGAGGAACCGTCTTCAAACTGGGGACCCAGCGGCATCACGATCAACTCATCGAGGGGATAGATAGCCTCAAAGATGTGGGATGCTTCGGCCTCACAGAGCTGGGCTTCGGGAACAATGCTGTGGAAATGCAGACCACGGCAGTCTATGACAAGGCCACTCAGGAATTCATCATTCACACCCCTTCTCCCCTCGCACAAAAGTACTGGATCACGAATGGAGCCGTTCATGCACAACACGTCATCGTCTTTGCACAGTTGGAAATCAACGGGAACCAGGAGGGTATTCAGGGGTTCCTTGTCCGTGTACGAGACAAGGACATGAAGGTCCTCCCGGGTGTGACCATCGAGGACATGGGGTATAAAATGGGCTTAAACGGAGTAGACAACGCCAAAATATCCTTGACAACGTAAGAATTCCCCGTGAGAACCTTCTTAATCGATGGAGTGACGTTAGTCCCGAAGGGGAGTTTTCCTCTCTAATCAAGTCAAAGCGAGCTCGATTCCTTACGGTTGCAGATCAGCTACTCTCAGGGCGGATTTGTATTGCCTCAATGGCTCTTGGAGGGGCGAAGGCCTGTCTAGCTATCGCCATTCGCTACGCTTCTACGCGCCTCACCGTTGGGCCCACGGGGAAGTCAGATACACCTATTTTGGTTTATCAACTTCAGCAGCGGGCTTTGATGCCTCTTCTGGCGAATACCATTGCGATTAACTTTGGTCTGGATTATGTGAAGGACTACTGGGCAAATCAGAAAGAGGATGGTTCGGAACATGCTCATGCTGTGACCATGTGCTGTGCTATTAAGCCCATTTCCTCGTGGAATCTAGGGGAGGCCGTCTCTGTTTGCCGGGAGAGATGCGGTGGCCAGGTAAGATGCTCCAGATTTTCGGTCTTTTAAACAGGAATATTGCGCTACAGTTGTAAAGTTGCTTCTAGGGTATGGAAAAAATTTGGTTCTTTAGTTTCATATATACGTAGCTATGTATTTCATTGTACAGAAACAGAGTTCAAAATTTAGAACTAACTAAAAATATGACATTACTACTTTAAATTTAATTAATGTCTCCTCATTATAAAATAATTCAGTGTTCATCGTCGTATAAATATATATCAATTTTTATATTATTATAATTATTTAGTGATATTTTTAAATGGTTACACCATAAATATTAAACTAACATTATTATTATTTTTAATTCTATATTTTTCCCAATTTTACTATAAATATTTTAAAAGTAAATAACTAAATTTATTTTGCTGTCTAATAGTAATTATATTGTTTTTATATCCATATATTTTTTTTCGATCCCTTCCATTAATTTAAAACATCACTTTTTATACTAATTTCATAACGTACAGGGTTTTGTTTCCTATTTAAGAGCTTTTTTAGAACAACTTACGCTTTTTTAAGGACAGCATTTATTCTTTTCCATTCGTATGGCATAAGATGAATAAAGTAGATATACCTCTCAATACAGTAATCCATGAACTCAAATGAATCGTAAAATATTTTTAACGTTTAATATTTTCTAATTTTTCCCTTTTAATTGATCTTGTCGGCGTTCTTTTTTTTCTATTAAAAATATTTTGTTCAGATTTCAATTGTTTTAGAAAATAGTATTATACATTTTTTAAATATTTTTAGAATAAGTCTTTCAACTAAAGGATAACATTCAGTCTTTTTGCGTGTATTGTGGAAGGCTATCACTTTCCTTTTTTGAACGTTTAATACATACATAATTTTGGGTTCTCAAAAGAAATGGACCGGGAAAATACGGCATGGGAAGAAATGACCCAAGATAGATAAGAAAAAATGGCCCAAATATATGGGTAGGCAAGTATTTGAGTGAAAGACAACTACTAATTATATAAATACTATTTCTCTATAAATTGAGTAAAAAAATATTTTAGCAATTATAAATATATGATTTCCTTGCTGTTGCGGGACAAATAATTATTTGGGCCATTTTTGTCATGCATCATCATTTTTATTTTCTATCTTGGTTAATTTCTTCCAGGTCCATTTGTTCTTGGGCCATTTCTTAATAGGCCGTATTTTCCTTGTCCGTTTCTTCCTATTATCATAATTTTGATATTAATTCAAGGAACGTTTTTTAGGGATATTTATCTGCCAATCGCTTCGGTACGTTTTTGGGCCTTGCTCATGCAGCCATGACGGCTGAAGGAGATAATTCCGTACTCATGCAAAAGGTTGCCAAGGAGCGTCTTGCCATCTTACACAAAAGTGGAGGGACAATTCCCCGGCGATACCAATCCGTCACAGATAAATCCACTTCGAACCCCTCCTATCTCATGCACCTAGTTGAAGAACGAGAGGCTGTCCTCTATGGAGAACTGGGGTCAAAGATGGCCACGAGCAAGAACTCAGATGATATCTTTGAAACTTGGATGCTCTGTGAGAGCGACCTCATTCAACACGCTGCAAGATCATTCGGAGATAGACTTATTGCTGAGAGGTAATGAGGTACTGATTACTTTTGCACGAGAGTAAAATACTTTTTATCAGCTAAGTAATGTATTGGTTGGACCGATAAAGTCTATTCATGTTTACTTTTATATGATAAATCCTGTTGTCGAGAAAAATTCATAAAGGAAACTATTTATTGTCTGAAAGTTACCCCAAAAAATGAAAATTATGGTGCTTTTCGTTTCTATCTTTGATTCCCATTTATTCATTTTAATCTGAAATAATATCACCTAAACTATTATCTCATTAAAAACCTACAATTAATAAACCTTTCAAACTTTTGTTGAAAGATTTCAATTTATATATTCATGTCAATTCCTCCCTAAAAACTAATCATTTATTCGGATATTTGATCAAAACTCTACGTTTAGTAAATCATGAAATTACGCATTGACATTTCAATGTATCTTCAAGCAATTAATACATACATTTCCTACTCATTATTTATTACCAGATTCGAATTAGCTCTTGATGATTGCTCCGAGGATCTCCATGGGGTCCTCTCCAAGGTCTTCCGTCTTTACCTGACCGGGATCATAGAGCGCAATCTCACTTGGTATCTCATCTCCGGTCTCATTACCCCAGAGCAAGCCGAAGATATTAAGCATGAGTCTCAGATGCTCTGCAATGACCTGGGAAGAGACAGTCTGGATCTATGCGAGTCCTTTGCCATCACGGATGCCATGCTCTCTGCGCCCATTGCCCTGGACTGGGTGCACTACAACTCATACGATAATCAAGGGGAGCTCTAGAAATCCCTTGAATTGAGATCAAACATACATGCAGGGGGCTTTATTAATGATAATACATATAAAAAAATGTTATAATATCATTGGCTCTATTAATTACTCAGTTGAGTGTTATGTATTTACCACTTCATCAATGCAAATAACCTTTATCACTATGATTTTACACTATATTTAAAAATAAAAGCATATTTTAAAATGATTGTATTTTATTGTTTCGTACAGCCTACTAAAAATCAAGTTCTTTATTGAACACGGTATAGGAAGATTTTTTTATTACAAGAAATACTATTTAAAACAACAGGATATTTCATTTATACATGCGTAAAAAATATTATCTTAAGCTTAGGAAAATCAGTTCTAGCGTGAATTCCTTTCCAACAAAGTCATTCTTTAACGACTTTTTGTTAATTTATGATCGTACTTTTATAGACTCCGATACAAAAAAAACTTATGAACTCACAAACGAACAAAATAATATCTAGTGAGAAATATGTTTTTTTTGCTTATGAATGCTATATGTTAGTGTTAAATCAGGGATTTGTGTTATTTTTTCTTTTCTTCAATGGCGTACTCCAACAAGGAATGTGATAGTAAGTGAATTTTGAAAGTTATAGCTTGTTCAACACTTCTTTTTCTGTTGTGGGAATAAATCAAGATGTTTTCTTCATTTTATTTATTTTTCAAAGAAGGTGAATTTACTACCAAGACAAACTGACATCATTCTTACAAAATTGTCAGGAATTCCATTGTTTATAATTTTTGGATATTTATAATGCAAAAAAGTATCAAATAGTTTTTTTAAATATATCTCCATAGTCGCAAGGAGTGAACTGTTTTTCTCTTTTGAGCGATATCATCCTTGATATTTGATGAGCTCTCTGTTTTGAGGCGAGTTTAGAAACATGCGATTGATTATCAAGAAATCAGATTTCAAAATGTACAAAATGCGTTGGAAATATTTTTTTCTCTTATGTATTCATGAATTGTTATCTTTCGTCTACTTTTTCATTTTCAGGAAATCAAATATTGAGATTTAAAAATGAGGAAGAAATACAACATCTGATGTGATGGCATGTGAACGAGTAACAATGGATGAGGAAGACCTCAAATGCGTCAGACTGAAAAGCCTTGTACTTATTACAATAACTTTAAAGACTGGCATTTAAAAAGGTTTTTAAATTATATTTGGTCAATATGTTTTTGTTTTTCGTATATCAAGTTAGGAAAATATAGTAGTTGATATTTTGCATTCCTTTTTTCATATTTGATATTTTGGACATACTTTTTCTTCATATTCTAAGTTTTAGACATATTTTTCATTACATTTTGGATTTTTTTTACATATCTACCTGTACTTTTGGGCATATCTGTAATCATTGCATTTTTTTGTTGCAAATTTTAGAAATATTTTTGATTTTTTTACATATCTACCTGTACTTTTGGGCATATCTTTAATCATTGTTTTGTTGCACAATTAAAGTTATGGTAATATTTAATGTCATATATGTAATTTTTTAGCATATTTGATTAACACTTCTAATACTATATACATATTCAGATATTTGGAGAAACTAAATATACAAAAAAATAAAAATATGAAACAAAGAAAAATGCTAAAAGTAAACTTCCGAGAACATTTTGAATAGCTTAATTAGTTTTTATAAATTACATTGATAGAATACGAATATATGATTGCCAAATCAATAACTGGTACTAGAGAAATGACAACCAAAAAATATATTAATTCGGATCTCTGAAATGGTTTGAAATCGTGGAAATGATTATAAACAATAGTTGAATTAATTTAAAATAAATCTTCAAATCATTATTTTATTATTATATCTCCTTTAAAACATAGGTTCCAATAGGTTATCTATTTGTTCGACCATTTCTTCTTTACTATTTCTGTCATTTTACTGAGTATATAACTTTCGCTCGCAAAAATTATGTTCTAGACCTCTGATATTCAGAAATAAATTACACACAATGATTTTGATGTAAACCAAAGGTGTCTCGTCTCATCCTCCTCCTCAATGATCGGAGGAGGAGACGAGACGTTTGGGAGCTCCTTCATCAATGTGGTCGCTCCTAGCACTGACTCGGCTCATGAATATGTTCAACGGGACTCGCGGATCCAGATCCTTCTATAATAAGTACAATAATAGAGAGGTTTGTGAAGAATGTTAGCACGATGGCCGTGTGAAGTGTGGTTTCTCTTTGTTTCTAGCTCAGGTAGGAGATCGAAGTAACCGTACCCCATACAGTCAAGCCCAACCAAAGAAAATATAAAAATCATGTTGAGCCATGTGCTCACTTTATAATATTATAATATCATAGGCTATGGATGATTTTAATACCGACTTGACATAGAAAGAGGAAAAAAACTGAAAACATAGAGACATCTCTCTGGCCTCTCTTTTATTATAGTATCACAAACCTCTTCCTTTTTCATAACTTCATTCTAGATGAATTATGAGGGGCGGTCTTACTGTCTTCCTCCTTCACGTTCGTCGTCAAATCGGCCAGAAAAATGCTAAGAGAATAAATAAGCTTTGAGAGGAAGCCTTAGAGAGCCTTCCGTGACGAGGAGGCATTGATACTACTTACCATAAGAACAATTCAGTCCCGACAAGAGACGATGGAGTTCCTCTCGTCCAGGAATCCTGTCGAATAAGTGACTCCGAACACAGGGGGGAACTCCGTATCAAGGTTCATCCTCTAGAGTTAAATAACTCGAGCTGTTTAAAGTAACGCAATAATAATAATAACAGCTTTGTTATGAAAAGGGAGAGGTTTGTCGTACTCTAATAAAAGAGAGGCCAGAGAGATGTTCTCTATGTTTTCAGTTTTTTTCTCTTTCTATGTCAAGTCGGTATTAAAATCATCCAAAGCCAGATCATATAGGATTATTATAAAATACAAATAGGTTGGTGAGGATTTTTACAAATCCGGTTTGATTGCCTTTACTTATTGTTTCGGAATGCTCAAAAAAGTAGATTTACTCAAAGTAGTATATTACTTTTGTGAAGTAATAACTAATATTGAAAAAAGATATTACTACGCAGTAAAAAGTAGTATATGACTTACTACTTTAAAGTATTATTCGACCAACTCTGCCGACAACAAACTGATAAAATGTATAATAATACTCTAAATCGAGTTGGATGATTTCCTCCTGAATATTATTTGGACGGAACGCAAAAAGACAATTTTTAGCGTTCCGTTCAGTT
>CP045900.1:13061621-13142844 GCA_013387185.1 Caligus rogercresseyi
TGTGGGGGGGAGAAGAATACTACTCAGTAATGAGACAATCCAAGGAGAGTGATATACCTTGGCGCGGCATGCATTTTTTTGTGTGTGTGATCCGGCTAAGAGAGGGAGAGAGACGTCGAATGAAGTTTTAATTCATTAGTAGAGATTTAAAAAATGTGATGCTTTTTGAACCATGATTGGTTGAATGAGGAGGAAGTTTAATAACAATAAAAATATTTGGCATTATACTCTTAAGTGTCACTTCACTTGTGGCTGTTGAGGAGTCAACATTAGCTGAGAGATAGGGAAGATCATTCTTGTAAATACTAATTTTCTCTTCTTCATGAGCATACATACATGTCATTCTCGAATCCTTTGAATGAACCCCTCCTATACCACATACTAATGAATGAAGGAGCTCTTCTTACTAAAGGAAAAAATGATGTTTAATTTTTGCTCAATTCTTTTGACAAATGGATCATCATGACACGAATATCGAACGTAGACAAAGAAAGAAACAGCGTATGAAAATAAAATCATTGATGAGTATGCGAGAGCACATTCTTTCCATTCCAAATACTCACCATAGTTAAAAAGTGTGAATCTCTGCATACAACGCAGAAGCTCAAACTTATTGATTAGTACCCTTTCCTTAAGTATTTCCTCTAGTAGTGCCCGAGTCTGTCTGTGCAGTGAGTGTGTACACTTAAACAGAGTACGCCTGCGCAGATTCAAAAACCATTTTCCCTTGAGCCGTGCGCTCATACATATACAAAGGAGCCCAAGGGGAGGTCTACCAGAGAGAGAGAAAGAGAGAAATGCACTTATTACCTTGCTAATGCAAGTGAGTCACTCTTAAATATATTTGAATCTAAGCCTGTCGTACTTTAAAAGGATACATTAATGCATTGAGGAAAACGAACTTTAAATACTCCTGTAATGAGTACGATCCTGATAAAGAGGTATTTGTACTACGACATGATATATAATAACAATAAACATTTATAATGTATTTATTAACTAGTTTCTATAATATTTTTTTATGTTTTGTCACATTTTCTTAAGCTGTTAGATTTCCATTATCATACACCATAATGGATCGTCACCCTGACTATAAGATGCATATCAATGGTCTAATAAACGGGTGTGATTCTCTTTTTTGTGGACGTAGGGTATACAGACTCACCGGCGTTGAAGAGAGAGAGAGATCCTTTTTATATTGTATATACAAACTATTACATACTAAAAAAAATAAGAGAATATAGAATACTACTATTTTTTCATATATATGATATTTTTTCTTGGGAGAGAGTTGGGCTGTCATTAACTGAGGAAGAAGTGTTATTCCTTCAGTTTGACTCAAGAGAAGCTAGAGCTATATGAGAGGTGTGAATACCTATAAGTGGTTCTCGCAGGTTGTTTGTAGTGTATAGTTTTGGATTTATTTTGCAGTGTTGTGAGTCTTCCTCCACCAGTTCATATATTTGAATTCTTCTTCTTTGAATGAGGTGTTTAATTAAATGACATTGAGTGGTGCCAGAATGTACCCCAAGGAAAATCCAGTGGAGCACCATCGGATGCACAAGCGCGAGAAAAGTTAGTTGATTTCCTTATATTAAATATTCAAGTGCAACTACTTAATTAAATTTGTATTAAAATATTTTGTATCAATGTTTATACTTTATCTATAAGAATTTAATAACAAATGATATATTTAAATGGCGCTTATATGAACCTTTTTTATGCTAATCTCGGATTGATTAACCATTCATTAATGTCATGGATCCCTAACTTGCAGCTTGACGTCCAAGTTCGAACTCACACATCGTTTATCGGATTTTTAAACCCTAAATCATTGAAATATTTTTAATTTTTGATATGGGGATTCTTTTTGTACCACTGCATATTTTTTTTATGTTTTTGAAACGTACTTTATTTGATTTGACAGTCAGATGTTTGATAATATGGAGACGCTGATATATTGAATTGATAAAATCATAACTCAAATTCGACAATATGATGTTTCTGACCTTTTAGATTTAGGATTTATTCCCTTCTAACTGAACCTCTTTGAATTTTAGCTGAATAACTCTGGTTTACTCCGATCATTTTTGGATATTTACCTATTTGAAAACTTTCAGTCAGCCAGCTAATTGTTCTCATGCAATTTAACTGTTTACGGGATTTTTTAAAGCAATTTGTTTCTTTGAGCGTCATATTCGCTACACTAATACTTAGCTTGTATATATATATATGTATATATATATATATATATATATACTAATATATATATATATATATATATATATATATATATATATATATATATATATATATATATCCGGGCCGGCTCAAACGGGGCCGTGACTTTAATATATTCGTTCGTCGTTGTTTAAAAAATCATACAATAACTTGCAGGTTTGTACTTATCATTCTGAAAGTGACGACGTTTTTACAAAATAATTGTTCCCATCAAAAGGTTTCAAAATATTAAAAAATTTAATACAGTAGTGTTGTACTTTTTGATAGGAAAAATTATTTCAGTCTTCACTTTAGAAGGACGAATAACATTTTTTCCGCAAACGTCAACAACGTCTTAGTTAGAGGGCGCTATGATCGTTTACTTATATATATATAAACATATATCTATCAATTTATCGATGTGTCCGGTCCCGGAGATTTTTAAATAACGGGCCGGGAAGTCCAAAATAGGCGGTAATCGGGCCGGGTACCCGGTCGTTTCCTATATATATTATTATATTATATAATAGATATATAGATATTATATATATAAAATAAATATAGATATATAATTATATATATATATATATATATATATCTATTTTATATATATATATAGATATAAACATGATTATAAATTCTATAATAGATTATTAGATATATATAGAGTATAATTAGATGTTTTTTTAAAACAACGACAGAAACGAATATATAAAGTCCGGGCCCGTTGAGCCCGGCCCGGATATTATATATATATAAACATATATCTAATATAACATATCTATCTATCTATTATATATATATATATATATGGTATATATCTATATATTATTTTATACATATATTTTAAATCTGGTAAATGAATATTTTTTTAAATCTTATCGTCAGAGTGATCATTCATTTATCGGCAGGTATAAAACAAATTGAACCATCATTTCCCCCTGAAAATGAAGAGTTGTTTTCTATAATGAATGATAATAGGTGTTATGAATAGTTTATCCAAAGGATTCGTAAATGACAATCATTAAGGCCCATGAGGAAAGACTCTAAGTTTGTTCCGGATGAAATTCTTATCTCTGAGTTGATATTCACACTTCAACTGTCAGGAATGACGTGATGCCTTATTTTATACTGACAACTGGTTTGATCGTCATTGTTGCTCCTTGCCTTAAACTAATTGAATGCGAGCCTGAATAACTTGCATTATCTGTTATCTGAACACGTCAATGTTTAATTTTTAATTTTAATAATATCATAAGGTTATCTCAGTGTGTAAAGGCGTTTACAGCTCTCGACTTCCGAGAGGGGAAGATCAATTATTACCAACCTCAATGATAAGATCCAAAATTTGATAGACTAATTTCAACGCTAGTATGCTTACTTTGATTCTCATGCTTGTAATTCCATCGAACCAAATAGGCAAAAAAATATAATAATATCAAAGAGAGTATCAGTGTAATTTAAAAAACCTGGCATTGTACGTGGAAATAAACACTTTAATCTATAAAAATATATACATGCTTTTCCTTTGATTGTCTCATTTAAGTACAACCCTTTTTTATTGTGATTAATCAATTAAAGTATTTAACTTTCATAACTTAACTTCATAAATAGTTTAACCTAATTTTAATTTCGTGCGTAAAGGTTAAAATGAAATTTTACCTCTCTTAAACCTAGGACCATTTATGTGGTTGGCATGGAAATATGTCATTCTCTCTGTATTAGAGTGAGTTGTAGAAAATTATATTGCCGCAATCCAAAATCCTTTCCCATCAAGAGTTGAGGCAATAATGATATTTATAATAGAAAAAGGAAGAGGTTTGTGATTAATTTCATACTACCTATATAATCAAAGAGATGTCAGACAGATGCAAGAAAGAGGTCTCCTTGTTTTCTAATCGACAGCAGTTTTTTCTCTTTCTATGTCATTTCGGTAAAAAATAATTCCTTGCCATTATGAAAGATAGAGAAAAAAAGAGTATCCGTTGAGCAATTTATTCGCTCGACCGATTACTTAAATTAAAACTTCAGCATTGAGAGTCAAACCAACTTTACTTGAATATTGAAATGAGAAAGAACGAAAAAATAATATTTATAAATTGATATTTGATTGGCTCCAAAGTAGATAGCTGACAATGGGACGGGGAAAAAGACTGGAATTTACGACGAATTAAACTCTAAGGATAGATGAATACAACATTCATAGAGGCTCAAACGATCAGTGCAACGTTTCATTATCAAGATCTAGATATCTTAGTTGGATACATATATTGGTTTTTTGGAACGTTGCATTTATAAACGATAAAAACTTATAATGATGGTTCATGGACCAGAATATTCTGGTAAGATATGAGCAAATTGCTTGACCAAAATCCTTAAAACTTAAGGACAGAAATACAGTTTATCTAGCTGAAGTTTGGTTTTAAGGGAGCTAAAATTGATAAGCAATCAATACTAATCCTTTCTGAGAGAATGTTGGCCCTCAATTGTTTGGACCAAGGAACAGGTCACTTCTAAAGTGCAAAAAAAAATCACTGTAAAGATACCAGTAATAAGTCTCATATGACTAAAGACAGTGGCTTGCGGGGAGACTTTGGAGTCTTTGATGTCATCAGTCGGATTTACCGATAGTAATCCCTGCAGTAAGAGTCTGATCATTGATGGCCTCAGTGCATCCATCACCTTCTAAAGGCTCACTGCAAGTCCTGCGGTAACACCTGAACATGTGCCAGCTCTCAAAGGGTCTTTAAAAATATGGAGTGTCTTATTACCAGGGTTATAGGAATTTGGAGCAAAAATATAATGTCGTATATTCCCAAAAATATGCGGAAAAATGAACTAAATAGGTAGAAAAAATACGCAAAAAGGCTATATAAGCGGGGAAAATATAAAAATATGCATTCTGGGCGAAAAATGACGACTTTTCAATAGAAAAATGTTCAACAAATGTTTGTTAATGTCATTTTGGATAAAAGTGACAGCGTTTTTTAGTCCACAAAAGTCGCTCTTGTGTAGACTTTTTTCTTAGAAAAAAAGAAGTTGCAACCTCCTCAAAATATGCGATATATATGCGAAAATGCGTTATGTGTTATGTCGTCACTACGGATGATAAAATCCCTCTCGTTTGCTTCGTAATTTATTTGATTCTCATAATATCTACAACTTTCGTTAAGTGGGGACCCATTTTGGTTATTCTCATTTTATTAAATAAAAACATTGTTTTCAAACATTCACTCCTTCCTCTTGAATCTTCTTTTAGTCCGAATAAATTATTCCAAAAGAATTATTTTATGGACATCAAAAAAAAAAAAAATATGAGTCAATAAATATTATGAAAATAACATACTTGACTCAAAAGATAAATGTTATTTCAAACGAAAATATAATGTTACAAAATACTATAGTCATTTATGTATTCTAAATAAAAATAAGTAGATACACTTTTAACTCATATTTATATATTTTGGTGATAAGAAAGAATCCTAGTAATACATTATAATATTCATATTAAAGTTATAAGTTGGAGCTTTATATTTTGGTAAAACGCTACTTAAGTCTTTATCCTTTTACATACAATATAGCATTAGTCTTCGTGATAAAAAACCACATCTCATATATTTGTAAATGCTCAAAATATCAGCTTAAGACCTTGCTTGTTGGTAATGGGATAAGTTTCTTGCTTATGAAAAGAAAATGCTAGCTTGTTTTAAACTTTTAACTATATCATTGATTATTTTAGGACAAAGTATGTTTAAAAATATATATATTAAAACAAATTGTTTAGTTGGGAACACTCTTTTATTCTATAGTCAAATGGATGATCCGTTTACCCCAAGGTGACTATATACAGGCGTAACTGTAATTCAATGTTATGGAAAGTGCGTAAGACGTGTTCAACTCTCAATGTTGGGGGCGAAGGTTCGAATTCCCAGAGGGGATGGTCATTTTGGTCTATCTCATTGATAATATCTTAGGTTTGATAGACTAATTTTTATGCTATAAAGCTTATTAATATTCAGTTGGATGCAAGTCTGTCGAATTATATGTGCAAAAAAAAGTTATTGATATGACTAAAAAGTACAACAAATCATTAGGTAATGAAACCCGTGTTGGAGTCGACATATGATATGAACCATAGGTTGAGAATTCGACAGGGGCTAATCCTTATTCATACATAATTTGGAGCAAACTACAGACGAATATCAAGGTTGTCAATGTATGTATTAAGTATAAAGAATGGATCCTAGTAGTAAAGGAAGTCGGGGAAATGAGAGGAACGTTTTGGAGTTCCATTTAAAATGCATAAAATCCTTACTAGTCACTTAACTATATAAATTTATCACAAATTTCATTTCTTACTTACTTTTCATTTTTAAAAGTGACTTCAGTGCATTTTTTTGCTAATATCAATATCAATTTTCCTTTTCTTTTCCTTTTCATTTTTACGAAGCTAGTTAAACTTTGGCACAAAAAGGAGGAAGTTCCTATTACACCTGTGTATAATCACCTGGATTTGTCATATGTGATACAAGGCAGAGAATACTTTAACTTGGAATAGGAACTCCTTCCTTTTTATGACAATGTTTATCTACTTTTGTAAAAAAAAGAAAAGGGAAAAGAAAGGAGTTCCTATTTCAAGCTATAGTATTCCCTGCCTTATATCACATATAATAAATCCAGGTAATTATACACATATGTAACTTTAATTCAATTGAGTTATTGACATTAGTAAAAAAGTGCACTGAAGTCACTTTTAAGAATGAAAGTAAAAAAAAATAATAAAAGAAATGAAATTTCCCTTTTCTTTTTTACGAAGGTAGTTAAACTTTGGGATAAACAGGAGGAAGTTCCTATTCCAGGTTATGGTATTCCCCGTATAAGGATATTCCATACAAAGGATTCATAAATGATAAAATCCAGGCCCATGAGAAAATATAATCAGCATTTTTAAGGATGATATTCTTATCTCTGAGTTAATGTTCACTCATGTCTAATTTCCTAATGCCAACGGATTTTTTATTGCCGCTTCTTTTCTGCCCACCCATCACGGTCGATAATAAAGTCCATAGTATCTTTATGCATATTTAACAAGGTCTACTGATGGGAAAAAAGTCAGAAATGTGTATTAAAAAATATTAAATGACATAATAGTATTCGTTTTTAAGTTTTTGCGAGGAGTTAGTAGATAATTAACACTGTCTTGTCATCATTAGACATTCGTTAACTTTTAGCTGACAATTTCATCCCTAGACCAAGATTTAAAAAGACTTGATTACGGATGATATTAATAATTTAAATAACATACCAAACTAGAAACACTCAGAGAGTGCAAACCTCCGCCGATCCCCACCAAATGAATCACTTGGTCTTTTTGTCATTTCCAACCCTCTACGCACTGTCCCTTTATTTACACTTTAGAGGTACATGGAAAGAAAAAGAAACTGACGTCATCAAAGAGGAGAGCACAGAACAGCGACATCTATTGGCAGAGTAGGCTAACTTGAAATATTTATTAGCATTTAGCTCATTTTGCATCTTAAAGAAGCACTCAGAGATACCAAAATTTAATCACTTGTTTTTTTTTGGCATTTCCAACAACTCCACAAAGTTTCATTCGAATCCGTTCCACACTTTTGAGTTATCCTGCTGACAAACAAACAAACAAACCGACCAACAAACCAACGCCAGTGAAAACAATACTTCCTTCGGCGGACGTAATAAAAACACGGAAAATACAGGATAAAATACAGTTTGAATATGGACCCCTTTTTATTTTGTATTATTATTGCATTTTTAAACCTTGCCTTAATTGAATTTCATATTAGTTGTTCATTGATATGTCTCTTTGGGATGAATCCCTTTTTGGGGCCTATCAGCCACAACATTAATTGTTTACATTTATGCTTTTTCCTGAATGATTTGGCGGCCTCAATTGACTAAGGTTGAAAGTAACTATTTTAGGCCACCTTGTTTGTGATGACTTGAAAAGGACTCTGAATACTTTAAAAAAATAATAATATAAACGAGACAGAAGGAATTAAATAGTATCCACAAGGATGAAGGTAAAGCTATCAATTCAGCCAAATCTGTTGTGTCATTTGAATGGTTTCTTGTGACAAGACTCAATCTTTGAGGGGGTTATTCATTTGATAGCTCTAGTTTTGTTATTTTTTCCATACCCTCTGAGGTCTATAGACAAAATGCCGAACCTATTAATTGATACACTAACAAAAGATCGAATTTACAATACGGGTCTTGTCAAGCGACGCTCATTACGTGGATTTTTGTGTAATTCTACGACCCTCAGATGCAAATATGAGTCTCTTTCGTTTGAGTAGAATAACTAACGTCTTTCATCCGCCATGTGAAATCGAATTCGACATTAATAAATCTATTCCGTGACTCTGCTCTTCTCTTATCAATGCGTGACCTATTTTCTATGGGTTTTATAATTAGAGTTCAGAGAAAATAAATAAGTAAAAATAACACTTACTTAACATTGTATTTTTATTTTTCAGGTTGGCCCTCTATGTATACGAGTATTTACTTCATGTTGGAGCACAAAAAGCCGCACAAACATTCTTAAACGAAGTAAGTTCCAATATTTATATTATAATCCGATAATATCATTTAAGATATTTACCTGCATTCCAAATTTTAATCAAACCCTCTGCAGATGTTGAATTTCAGACCATTAATTGAATTATGAATGTTACCTCTGTGTAGATATTAGTTTGTCTTGTTTTTCATCCATAGATTCGATGGGAGAAGAATATCACATTAGGCGAGCCTCCAGGCTTCCTGCACTCGTGGTGGTGGTAAGTAAAATAAATAATAAGTGCATCTTTCTGCATTTTAAATTATCATATTAATTTATTGAGTGCTTATCGAACATATAAAGAAGAGTGGGAAGGGGTGAATGCTATGTTTTTCATGCCGAGAGTATCAAAATAGTAGATATCTTGTATTTTATAATCACCCAATAATATTCAATAGTTAATATTAGACTCTGTATGTTTTAAAACATGTAATTAAGTCCTTGACTTATAATTAAGTTTGGAGAAGCCTCTTTATTGTTTTGTTTCTCTACTTTTATGAACGTGTCAACTGTCGAGCTTCCCTTTTTTTTCTTCTTAGGAGTACTATATATATATATATATATATCAGGCTTGTCAACGGAACGCAAAATTGAACGGCGTTCAGCTGAACGCACGTTCAATGAACGGATCGCTGAACGGAACGTAACTTTTTTTGAACGCTGAACGTTGAACGCAAAAAAAAGAGTTCTGCGTTCAGCGTTCAATTTTCCCCAACATTTCAACGTAGTTTTGATTAAGTATTTTTTTCTGGGATATAAACAAGGGATGAAATATTATGAGAAGAACTTATAAACTACTCTCTCAAGAACTCTCTATAGAATAGTGAAGCACTTTTTTTAAATTTTACCCCAAGTGACCAAAATTTACACACAATTGAATTACCTTTTTTTCATTCATTCTTATTACAAGATAGAGTATTTAGGTATGCAACTATCAGGAAACGACCGGTTCCTAAAAAAAAATTTGAAAGGAATTTTTCGAAATACTCTTTTCTAAAAAAAACTTTTTTTGGAAATTCTTTTTTTTTAAATGTCGACACTCTTTTTGGAATTTCTTTTATTAAAAAAGTCATCACTTCTTTTCCAAAAAAAACGTCGTCACTTTGTTTGGAGATTCTTTTCTAAAAAAGGTCATCACTTCCTTTCTAAAAAAAGTCGTCACTTTGTTTGGAGATTATTTAAAAAAAAGTCACTTTGTTTGGAGATTCTTAAAAAACGTCGTCACTTATTTTGATTTGGAAATTCTTTTATTAAAAAACCGTCGTCACTTATTTGGGAAATTATTTTCTAAAAAAGACCCTCTTATGTTGTGAATATAGACGTTCTGCGGACCCCAGATTGGGAACCCCTGGGTTAGATCCAGTCAACAAATTTATATCGTTTGAAAATCGGTTTGGGATCATTTTTATTATAAAAACCCTAAATAGTACTTCCATTTTTCAAAATTACAAAAAATATATTTTTAAATATTTGAACGCTAACGGAACGCTGACTGCAAAAACATTGAACGGAACGCTATTTTTTTAAACACTGAACGGAACGCTGAACGCAAAAAAAGCTGAAGGCTCACAAGCCTGATATATATATATATATATATATATATATATATATAATCTCTATGCCCATTCTCCACCAATTTAACTTTTATGGTATCCGATTTGATAAAACGGCAAAAAATGTCTCCTCTGTTCCATTATCACTGATTGATATTTCTATGGCAACGCATGCAAGCTCAACAAGCTCAAGGGAGTGCAATAGCCGTGTGCGTTAAGGCGTGTTCGAATCCCGAGAGGGGATGATCATTTTTAGTCTGCCTCATTGATAAGATCCTAGGTTCGATAGACTACATAATTTTAATACTATTATGCTTATTTTTATCCTGACGGATGCAATTATATCGAACCATATAGGCAAAAAAACAAACAGCAAAAAACAAAAAAACAATGAACATATTTTCTTCTGAAAACTCTGATTTCCTTATGAACTTTTGTTTGTACATCTTATTGTCAGCGGTGGATTATCGTTCTTTATCAGTAGGGATAACAAAAAGCTACTTCATGAAAGCTCATCAATAAGCATAATTTTTTCAGTTGATAACTCATTATTTTTATATGTCTATTAGTCAGTGGTGTGATCTAATTATCGAGATATATGAATGAACAAAATCAATATACATTATTTTCCTGATTATGAGGAGTTGTTTTATTATATTAATATTATTAGATGATTGTGAAGGATTCGTAAATTACATCCACGGAGTCCCATGAGAAAAAACTATTTTTGTTTTTAAGGATGATATAAAGCTCTCTGAATTGATGTTAGTACCTTTACAGATGTTATATTCCAACTGCTTTATTAATTATTGAATCATCTTTTCCTACAACCAATCATGTTCCACGAAAAGGTTCTCGCTTATTATCCTCTATGATGATAAAACAAATAATTCTTTTATTTTGCCTGAAAATGTGGAGTTGCTTATTTAGTGGATACTTAATAACCATAGCCAATTGGTATAAGAGCTTATTGAAAGGACTAATTGTTCCAATGGATATTCATCGCTGTCCAGAAGAAAATACAGCATTCTAAAGAATGAAATTCGAGACTTTGAGTTGATGTTTCCACCTCAACAAATAACTGTTTTTTTAATTATCGTTTCAGTTTCTAGAACGGAATGACAATATGATATCCTTATTCATTGATCGTAATTTTCTTTTCAGCGTATTTTGGGACCTTTATTGTGCAGCACCGGAGCGCCGTGACACGTGTGACCATAGCAGTGAGGCCAAGGCCTTTCATGACTACGTAAGAAACGTTTTTCTCCATTATATATTTTTTGCATTATTTTAAATAATTGTCAAACTAAAGCTCTCTCATTTTTGTGAGGCATGTGAAAGGCCTTTATATATATATAATTCCTTTTGATTATTAATAAAAATAATTGATTGCTTATTCTTTAACTCTTCTAATGAGCTTATTTATGCCTTAGGGATTCGTCAACTCCGGATATAGCGTCAATGGCCTTCCTCCACACGTAAGTTCAGTTTTTTTAAAGCCTTCATTTTAAGTATAAACATGGAATTCAAATGATATATTTAAAAAAAATCTTCTCTCATTTAAAAAAATGAGAGTTCGGCCAATGACATTAAGAGGTCATGTGGCACCAGATGATGTTATGGCAATACACTTTGAGAGCTTTTAGTAATGAAGGGTACTTGAGCCAAACAAATATGTACAATATCTATGTGCACTAGATCTACGCATGCGAATAATATTAAAAAGGATATAAATGCTAATGGACAAAATTTGAACCGTTGGGCGGCATGCTTTTCTTTTTAGAATTATGCATAGAGATAGAGAAAAGGTGGTGCTTTTTGAAACGTGATATGTTGAAAGAAGAAGAGAGTGAAAAATAATATAAGGGTGTTAGCATAATTAGCTACTAAGTATCACTTAACTCGTGGCTGATAAAAAATGAATATCAATTCAGAAAGACGAAAACCATCATTAAAAATACTAATTGTCTCTTCTTCATGGGCTTCGATCCTTGTCATTTATTAATCCTTTGAATGAACGCCTCAAGTTTGACATATTATTATTAATTAATATATCAACTGTTCATACTCATTAAAAAATAATATTTATTTGGTTTGCTAATAATTATCGATAAATGAATCATCATTCTGACTATCGGACGTAGATATAGAAAGAAAACAATGTTATCAAATGGAAAAATCATGTTTATTGATGCGTTTGGGAGAACAAATTCACCCATAAACATATTCCTTCAGTAATATTTACAGGTTTTTTTTCTTTTTTAGTCAGAGTGATTATCCATTTATCGACAATTATGGGAAATAAGATAAACATTATCTCTTCCTTGGGTATGAGCAGCTACTTCATTCAATTAAATAGTAATATGTGAAACCAGGCTTGTGGGCGCTCGCATCCTTAGAGTTCGTTCGTTTGCCCGTTCGATTAAAAAAAAAATATTCGTCCGTTCAATTTTTTAGCGTTCATTGAAAAAATATCAATTATTTCTTAATTCAACTTAGGAAAAAATCCATTATTAAAAAAACGTCCTCACTTTTATCCCAAAATGACTCGGAGTAATTTCAATTGCACTTCTATAAGTAAAAAAAAAAACGTCTTCACTTTTTTCTGAAGTGACATAGGCAACATTGATTGAACTTCTTGTATAAAAAACGTCCACACAAAGACAATATAAATTTAACGGACGAACGCCAACCAAAAATCCGTTCCTCCGCTCATTTATAATCCGATCAGGCGTTCAATTTTTAACGTGGGTTCGCGAACAGCATTCGTTTTTCCGTTCAATCCACAACCCCGTGTGAATGGAGGAGTCCATTCAAGGATTTGCAAGTGATATGATGCCATGAGACGAAATAACTTGTATTTTTAAGGCTAATGTTATTATCTCTGAATATATGTTCGCTCTTCAACAGCCACGAGTGAAGTGATACTTTATTGTATATATAATGCCAATCACTTTTTATTATTATTGATTGCACGTCTTTTCATTCAATACCTCTCATTAAAAAAATATCACCTTTTTCTTATCCCAAGCTGTGAACTGTGACCAAGTTTCATGCGTAGACCTAATGTTTATAAACCTTGATATTATATGTAATAAAAGAAACCATCGATTTGATCAAATAGATTTGATAGCCTCTGTCAAGGAATACTAGATTCTACGGTTTTAGTAATGTTATTATTTGTCTCGGTAGATTTCTGGCGAATAAATACAAGTATTTTATGTATTCACTATTCATTGTTTGGTCTAGCCAGTTCCAAATCTTAAAGGAACTTGTAATCGGTTTAAACTACAGAAATGGTTCGGAAATGTTGGTACGGAACCCAGTTCAAAAATGGTTGAAATGACGGTTTGGGAACGATTCCGAACCTTGAACATATTTCAAAACTGCATTGCACGATGATTTAATGATGTTTATCAATATTGGTTTTTATCTCTCGAAGAAAATCAAAGATTGCCCCCAATATTTAGAGTTGAACAATCTACTTCTGAGTTATGGTGTTACCTTAGGGAAATATAATGAATGAAATGTCTCCTCCTGTCATACTTGAAAATAACTTGGATCTTTATTTTTAAAGCATCCTGGCAATCCCATGATGGCCGGTGGTGGCATGCCTCCGAGAATGACTCCTCCTCGTGGTCCGGGACCAATGGGAGGTGGTCCCATGGGTCCCTACGGCATGCGAGGGCCCCCTCCACCACCCCTGGACACATGGCTCCCATGGGAGGACGACCACCATGGCCGCCAACTGCAGTAAGTAAATTCCTTATTTAACAAAATATATGAAATCCGGGAAAGGAGATACATGAATCATAGTGGTTTAAATCATAGGCGTAGGAGACAGGGGGGCAACTGCCCCCCCCCCCAAAAAAAAAAAAAAAAAAATTCGGTTGAGATATCAAATCGGGCAAATTGGTTGATGTATTCGGGCATTGAAGTTGAAGAAGAAAATATGAAATTATGAAAGCAACTGGATTTTGAATTATAACCAAATTAATTTAATGTAATGAATAGTATGCAGTTACTATTACGAAAATATTAATCTAGATAGCTTTCTTCATTCGATTATTTCTTCACCGATTTAACAGTTCTTATAAATTCGGGCAAATTGAATGCTGCCCCCCCGAACCAAACATCTCCCCTACGCTTATGGTTTAAATGACATTAAATAAAGTAAATGCGTTGTGTTATTAAACATATTGTACTCTATTGGTACTCTAGTATTCAAATATAGTAATATTCATTGGCAGCCATTTTACTGTTACTTTGTTACACCAATTACTATGTAAACAAACGAGCTTAGAAGGACATAGTGGTCAGCGGAGTTGATGTAAAAAAAAGAAAGGAATAATGTAAATAGTTAACCAAATGAAGCGTTTTTTATCTTTTATTTTTTATTGATTTGATTCATATCACAATATTTAATAAATCACAAAATAAAACCAATTATATCTAAATGCCTCTTGGTTTTTGTCAATAGTCATTGGAGGACTGTGTAGGCATGCATCAGCTAACTGGAAAATAAATGGACAAAATATTTTTACTTTTTATGTTGTTAGAGTTTCCACACTTTCCTTCTAGGTTATTGAATACAAACTAGATAAAATGAAAAAGAAGTAATATTATTACTATTATTGGTACATAAGTACACTTTATTTATCTTTCAAAATTATTCAACAAAAATTTAATTTTTTTATACAATTCGAAGGAATGGCAACATTTAGTGATTAAAACATTTAAGTGGGGTTCAACTTTCTCTGGCAGGAAGTGCGTTGTAACATCTTAATATAAATAAATTTGTTGTAATTTTTTTGTTAAAAAATTGATTCCTTTTTGGTTTGGACCCTTGTAAGAATAAGCCAAATATTTTTTGGTGTAAACTACTTTGTAAAAAGTATTTTATTAAACCTTCTGTTGAGTGTCTAGTTCTGAGGTCGGCAAATAGTGGCTCCGCCATCCATTCTGTCTGGCTTGATTTTGATTTAAAAAATAATAGTTTATCAACCCCATATAAAATATTATAAGACATATATCGATTTCGAAGGAGTCATTAAGGATGGAGGATAGTCCTAAAATGACATTTTTAAAGGTGGAACATCTGTATGGTTATCCATGATGTACAGGTTGCAACGATACACGAGATGCAGTAGACGGCATAAACCAGGGAACATAGGCACATATATATATATATATAGGGATATTTTCTCAAATCACCTATGTTTACAAATTTAGGTTGTTCTGATGACGTCTCACACAGGCTGCCAACTGCATTCCTGGAAGAGTATTAATATAGCCAACCTATTAAAAAAAAGGAAAAGAAAGAGAGAAGAAGAGGAAAGAGTGATTGACGTCACAAATCAACTATCGAACGTTATCCCTATTGTTGTTCATTTCTCCGAGCCCCTTTTAACTTTGAGCATTGTTCTTATTTTCATTAACTTATACATCAATAAAGGATTGAGTTATGTATATTTAAATAAATCTCATAATAGGATATTTTAATATTGAATAATCAGTTTATCATAGGTAACAATAGGGATAACGTTCGATAGTTGATTTGTGACAATGTAAATCACTCTTTCCTCTTCTTTCTCTCTTCTTTTCCTTTTCTTAATAGGTTGGCTATATTAATACTCTTCCAGGAATGCAGTTGGCAGCCTGTGTGAGACGTCATCACAACAACCTAAATTTGTAAACATAGGTGATTTGAAAAATATCCCCATATATATATATATATATATATATAGGGTTGTTCTTATTTTTCAAATATTTGAAATGTTAGCAACTTTGTGGATTTTCTGTTTCTTGGTGATAAAAGAAGACGACATACAAAGTTTGAACAAAATCGGTCAACATTACGAGGTCGCGCAACGAGGTCAAAGTTTTAAAATTTAGTAAAAATATAGTTTTCCGCAAATTTCTCTTCAAAATGGTGGACGTTACAGACTTCAATAATATTATTAATTTAAAGGAAATCTAATTTACTACCAGACGTATGTTTGATGTTTTTTAATAAAACAAATTTTTCAGTAAAAACAAAGAAAAAAATGAAGTGTGTATTGTTAGCTTATTTGTAGCTTTTTTGTGTCAATTAACTTCACTCGCCTGTAGAAGATGACTTGTTCGCTTCAGAGTAAAATAATACTTTTAAGTTTAGTAAAACTTTAGATGATAAATCCAAAAATGACCTTGGTTGCATTCTATCAATTCAGAATTCAGTACAATCTGAGTTTATATCATATGATTCAGAGCCTGTATTGACCTATAAGAAATCGATTATGAAAAAAATAAATCATAATGTGTTTCTTAGATGTGCGTCAAGATCCTCTCAAAATTTTACTTTGTCTCTGACGCATTTATAATCCATTATATGCGTCATTTTGTACGCAAGATAGGCTTTTTTAATGTACATATAACTCTCTACTTATTAAATTGATATGATTTAGTATACCAAAATATTAAAGCTGGTTAACCAAGCTTTCATTTGATATTTTTGTGTTCTAAAAATCGCTATACTTTAAGAGATATAAGCAAATACGTACTCTCCCCCAAAAATTGATCTCGATTACCATTTGGTAACGGCAGTTACCTGGACTATGCTTTTGGATAGAAGTGAGGCAAAATACTCCCTCTTCTCTTTCTATCCAGGTAACACTAACAGCGTTACCATAATCGTATATTCTCATATCAAAAGATCAATTTTTGGGGGAGTGTAATTTGCTTATATCTCTTAAAGTATAGCGATTTTTAGAACACCAAACATATCAATGAAAGCTTGGTTAAGCTTAATATTTTGGTATACTAAAATTTAATAAGTAGAGAGTTATATGTACATTAAAAAAAGCCTATTTCGCGTACAAAATGACGCATATAATGGATTATGTATGCGTCAGAGACAAAGTAAAATTTTGAGAGGATACCTTGACGCAAATCTAAGAAACAAATATTATTTATTTTTTTCATAATCGATTTCTTATAGGTCAATACAGGCTCTGAATCATATGATGTAAACTCAGATTGAATTCTGAACTGATAGAATGCAACCAAGGTCATTTTTGGATTTATCATTTAAAGTCTTACT
The DNA here is from genome assembly GCA_013387185.1 of Caligus rogercresseyi. Classification (NCBI taxonomy): domain Eukaryota; kingdom Metazoa; phylum Arthropoda; class Copepoda; order Siphonostomatoida; family Caligidae; genus Caligus; species Caligus rogercresseyi. The sequence continues at coordinate 13,079,074 of CP045900.1, forward strand.
AAACTTAAAATTACTATTTTACTCTGAAGCGAACAAGTCATCTTCAACAGGCGAGTGAAGTTAATTGATACAAAAAAGCTATGAAATAAGGTAACAATACTCTTGCTTTGTTTTTACTGAAAACTTTGTTTTATTAAAAAACATCAAACATACATCTGGTAGTAAATTAGATTTCCTTTATATTAATAATTTTTATTAAAGTCTGTAACGTCCACCATTTTGAAGAAATTTGCGGAAAACTATATTTTTACTAAATTTTTAAAACTTTGACCTCGTTGCGCGACCTCGTAATGTTGACCGATTTTGTTCAAACTTTGTATGTCGTCTTCTTTATCACCAAGAAACAGAAAATCACAATGTTGCTAACATTTCAAACATTTGAAAAATAAGAACAACCCTAATATATATATAGGTATATATATATTTGTATATTTTTTATGAATTTCAAATTGATTTGATTTATTTTATTCAAGAATAAATAATAAATAGTGGACCCTTCTTTAAAAACTTTGGCCAGTGATGCCATTTACTGAAAAATTGACCTGCGTAATAGTCTAATAGTCCTAGTTCAGCTATTACACAGATCGGTGGATTGACTTTAAATTAGACTTATTATATATGCTTTTTCTTCGTATTCTAGGCTGGAATGTCACCGGGCGGCTACCCGGGTCCGCCAAGTGGTGCTTCACAGCCTGGTTCGAGTACACCCATCATGCCTAGTCCACAAGATTCCAATAACTCATCTGGGGACAACATGTATACCCTAATGAAGCCCGCTGGTGGCGGAAACAACATGCCTGGCGTAAGTTATGTACGAGACAAATGTAGATTGTACGAGGGCGGCTTTGTTTTATAATATCATAAATAGCAGAACTCGGACTATAGATTGGTCGATCGGTAGTGCAGGCTCCCCCTTTTCCTAGACGATTTTTTTTCTAGAATGCACCGAGTCCTCCAACAGATAGTAGATTATGCCGTGTGTTTATATTTCTAGGACATGTGTGGCGGCCCTCCTCCCGGCCCAGAGGTTGGTGGCCCACTTGGGGGTCCCCCACCGTCTGGTCCCCCGGGTAATAACGGGGGTGGAAACGGGAATTCTCTCATGAATGGTGGGGATGCCTTGGACAACATGAAAAGCTCTCCAGCACCTGGGACACCTCGAGGAGTCGAAGAGTCCGGAGCCGGGAACCTGAACGAGTTCGGAATGGGACCCGGAGGAACGGGAGGTGGAGGGCCTGGAGGACCAGGAGGCAATCCCGGAGGAGGATCTTTTGGAGGAGGAGAAGTCGTTAAAAATGTAAATAGACTCCATTTCCTCCAAAGCTAACCATTTAAAACTTGCATGTGGTTGACTCAGTAGGCGGTACTCGACGAAGCAAGGAAGAAAGAATTGTATTTATGACCCTATAACTTAATTAATTAGAATTGTTTGTTTTTACTATTAAAATAATAATATACTTTCATAAAACTTAATCTAGAATATGTCAATACACATTTTATTTATGAAATTTTATCCTTAACTCTTACTTTCATGGAACCCTTTTATTGGAAAAGTTTTTCTAAACAAAATTTGAATAATTCTGATTCACGGCAGGAATCATCGACCCAAACTATCTTCCTCTAAATATACCCCAATTCGCTATCCTGGATGTTGGTCATATTTGCAATACTCCTTCCTTGTTCTCGTCTGTCCTTTCATGTTTCATATTAATCCCTGCGTCATATTTATGTTATCTTTAAAAATTGAATAAAAACTATTTAATTTGAATATAAAAAATATATTATTTTGTTTGTAGTCTTCTTTATTTCATAAGTATGTTATTATTATGTTTGGTCCTCTTCGTTTTTCTTCTTCTTTATTAACAAACAAACAAAAAAATCACTTTTTTTGCATGAAAAACCACAACTAATCCTTCGCCTGTGAGAATCACCCAAGGAAAACCTATTAAAAACAAAATATATGTAACGTATGTGAAACCTTCATATCAGAGAGAAGACTAGAGAGACAAAAGGAATACTTATCATTGAGTATAGTCTGTCCCAAAAAATAAATAGAGAGATTGCGTTGACTTGGTGGTGGATAAAGACTATCAGTGTATGGGAAAATATTGATCAAATAAATAAAAATGTCACTAAAGAAATATTTTATTTGTTTAAACTGTAAATCCGTTGATCTGATTCTTCTTGCATAGAAGTATCAGCTACCAATTATATCCTGTTTGTATATATATATTATTGTTATTCTCTTCATTTTAATCATGAGATAGAATATTATGAGAGCGATTGCTTAATATAAAAATAGTTTTAAACTTAAATTAATTTTTGAAAGGCTCTTATCTCAGTTTTAGTATACACAATTGCAAATATATATTTGTTTGGGAGTCATCATTTTATTTCTCTTAAAAGTAAGATTACTAGCAGATTTGGTATTATTGCTGTTTCTATTAGATTTTTAACTAACATTTCCTTTGAGGAGTTCACTTTTCTTTCCTCACATGAGTTTAGTATATCTAACAATAGCCAGCAAAACATGTCTGTTTAGTCATCGGACAAAATTTCCCTTTTAGTCACTCTTTCTTCTCTCTGTTCCAGATGAAAGGCTCATTCATTTAGTATTTTTCCCTTTGTCTTTTTCAGGATCAGAATGAATCAGCAGCGATTCAGAAAATCAAAGAGAGTATGCAAGAGGAAGCCAAGCGTTTCGAGAAGGACGGAGAACATCCAGACTATTCATGCAGTGAAACCTTCCATCTCCTCTCAAGACCAAAGGAATTTATATTGTGTTCGTTCCCACATCTCTCATCAAGTCAGGATTTAAACCAAATATACCACAAACTTTATATGCTCTGTATTGTACTCATTATTTTCCATGTATTTTTTTTATTTAAAAAGAAGTTTCATTTTAGTTATTTGTCATATCAAATAGATTATAATCCTAAATATCATTTTACACAAGAAAAACAAATATTTAATTATTCTTAAAAACAACTAATTTCACTACTTTGGTTATCTATCTTAGAGAAGCAAAAAAGGATAAAAAAACAACTCAAAAACACTCATTAGCGCCAAAAAGGCTTTGAAAAAGTAAACAATATTTCGAGAAGAACAAGGTTTCGTCATTCTAAACGCTGTTAATAGTAATAAAGACTATTGTTTCCATCTGAATTCCTTACTTCTTTGAGACCTTTATCACATCTCCTTCGGAATCTGCGCTCCATGCTTTTATCTTTATACTCTTTGTTCCCAATTATAAAAGCCAATTGGAAGTTAAACCATTTTTGATACATTTACTATTCAATGTTGTCGTCCCAATAACTTAATTTTTTAGTTATTTTAAAATGATGTAAATAAATAGGTCAAAAGTATATGTCTCGCATAAATTTATATTGTAATAATTGAACTAAGGTTTTCCTCATTAAATCCTTGAATACAATGTATTGAAAAGCCTACCTAATATAAATGTTGTGATAAACACAGGGTTTTACATTCTCAAGGTGTACAGCTGTGTACAATATGACAATACTCCAATCGACAGCTCTTTTTTTACTTTTTTTCTCAGTACGATAATAGAATAATCTTAAGAGCATAAGAGGAAATAATAGTTAGGGCAGTTGATATAAAGAAAGGGGAAAAGAATAGGTGAATGTAAATAGTTTCATAAATCAAGCGTTTTTAAAATATGTTATATTTATATTCACAAGTTTTATATAAATATCAAATAAAACAAATAATACTAACATTTGACTAAATTAATTGAATGACATTAGTCAGATGAGTACGAAATGAACATATTTTTCCTTTTCATGCTACTGCTGTCACTTCTTTCTTTCTAAGCTCTTTATTGTAAATTGTTAAATACATTTATTGCTTTAGAAAAATCAAACCAGCGAATTTTTATTTAGGCACCAATAACTAGCCAGAGTATGCAATTGTGCAGAAATGTTTTAGTTATTTCTAAAATAGTCAAACATATCGTTTTTGTATAGCCTAGACCCTGGGGCGGAAGGACGTACACACGTATGTCCTCCACTCCCTAGTCACAGATACCTTGAGGGCAGCCAGACTGCTGTGGCGTTTGACACAAGCCCTGGATGGCATTTGTATCAGCTATAAGCTCTGTGGAGATCAAAAGTTTATTTATCAGCCTCCGGTACGCTGATTATCATGAGGGCGGATTCCATCCTCCAGGAATGCATAGGATGACTTTTTGGACAGCTTGAAGACCTTGTTGATCTATGGGGACATCTTGATCTTCAAAGACCATAGAGATATAAAAGATATAGAGAGCTTATTCCATTCAAAGCAGAGAAACATCGTTCAGCTGTCGCCTGTGCCCAAACTAAAGAAAGTTATTTATACTGCGTCATCGTAAGTTGATCATAAATATATGGGTTTATATTGGGCACAATGACGTATGCCTCTGAAGAATCTAAGAGCTTTCTATGTCTTAATATCTCTATGTCAAAGACTTTTTAAGCAGTCAGTTGACGTAAAATAATATCCCAATGACCTAACAGCCTTGCCTCCTCTTGATACGGTCGATGGAGTCTCTTTCATCATATTGAACAATTAGTCATGTTCATAGATCATTTGTAAATTTTCAATCAACAGCTTCAAGACCTATCTAGATCTTCATCTACTAATATGACCCTAAGGCTTTTCTCTTCTGACATTTTTAAACCATGTATACCAGCTGAAGGTGACATGGAGTGTCAATTTCTGACGTGGCTGTCTTCGCCTGTATCAAAGTTTCAAGCCCAGACCTTTTAGCCCCAATGATGTAGAAAATATGTCTGATTTTATTAGGTAGAGGTTTTGACTACAGCTGCCAAAATAATCTTTCAGCTGAAATTCGCAACATTCCAATATTTAATCACTAGATCTTCATAACTTAGGTCAAAGGCGTGTTTCAAGAGTTTTGGGTACACCAGTATATAAGAGGGTTTCTTATATTATACTTTATTAATATCACATTTGAAATACGGACTCCTACAAAAACAATTTGGGGCCTTGGTAAAGTCATGATAATATAATATTTCTACCATCAAAATTAAAATATGTACAAATGAATCTTTTTATTTATTTAATAAAAGTGATGGCAATATTTTTTCTTCATATTTTGATAGTAACAATAAATAACATCTCACCCATAAATGATTAAATAAGAATAAAATGACATATCATGACTCTCTATTTAGCAACAATGTTATCTTGATTGAACTCCTTCACCTTTTCTTCGCCACCGAAGCGTCTAATGACCTTCAGAATGGTAGAAACAGGCAGGGGCGGCTTCTTAAGCTTCGCCATACCCCTGACCTCCATCCAGTTCTGGCTCTCTGCCCAAGCAGATACCTTGATGTAGGCAAAGCGTTTGTCCGGGACTTTAAACTCTGAGCGGACCTTTTCCGCTGTCTTTAGATCTCCATTTTTAATGAGCTCGTTGAGAGTTTCATGGAGGGACTTTCCGATGAAGCACATCTCGTTTTTGGCCTCGAGGTTGTCTTGAAGGCGAAGGAGTCGGGAGGACTCGTTCACAAGAGCCGGATGCTCAGTGCCCTTGGCCTTACGAAAGTTCTCCGACGATTGTACGAGGATGGCGAGGCGTTCTTCTTGCCTGGAGGATTCCCAGGCACGACGAAATGAGTCTCTTGCGAGAGCAGAAAAGTCGTCCTCTTGGATGTACCACTCGTTCAGAGCGTCTAAATCGTACTGTTGACAATAGTTTTGATACATTATTTTACCTATTTAAAAAATGATAATTTATCATTAAATATTTCTTTTTACAATTCAAAAAATCATTTAAAAAGTATGTGCAAATAAAATACATTTATTAAATTGGTCAATAATATTTTAACTAGTATCATATTTTTGTGAATAACGGTACCGAAAAGTTGGGTTAAGTTTATCCTTACAACGCCCTATTATATACGAGTATGTATTTGCTTTTGTTTAGTGGAGATGATATAATTAGAGTGGAGTTCTACTGGAATTTTTTTGAGGAATTAAAAAGCTATTAGCTATTATATTAGATATATTATTCAATTGTGTTATCATTATATATTCAAATCGCTGGCTGGTTTGAGAAGGCATTACCTTAAGGAGCACCTCAATGAATTTGTTTGAAAAGATAAATCCAGGAAAACCTCAGCAGAAGCATTTTCCAATATTTTTCTATTTATAGTATATATTTATACTTTTCGATACTCTAAATTATATTCTGCTAACTTAATAAATTTCTTTTCAGCTGATCGAACCATAGGCCAAAAAATCAGTTATATTGTTTATTGACGTAAATTTTATAAATTAATATCGATAAAAATATTGTTAAACAAGAAGTCCAATAAAAACATGAGAGCATGTCCCATCTTTTTGGTCCAGTTTCAAAATAGTACCGTTTTGTTTTAAACTTCCGCCAAACGGAAGAAAAAACGACATCAAATATTCATATTACTTCAAAAGGCATGAATGCGAGAAAACTATGACTTACAACTTCTGGAACTGCACTTTGCAACGCAAAATTTTAAATTTTGTCTCGGAAACAAAGAAAAATAGGGAGCAGAGAAAAGGAACTCAAAGTCAACGCAATCACCAAAGTTTAGCAAATAATATTTGCAAAGAGATTGTCGGAGGATGTCGCAGAGATTTAACCAATAATAAATTTACACATGAAAGTTTTACACATTTTTTAGTTCTTTTAGCTTAGATTCTTTTATTAAAAATATTTACTTTCTATTTTAAAGATTTGTTTCATTTTTAGCTGGAATTACTAATTTATCCAAAAAACGTAATACACTAACACAGTTTGGCCATAAAAAATCCAACAGCATAGTAAAATCCCAGAACTCGACTTGTAGACTTTGTTAAAAAGATGAGAAGGCTCCCTCCCGCTTTATTCACATTTTCCGCACAATACAGGATATAGTACAATTTGCGTTGGTAGCTCAAAAAAGAAAACTATTCCTGGAGAAACAACTCTTAAAGTTATAGAATCCTTTATGGCAATATATTTCGCTATAAAGATACTTATTCTTAAATACACTACTTTATGCCGATATCAAATTAAGAAATCAACAAACTCTCCGACGAAAAGGGATTGGAACTCAATTCAATCATAACAAATGAAAACCTCATTGTGCTTGAACGAAATTATAAAGTGTTATACATACAGTAGCATGCATGTCGACCCAACTTACCTAATGGATATTTCCGAATCAGCATGTGGAAATCCGCAGAATTGAGTTTCTGCTTTAATTTAAAGATGACTAGGAATGCTAAATCCCGATCCCCTGTGGCCAATGCCTTGGCCAGTGCCTCGGACTCCTTTCCCAGCTTCATCAATAAAGGTATTTGTCGAACGACACGGACTTCATGCTCCAGGAGGCGAAAGGCCAGCTCGTTCTTTCCGTAGTCCGCGGCTTTGGAAGCTATATCACAGTATGAGATGGAGGGATGGTTTCCCAACTTGGAATGGATGTCACGAGCTGTTGAGGAGTTGTCTTCTTGAATGGAAACCTAACATAAAACAACATAGAGCGCTAAATTGTATGAATAACCAGAAAGGCTAGTAGAGGTAGATATGCAGGAGGAAATTTAGAGAACATTTTTTTTTCCTTTTTAATTAAAGTGTATTTTTAAATTTATTCAAAGATTCGATATTGAAGCAACTTCTATGCCCTTAAGAAAGGATTCTTAAAAGAAAAAAATCAGTTACCATCACAATGTTACACAACATATCGTTAGAATGATGATCGATTTATCGTCAGCTGAAACATAATAGACATTTTATACTTTTCCTGAGTGTTAAAAGCTCCTCTATTTAATGAATAATTGAGGATGCTTTTATGGTAGTTCTCGCTAACTCAGGAACAAACATATATTTTCGCTTGGGAACTCCATTTGCTTTCTCTTTCTACGTCCTATTATCACACAAAGGCTAAAAGATACCAGCAATATTAGGGAAATAGTGTATTTAAAAAATACCATGACATATTTACAATTGAGTGTTTAGTACTGGTGATGGAAACATAGCACATAAAAAAATATAAGGTATAATTATTTTATTGGCTTTGTGAATAAATAAAAAGTTTATTTTTTATAATGAGTTTTTAATGTTAATTTTTAATGTATTTATTGTAAAATGATTTGAAAAAATAGTGGTGAAAATAAGATAAATTTGTACATTAAAGCCTCCACACATAACATAGTGACAGAAGATGACTTGAAAGATATCCCGATAAAGGACTAAAGTCGGTAAAATGACTTACTTTATAGCATGCCCAGTGTGCCAGAACTCGATTGATTCCGTCTTTTTGAGGAATGTCAAGATGAGAGCAAACTCTTGCAGCCACGGGATACAGCCTCCGAGCAAGGAGCCGATCAATGACAACGGGGGTGGAGAGAGCATTATACTGGACTATTGAGAGGGGCATTCCAATGCGAACGTTTCGAAGTGCATTGAGAACACGGAGCATCTTGCACATTTTAGGAAAGCCGTCTGAGGCGTTTTGTACCAGGGTGATGAAAGCCTTTCCAAATTGAGCACTCTTCATGAGGGATTTTTGGTGGTAGCTGTTGAACATGTAGCAGAGGCCTCTATGCATCGACTCACGGCTCGCTCAAGGTCGGGCATGACCATTCTAATGATAATAAAGGAAGAAGAGCAAGTCAAATATTTCAATTCAGTGCATGGTATACATTATATATATATATATATGAAAACTATTATTATAATATAAATCTCCAAAACAGATCTACAGATATATATGGTGTCGAGTAGAAATGGTCAAACGAATAGATTCCATTGGAGACTGTGAGGTTTAGATGATATAATCAAATACTAATGAAGAGATAATGATTTGGGTTAATTTCATGATTATTTAAAATTATTGGAATGCTTTTTAACGCATTCCAGGACACAAAATAAATCATTCAATTCAAAAGTTAAATATAATCGATTGGGAACATTGGTTATTTATTGAATGCAATGAAGTAATATGAAATTGACTTACTTAAGGCTATAGATATTTATTATATCAAATTTTGTTTGTTCAACATTTTTGAATCTTCATTATTTTTTTTCTATTTGACCATTTTTCCTATCAACACACATTATTTACCTTAGATATTCATCCGCTTTGTAACTTTTATTTTTGAACTCTTCGGAAGCGAGATGCAGAATAGCGGAGGGAGCAAAGGATCCGATTCGGAAGGTATCTTCCACGAGTTTAGGAACAGGCTGTAGAAGCTCCTGTCCGCAGCTCCGGCTGATAACCCGGAGTCCGTCTATTTCCTGAACACAAGCCACAAGGCCGAGGAGGAATATCCTTTCGCCGTGGCCACCCTTGAGCGTGATCACGGCTGGGGAGGTTTCGTCAGCAGGGAAGGCCACCACGCCCTCAGGGCCACACCAAGCCACACGAGCCACACTCGCAAAATCCAATTGGTGACTGTTATTTTCTATTAAAAACCGAAAAAATAACATAATTATTGAATATAAACATCGCTATAAGATATATTGAGAATAACAAACAATTAATGTTCTTAAGCATACATTTATGACAGTTCTTACAATTAACATAATTTAATAAGCAACGTTTTTTCTTTGAAACTCGATTTCCTTTTTTCCCCTACATACTTCTTATCGTAAGAAAGATGATCCATTGTATTAAAAACGAGAGAAAACGAATTTATAGAATTATAAAAATCATAAATAAATACCAAAATCATTAAAAATATTGCTAATTTAAACAATGGATATTTTAAAGCATACTTAAGCTTGCCTTTATGACAATTCTAGCAAACTAAACAATAAACATCATTTTTTCAGTTATTAATTCGATTTTTCTTACGTATTATCGACAACACGATACGCCCATTAATCGTCAGATATGAGGACACAAAAAACTTCATTTTTATTGAATATGAGAAGTTGTTCAATTTAATTAACGTCAATAATTAACAAAAATATATTTTTATGTTGAAAAAAGCAATTACATTCATTAATAACAAATAATATCAGTAGTTCCTTATCACAAAGTTTTTTTTGCGTATCTAATTGGCCCGATGTATTGATGTGAATAAGAATATTATTTAATAAAATAGTTCATAGAAGCCCTTTGATTGGATGTTTGCTTATGTTAATATCAAAAACACTTAATCTTGAGAGTCGAAATTAAAGCTTAAAACCATCTGTTTTATGATTTAAGCTCTTGTTAGAAAATAATTATTTTAATATTAAATTAAATAAGTACAAAAAGGAAATTGGAATAAATGTCATATGAATTTTTAGTCACTCAGAAGCAGGAAAAGTTATTGCATAGAGATTGTAGCAATTGCCTTACACTAAGCTGCTCATTGGCATATCCAATCCATACGTATCCAGAAGAGAAGACAACGACTAATTTCTTCTGATCAAAGGAGGTTTCCATATGTGTAATGATCCCATTGCCCGCACAGTCTTGAAGAAAAAAGACGAGAGCTTCCACCGGGAGCTATGAGAATCAATTCTTCCCCGCCTATTTGAGACAATATACAGGGATTAGTCTAAGCTATACACATTGTATATTATTAAGCATATTTTAAGTTCTAGAAATTTTATTTATTATATTTGAATAATTATGCAATCATAGGAATCACCATGAAAAAGTGATATAGAAATAACTGCGATCATTCTTTTTATATATCTATTTTGAAAACATTTAAAAAATATATTTATTCATTATAAACAATGAAACATGCATAAAATCAAATCTGTTAATTAATAAGCCTGCTTAATACAATAAAGTCCTATTTATCCAAACAAATGGGATATAAAATTTAAAAAAGAGTTATTAATAGCAGTTTCAAATTATCCTTTTCATTATTGATTATAGAACCATGTATTTTTCATTTACCTACATTTTATAGGACAAGGATATATATATATATATATATATATATATATATATATAGATTGACCTGCTCACTAAATGCAAGTCAATCTGACATCCTTTATCTTACACCTTAGCAGGTTCTTAACCTAAGTACCCTAGCCTGCCGGCAGCTTTATAATACACCCTTAAAATATAATCTTTCCAAATCACTGACTGATCATTTTCTTCCTCCTTCGCGCAAAATATATACACTCAGAAAGAATTTTGTTTGATGAAACGTTTTCAATGTTACCCTAGACTTTTAATTGTTTTATTTAAGTATACATAAAAAATATTTTATTCTACTAAAAAAACAAGGGCTTCCAACTGGCATACTGCAGCCTGAGTTCGTAGCTACACACCATCTTATACGAACCCAAAGCTCAAATTTTCTTTATTGATATTGTTCTTCTCATTGGTTTAAGACCGGTTAAGACCCATATTTTGTCATGTTTCTTCCTCTAATGTATGACAATTGTATGAGGTCCTACAACTAGTAAGTGGTTTTCATTAAATAAATATTGGATTGAAATAAAGAAATATCACATGGACAGGGAAAAAATGTTTTTAAATGTATATCTGTATAGTTCAATGTGATAAGTGAGAATCAGTATTGGTAAATGTTTTTGAAATGTATTTGATTTGACAATCAGATATTGATTTATATGCAGACACTGAACCGAACTACTTTAAAGTATATTTGACACCAAAATCAGGATACAACTTAGATTTTATGATTTGTTCTTTCTAATTGGACCTCTTTGAAGTTTTTATTTATTTTTGCTCATACGGTTCGATTGAATTACATCTTTGAGTATATGAATAAACATACTAGCATTAAAATAACTTAATCGAACCTAGGAGTCGAACCTGCCCCCTCAACATTGTGAGTTAAGTACGCTTATGCTCTGCTTATATATTTGAATTTTAGGTTGAGCAGCCCTTCATACCTTTGGAGGAAACAAGTATTTTAGGAGTTCGTTCTTCGGCTTCAAAGAAAAGCGTCCATACAAGGGGATCCTCGAGATGTACGTCAGGCATGCGGCGAATCCTTGGAGTGGGAGATCCCAAGAGGGAGTTCACGTAAAAGAACCGATAGGAAGTCGTAAGCACGGCCATTCCCGTCCCGGACTTTTCCCGCTCAAAGAACTTGCATGATCGGAGGAGCGTGTCCTTCACTTCCGAGCCAAGATTGAATTTCTTGAGAAGTTCATCCCCAAAGAGATCATAGAGATAAACGGTTCCGTCACGGGTGACTAAAATGGGGGTCTGAAAAATCATAATAAGTAAAAATATTTATTGTTAAACAGTGATGAACCATCTTGAAATAAGGTGAAAAACAACGGTGTGAATATTAAACCGTGCTTTATGAACTCTTATAAATTCAATAATAATTATACAATCTTGTAAAAAATGAACTGATTGTATGAGACTTGCGTTGTAATACCTTATTTGAAGCTTATTTAGCAATTCCTATAAACTATGATTAACAGTTAAAAAATTACAAAACTCAAAAGATACAATAAAAAATCCTAATTTGATAACATTGATCAAGAACGATCATTTATGAAATATATGTATTAATATTAACTCATTCCTTCATTCATATCTATACCAACAATTATATTAGTTAAATTCCCCTTATAAAATAAAGAACAAATGAAAAAAATATATTTTGAGGCTGCCGTGTTTCTATGATCACAATAGTCAAAATAAATTATTCTTTTTTTTTAACCAATTAACAAAATATATAAGAGTTCAAGTTCTTTTCAAAAACAGTTTATATGATAGTAGATCTACTCAAATAGTCCATTTAAACTCAACAATCGTTGTAATTGTAGATCTCCGGTCAGAGTCTTGATCTAATTAATTCGAAGGACTATGTACAAAAAGTTAAAAAAACTCTGCATCTGTGGACTTCTTCAAGATCTCGTTTCGTAAAAGCCCCAGTAACGTATCCAAGTACTCACAAAGAGTCGATTGGTATATTATAAAGAGCAATCAATAGTTAGGGAGTGAATTCCTTGCTTAGAACTAAGAAGATATATGATGAATACTCAGTACTTCTTTATCCGTCCAGCCCGCATCAAATATCTCGAAGTTGGTTTTTCGCAGGGGTGCAATCTCCCGTCCAGAGGCCTCCGTGATGGTAAAGTTCCCTCCTCCATGCCCAGAGCCGAAGTAGAGCAGCGGACCTCCAAAGGGAGCCGCCGTGATCTTCATTCCGTAGTGAAGATTGAGGGGCGGGGGCCCATAGAGCTCAATGCGGTGATAATACTCCTTCTCTCCCACGGAGAGCCATTCCCCTGCTATTTCGGCGGCAAAGTTCATGACCCCACAACCAGAATAATAACAAGAGGCTCCTCAAATCTTCACAAGGATCAAGAAATTGGGTTTGTTATGATTCGCTTCTTCAATATGTGTTCTTCTTTTCTCTTCCTCGATGACAGCGACATCTACTATGGCTCAACAATAATAATACTCCCCCTTAGATAGGTTCAAATGACAGCTCTCCTTCTTTTCATTTCACATAGATGTGTTTAATGATTGACAAAAAAGTAGATAAGTGCAACATTATTTAAAGCCTTTTCGGAAAATAAGCCCTAATTTCTTTTTTCTTTCATATTTTAAATATTCTCCTACAAAATAATTCTTCATTTAAAATTTATAGTCAGGAATGAAAGTTGTTCAAATTTGTTGTCAGCTCTCTTCATCTGTATGTCTATTTGCAAATTATACAAGTATGTTATACTAAAGCTTTATATGTATGATGTAAATTCTTCATCTTCGGTGTATAAAGGCGACTTTATTCGATTTTATTCTTCTTTCTTCTAAAAATACTTTAATTTTTTAAACACTTATAAAAGTTAACCAAATGTTCATACAATTATATAAATAATAATATAATTTACTCCTTCCGCTAAAGGGACTTATCCTGGGAATTTCTAAATTTTGCTGTATATTATTTATTATACTTTCTATGTTAGTTGTATTTGAATGGAACTATTAAATATAAAATAAATATAAAACTATTGTACATGTTTTATATATTGTATTCTGTTTTAATATCGATAAATCACTTTTAGAGATATAATTTCAAATTACAATGTTTATTTTATACATTCCTCTTTGAGTAATTTTTATCAATAAATAAAATTTAATAATAAAGTAAAGTGTTTATATCATACTGGTTGGTCTTTTGTTAGTACGACACACTTTCATCACTTGGTTATATACTATTTTATAAATACAGTATTTAAAATACTCATGTGTCAAAAAAATAAATATATATATATAATGCATATATATATATATATATATATATATATATATATATATATATATATATATATATATATATATATATCAGGAAACGACCAGGACAATTTTTTCCGCTGGGACCCGAGCCGGGCCGGGACTTAAATTTTTCAAGCCGGGCTGGGCCAAAACCGGACCGGGACTTCAGTATATTTTCGTTCCTTCATTATTCTGGAAGCGACGACGTTTTTTTAGAAAATAATTTCCTAAAAAAGTCCCGGCCCGATGATTTTTTAGACACCAGGCCGGGCCACTCAAAAACGGCCGGGTACCCGGTCGTTTCCTGATATATATATATATATATATATATATATATAGTGTTGGTCAAATATTAATTTGAAAGTAGTATGTAATATACTACTTTTTACTGCGTAGTAATATTTAAAAAATATTAGTTATTACTTCTCAAAAGTAATATACTACTTTTTTGAGCATTCCGAAGAAATAAGTAAAGGCAATTCAAACAGGATTTGTAAAAATTCTCACCAAACCTAGTTTGCATTTTTATGATAATCCGATATATGTCATTGCAATAATATAAAGTGAGCACATTGCTCAAACATGATAAAGTCGGTGATTCAAGGACTAAATATATGACTTCTGACATTATGAGAGGCATAGGTTTTATTATCCAACCCAAGCCCTCGGGCCCCGCATGTCGATTGAGGCTTTTAGGGTTGAAACCCACCACCAACCCTAATTAAGAATGAGAGGATTTACAATATTATACACCCAAGCCCTCGGGACCCGCTGCTGATATAGGCTTTATTTAGGGTTGAAACCCACCGCCAACTCTGGTTAGGTATAAAAGGAGTCCTTACTTTCAATATTATACACCCAAGCCTTCGGGTCCCGCCTGCTGATAAAGGCTTTTATTTAGGGTTGAAATCCACCGCCAACTCTGGTTAGGTATAAAAAGAGTCCTTACTTTCAATCTCATACACCCCAAGCCCTTGGGTCCTGCCTGCTGATATAGGTTTTTATTTAGGGTTGAGACCCACCGCCAACTCTGGCTAGTTATAAAAGGAGTCCTTACTTTCAATATCATACACCCCAAGCCCACGGGTCCGCCTGCTGATATAGGTTTTTATTTAGGGTTGAAACCCACCGCCAATCCTAATTACAAATGAGAAGAATCCTAATTTACAATATTATACGCCCCAAGCCCTTGGGTTCCGCTTGACGATATAGTGTATTATTTAGTTTGAAACCTACCGCCAAACCCTATTAGGGACCCTATTTTCATTCAAATTCAGCCCAAGTCGTCATGTCCACCTGTCGATTGAGTCTATTTTTGGGTGTCGAAACCTACCGCCAACCTTTATTAGGAATGAGAGGGACCCTATTAATGTTTGCAAATTTTTACCTAAGGCTGACTAGGCATAAAATATCGATATTTATCACTCTCATTAATCCAAAGTCCTCAGGATGGAAACAGTTTTATTGAAATGATTAAGAACTCTTGTGAACTGGATCGGCTGAGAATATTTCGTTTCCTTTTCACTGATCTTGAAGTAAAGTGGAAGGAGAAGGTGTTTTGCCAAACTGCAAAAATAGACTAAATCGTCCACCTGCAGCATTTTTGGTTGTCAGTTTGCTCCTGTACTCTGTAATGATATTGTTCATCGCGCTGAACCCCCTCTCACAGTCTGCATTACTTGCTGAGAGGGTGTCTACTGCTATGCACAACTTTTTCATGTTGCTTGGAATGCTTCTCCCTCCACTTGCCTTATATTCAACAAATCCAAGGTGTGTTGTTTTCTCATTTACATGTAGAGTATGATACAAAGCCCTCACCTCATCCTCTCCATGTCTGGGATTGGCATGATCCCATTTCTCTGGGTCAAGGACTGCCATTTGGTTCATCAGTATGGTGTAAATTTCTTTTCTTTGAGCAGCAACACTGCCTGTGCTCTGTTGGCTGTGGTTGTGAAGAGCCTCTCATTCAAACTGTCTGCCACTGCTTGGATGAACTGTGATGCATCAATGATGGGGGACCTGCCGACTTTTAAATCTTCTTCCTTGAATTTCATGTCTTTTTCGGCCTGACTTGCCTCAACTGTATGTTGTCCTGGGTATGTGATAAGGCTTTCTATCCTCTTGATGTATGTTAACATGATGTCATGAGCCTTTGGGAGAGTGTTCCTCCTGTTCTGAAGAATCTCAGAGAGGTTCTTCAGTTCTATCAGAACATCAGCCATCAGAGCAAGATTTTTCAGAAAGTTGATGGAGCACAACTTAGCCTTGGAATTTGGCTCTCTCTCTGCCATCTTTTATGCTGTCTTCTGATGCATCTCGGAAGTGCTGTGCCAGTGCTCGATAGGAATACCAGACTGCATTAACACTCGCCATGAGGAAGCCACCCATCGGACATTGAAAACTCTTCCAATTCTTCTCAATGTGATTAGGAGATTGTGGGCGCACTCACTCAGCTCCCGCATGCTTTTTGGGGACTGACTGTATAATGTATACAGGGAATCAAGGAACGCCTGGAAGTCCTTTGTCCCTCCAGTGGCTTCCAATGCCTGAGCCACCGCCAGCTCCAGCCTATGATTCAGGCAGTGCCATAGAATTATATTTGGGAAGTCACCTTGGAGCAGCTTCCCAACGCCTGACTTCACTCCCAGCATCACATTGGCCCCATCACTGCAAAATCCAATCAGTATCTCCTGCAGAGCTCCATTGTGAATCCATTGTTGAGGAGACAGTGCATTATCTTGCCTTTGAGGTGAGCAGCAGACAAATTGTCCAGCTCAATCAAATCTAAGGGAAAAGCAATGGGCTCCTTCTCGTCGTCAATGCTGGCCTTTAAAAATACAATCAGTGTCGATTTGTGCCCCACACTGGTTGACTCATCAGCCAACACATTAATTTTACTTTTATTTTCAATTATCCTTCTCACAATTTGATGTTTCATTTGAATTGATACATGGTCAATTATGTCAACACAGACTGTCTTGCTGTGCAGAATGCGACCTAAATTGAGTGAATTTGCTTGTTGAAGATCAATTAATTTCTCAAAATCTGTAAAAGGCTTGTCATGTTTAGCAAAAAAATAAGCAGTCCTGAACACTTTGGCAGTGGCCTCAAACGCAGACTCCTGGCTGGTGGCATTCATGTTTAAAAGGATATCTTTCTGTGTAGTTTTAAGAATCTTAACAGCTTCATTGTGGGCTGCAGATTCTCTGTGCTCATGAATTTTTTTGCGGAGAGATGACAGCTGCACGGTCCTTGAATGGCCGCATGGGGCGATATTCCCCTCTGCCCAATTGCTTACTATATTAACACCTCGAGATGCGCTGACACCAAGGCCCTTAACATCACGGCATGAGATGCAGCCAAGCATGCCATTTTGGGCATGCAACCATTCGTTTTTTGTTCTGAACTGTTCAAATTGCTCCTTTGACCAAACAGGGGGGTAAGCGGTACTTGCAGCAGGCCCAGCATCACTTGTTGACGGTCCTGCACCTGCAACGTTACTCTCATTCACTGCCGTCGCGCAAGGGACTGCATGCAGCGAGCCATCTGTTTTTCTAACTTTTTCCTGATTTTCATTTTCAATAACTCGGTTCTTTCTTTTAAATAGCCCGGTTATTATTTTCTGCATTCTTTTATCTCTCGGTATCACAATGCTTTTCTTCACGCACGCACTTCCTGAATCAGCTTCTGAAAATATTCCATACATTGGCTGCCTAGTTGATACACTGTAAATAGTTTAACACGTGATAATGTAAATATTACAGGGAGTGAGAGGGCTCATATGAATACTTTTTAGGGAAAACGCGTGCTTACTTTACAAAGCATGCTCACATTTAAATCATAAGCTTGCGGTCCTGTAGCCCACTAAAGCGGACATAGGCTCAGCTGTGCCCCGGTACAAACAGCGTGAACAGCCTATTTGAAGAAGAGTAATTTATTATTTGTTGAGTAGAAGACATGTCTCAGTATGCCACCCAATCACAAAAAACATGCAGTTTTTGAAAAGCCGATATAACATTTCGCTGACACAGTTTTGAAGACGAAAGTCGAGATGACTTCATTCACTAGAACTAACTGTTGGGGGCGCAGGTCGAATCCCGAGAGGGGATGGTCATTTTGGTCTACCTCGTTGATAAGATCCTAGGTTCGATAGACTAATTTTAATGCTATAACACAGGGCAACAAATAAAAAAAATTAAAAGTTTCTTGGAATATATCAACTGATTTGAATACCTAATGGGTCCCTGATAACTAAATTAAAAACTGTTTTGCTCAATCAGGTAAAAAAAAAAATGAATTTTGAGTTTTTGTTTTCGATTTTCAACTTTTAGACAAAATCACAACTTTTTTGTTTTATGAGCTACAAAATGGTATGGGTGTTTTTTGGAAATGGCATGGTCATATTAGTGGGGGCGGAGACAAGTTTAAGTTGAAAAAAATATCAGAGAGGCCCAAAAAATTACATTTATTTTTTGTAAAATGACCAAATTTTGCATATTTTTCAGTATAATATTATTTATATTACAACTTCTTAAATAAAACAAAAATTATTTTTTAAGCTTTTTTATTTCTTATTATACAAAAAAACATATTCAAATTGAAAATGCATGGAATGCTAATTATAGCAGTATAAAACTTCTCTCTAAAGATCTTCCTCTTGTGCTGCAATTTAGGATAGTTAAGATCTATGCTCCAGCAATAGTCAGCCATCATGTGGCTATCCCATATTTCTTGGTACCTCTTCTACATGTCCCTCATGTCCTGGTGAAACCTCTCACCTGCCCATCACTAACACTTCCAAGATTTCAGGAAATCTCTGCAGGTGACAGAAAAGGAAATTAAGTTTGATGCTCATATATGCATTTAGATGCTTTTAGCTCAAACATACTGTTTACAAGCTTCACATAATTGCTTGATTGTTGTGTTTCCAAGAAAATTATCCACAACCAAGACAAAGGAACTTCAAGCATTATACACAATCTGGTTCACAACAGATGATCTGAGGATCATCACAAATTCGGCCTTCTTTTTTTCTCAGTCCAGGGAAAGCATCACCAAATGTATTTAAAACAGTCTCCATCTTTGTCCAGGACTTTACACATTGTTTCATTAATCCTTAATGTGAAGAGGAGGGAAAATGATCTTTAATCTCTCACCTGAGGCTCAACAATAAATATTTGTCTCCAATAGTCATATGAGTCCTCTCTGGCCACTCCTCCTCACCCAGTGTTCCTTCCTTGCCCTACTATCCCAGTGTCAAAGAAAGTAAGGGAATTCGGTTCTTTTAGTTTGGTGGCATGGGCAACTGGAATGGATCCATATTTATATCCATTATGGGGCAGAACAACTTTGAGACTGTATTTAGAACTGCCAATGAAAAGTCTTCACTCTTGAGGATTGTAGTTATTATGCCTAACTTATTCAGGAGACCAGGAATGTCATTACAGTCATCTTTCTCAGAGAAGAATGGAACAAACTCTGAATCTCTTGTTCTGTAGAAGGATATTGTTATACCACTTTGAAGTAGATTACTAACTTAACTAGAGTCCAAAAGTTCTGCATATTTTCGGGCAAGTTGAAGTCTCTTGCAAGGCCATTGAATTCACCCTGGTTGAACTGCTTCGGCTAGGATGTTGTACGTTCAAAGTGTATATCATCATCATTGTGTGAACTATCACATTGCAACTGCTTAGTCGCACTCTCATCATCTGTAACATCTGGAAGTGACTAGAACATCGAATTGGGACATCTTCACTGTGGGGTATGGTCTGATAGCAACTCCAAGTTTGAATACTTTAAACGCTTTCTGTTTTTATTATTTATACCTATACGGTTATAGTACAAACAATGGCAATCATCTGAGTTTTTTTTGGGTTTCTCCCACACCATAGGTACACAAAAACTTGTGTTCTTCTTTTGCCTTTAGACCATTCTCTAAGTTGTGTAATACAAGTAACAAAACACAATGGGAGGGGCCCACTCTTATCATTCTTTAGGAGACACAATTTTAAATATTAGAAGCATTTTGCAAAAACTGTTAAGAAAATATATGATGATTATCTTTAATTTATCTTCTCAAAAACCTATCTCCGCCCCCCACTAACATGAGTATGCCATTTCCGAAGAAATCCATACGAATTTTATAGCTCATACAACAAAGTTACAAAAATCGCCCGAAATCGGTCAAAATATTTTTGGATTTTTGGGCCTCTCTGATAATTTTTCAACTTAAAATTTGTCTCCGCCCCCACTAATATGACCATGCAATTTCCAAAAACACCATACCACTTTTGTAGCTCAATAAACAAAAAAAAGTTGTGATTTTGTCTAAAATTGAAAATCGAAAACAAAAACTCAAAATTTCAAAAATTCTGACCTGATTGAGCAAAATGGTTTTAATTTAGTTATCAGGGACCCATTAGGTATTCAAATCAGTTGATATATCCCTAGAAACTTTTCACTGTTCCCCAGTGTAATGATTATTATATCCTATCGGATGCAATTCTATCGAACCAATTAGGCAAAAAAAACAAAAACTAACTGCGGAGCAAGGCGCGGGCAGGTGATGGAAACAAACGGAACGCAAGCTCCAGAAAGGCACCAACAGAAAGACCAAATATATGGGATATTTGCAGACGTTTTGAAAACTGATTACCATAGGCTCTGGATGGCTTTCCCAATAGTAAAATTTAGTACCATTATTCCAAATACTTTTTTTTTTTTTTGGGGGGGGGGGGTCTGAAAAGGGGTGGATTGAAAGCGTCAGTCGATGCATTGGAAGCTGGCGCACGCCAAGAGATCCTGTATCTCATCGGAGCTGGTCAAAAATGACATATTGTGGGTAGTCAATGTTGTTTTATTCTTAAAAGGCAAGCGTTACTGCATTTTTTTATTTTTTTTATTCAGCATATAAAACCTTACCGGTGCGCCGCACCGCCCCAAATCTTTTACAGGGCGCAGCACCGCCCGCACCGGCTTACTTTCAAGGCTGGTTTCAACCCTGAATAAAAAGCCCATATCAGCAGGCGGGTCCCGAGGGCTTGGGGTGTATTAGATTGAAAGTAACGACTCCTTTATACCTAGCCAGAGTTGGTGAGGGATTCAACCCTAAATAAAAGCCTATATCAACAGGCGGGACCCGAGGGATTGGGGTGTATGCTATTGAAAGTAAGGACTCCTTTATACCTAACCAGAGTTGGCGGTGGGTTTCAACCCTAAATAAAGGCCTATATCAGCAGGCGGGACCCGAGGGATGGGGTGTATAATATTGTAAATTAGGGTTCCTCTCATTCCTATTAGGGTTGGGGGGTGGGTTCAATCCTAAAAGCTTCAATCGACATGCGGGGCCCGAGGGCTTTGAGGAACTTAGTTTCTTTACGATAAAATCCTCCATAAATAACGAAAAGGGGTTCTGTGTGTTTGGGGCCTAATGGAATACCATGTCCTTAATATCAATATTAACGTGCATTTTTAATTTTATCAATAAGCAGGATTATTTCCATTGGTTGACGTCACATACACTCACAGTTCATTAATTTTCATCAAAAATGTCTGTCGAATTTTTTTTTCACGAAAGTAATATGTAATTAGGATATTACATATTACTTGAAAGTAATATCTAATATGTTTGTTATCTCTAGTTACTGCGCAGTAATATAACTAAGTAATATATACTCGCACACGTGTAGGAAACAACACTGTATATATATATATTTTTTTTTTGGCCCTGGGGCATTCATATATATTCATTTGATTTATCTCGACATCTTACATGTAAAATAGTAGTAATGTATAACTCAAACAAAGAAATAAAACTATAACGAAAGAAAGACGTTAATCCGGCATAAGATATGGTAAAAATGTGAGTATACAAATAACGGAATAAGTTAAAACAGTCATTGTTGTATTAAATTTCTAAATATTTTCTTGTTAGTTTAGTATGGATCCGCGAATCTCTTTCTCTTTTGCTTTGACGGCGTATATACAATATTTGAGCTTACAATCACTGCACGTTGAAGAAGTTTGTCCTTGGCCGAAAGTGGTAAAAAGTCTTCTCTCCTAAGGAAGTCCCGAACCTCTCCTCTAGTTCTATTTCATAGCTTCATAAAGGGGATGAAGAATCTTGCACTCGAGACTTGGCAAGCTTGTTTATCCTTTATCTTGAGATTCTTCTTTTTAAAACATTATTTATAAGAGGAAGTAAAGAGGAATTCCTTATTTGTCTGAGCTCGCAGAGTTTAATGATGCCAATTGTTTCCTAAAGGATCGCAATGGATTATAGTTGTTGTGGAGAAAAATCATTTTTTTACATCTTCTTGATTTTTTAAATGCTATTGTAGCCAGTAAGCTATCCTTATATGTAGGAGGTCTATTAGGAAATATGAGGAATTCATCCTCTGTAGAGAAGTGTGAAGTTCAATTGTGGATCCCTTAAGAGGAGTATAGTCTCCAAAACTCAATTCCACTAAATAAAAGGTATCTAAAACTTTTTAGAAAAGGCTTCCAGAATTTTAATTCTGAGAGCTGATTTATTATAAAACGCACGCCGTAGTTGAATAATGATTGTTAAGCAATAACTTGAAACTGTAAAATTCCAATAAGTATTTAATAATCCATTCTGCTAAAAGCGACTTCCAGAAACTCTTAAGTCCACGGCTCCAAGCCCACCAAGGTTTTGGGTGTCACGACTCTTTTTATAGATATGTTTCTTTTGTCTTTAAGTCCAAAAACTCCATTAATATAGGTATATATATATATGTATATTCCCTTTCAACGTTCTTGGGTCATTTCTTCCTGGTAAATTTTTCGGGCCCCTTTCTCCTAGACCGTATATTCCTGTTTTTTTTTGCCTATATGGTTCGATAGAATTGCATCCGATAGGATATAAATAAGCATTATAGCGTTAAATTAGTCTATCGAACCTAGGATCTATTCCTGGTTCATTTTTCTGGACACCTTTTCTTCTTGGGAATTATTTTTTATGCTAGCAAAAAGTATAGGGTTTTCCTTAATTTAAATAATTTATACCATAATTTGCTCTCAGCCATTATAGATATTTCAAGTTTTAAATGAGGACAATATCGAATTTACATATTTACACAATGTATGTATTAATATATATATATATATATATATATATATATATTATATATATATATATATATATATATATATATATATATATATATATAGGTATATATATTTCAATGTCGATATTTTCATACAACTTATTTAATGTTGATAATTAACATTTATTACTTATATTGTTCATAGACCGTTAAGGATAATACATTTTTTGAACAATGGTTAGATGTATTATCCCATAATTTTTTCTAATTAAAAGTTGTTCGAAAGTTGCAAGAGGAAAATTTCTAAATGAATATTATAAAAACTTTTCATTTAATATATAGTTTTTTTTTAGATCCATCCACTCATATTGAAACTTAAATAAAACCACTATAAATTGATGTACAAAGACACATTCGATTGCTCATATTTATAAACTGGAAATTCCTCCTTTACTTTACTTTTAAATCATGTAGAAAATAACAAATTAAATACGTGTTTACAAAATATCTACCTTGGTTTACACATATGTATGTACACTTGACTCTTTAAAAGAGGATGCTATAAGGGAAAACATTTACACGGCCATAGAGTAAAAATATGTTGCCCCTCCATTTTTCGTTATGGAGTAAAAGAGACTTTGAATAAAGGGCCTTATAAAGTAATTGTAATTTTGCATAATTTCCCATTAAAAAGTTTATTTTGCAAAGGAAAGCATGCTACTGGACGATTCCTTAACATATGGCCTTAATAAATATTATGTTTGGGTCTTGTTTGACCTTGGACATTTCATATGTATATATATCTTCAAATTCTCGTTAATTCGAAAAGAATACTTTTTTAAATTATCTTTTCATTGTATGCTTCATTATTACAGATAAAGAATACCCCCCCCCCCCCCTGTCACGTCTATGACCAAAAAACGACATTCAAGATCGAACTGTATGTTGTTAGTTATTATGCGTGATTGTATTTAATAGTTATCTATATCAGCTAGACTATAAGAGTCGAAGGGAGCACAAAATATACAGAAGCTGCAAGTCCAAGGCCTCTAACTGATGGACAACTGGTGGTCCGAATTCGAAAAAGAAAATAATTGCATCCTCCGCACCCACTGTTATTCTTAACAGGCACCACCGTTTTATTCTCAATAATTTTCTTCCAAAAATAAATGATATACTTTTTAGATAGTGGTATTCAATCATATTATTCATATATGTTTTTAACGTTATATTTATTTGTTTTTTAAAGTATTTGTCTTTATTTTGTGCATCTTATAATATTATAAATACATATTTTAGACATCAAGAATATTAATGATTCAATGCTATTCAAATAAAATGCCGAAGAACTTTGTACATATTTCCACGATAAATAATAGCTATTTCATTATTAAAACTAGTCTCATTTACAAAATTTAAGAATGAGTAAATGGAAATACTTCAACCACTACAATATTTTTTTTTTATTTTTTAGCCCACAAAAATAAACTATATATCAACACAGAGCTTGGTCCGGCTTGGCCATCGGAGTTTTCGATCCGTCTTTTTCAATTATTCGAGGAAAGAGTCGTTGAACATGATTCGCCCAACTAAAAAATAGAACACAAACTTTAAAAGTACACACATAAAATGGTTTGATTTTTTAGCAATACATCGAAGATAATACTAATTTTTTTTTAGTATCAAGTGATTGTACCTATCTTTATAATCAAATCTTAACAACAAAAGGAAATTGGTGTAAGCTGTATTCTCAATGGATGCAGGTTTGCCTCCTGAGGTGAGTAAGATCAATATTGATCAGCCTCATCAAAATATCATAGGTTCAATTGAGTAAATTTAACGCAATAATTCTTATTCATTGCCGCACAGATGTAATTAGGCAAAAACTGATTTTATTTATTAATTTTGTAGTACAAAACTTATTTTTCACTTTTTTAAATGAATTAAGTTTATTAACATATTTTCTTTAAATGTTCTACTATGTGCCCATAAAAGTCCATTCAAATATAATGTGTTAAGAGAGAGGTTTTCCTTAATAATCCCTATAACCAAGTACAATCATACCTATTTCCATCCGATGCAAATCGTTTGAAAATCCCCATGGTCGATGCTCTTCCGCATTCGTGATACGTGCAGCTTGACTCGCCGGTAGAGTCATTTACCTTTTCATAGAGATAAATAATTAATATTAGAATAATCTCAATATAAGATGTAGTATCTCAAATCAATAATGTTGATTTTAGGTCTCCATTATCTTAAGTCTTTGAGATTTTGTGCTCTTCCTCGCTTATTTAGGTAATGTAATTAATAAATTTGTCAAATCTACAATGAATATCATATTTCCTGGCGTTATATACAGCTCTTTAATTTCAACAATAACAAAACAATTTGATATACCCTCTATAGTAGGAGTATAGTACTGAAACTCAGATAGGCTCAGTTACAGCCACATATAGTTTTAATTGTTGACATAACTGGTTTAGCTGACCAATTATATACGGCAAAGTTACCCAACCAATTATGTCTCTGCATTTCAGGAACTTAGTTTTACAACTTAGACATTATGATGTCCCGAACCCTTGCTCTAGATTTTTCTTAAGTTGCAATGATAAGTGCCTCTTATGCTGGCTTGAGAGCGTTCGCAACCTTAGCGTTCGTCCATTCGATCAAAAAAATCCGTTCAGGCGTTCGTCCGTTAATTTTTTAGCGTTCGTCCGTTCGTTTTTCCGTTCGTTGAAATAATATAAATTATTCAAATTTGTTCCTACTTCAAATTTGAATTAAATTCAGTGAATCAGACTTGTTGATTTGTAGTTTTTGTAATCGTTCGCGAACGACAAAAAAAATATCGTTCGTCGTTCGTCCACACTTTTCGCGCAGGCAGTATCTTTTAAAAACATAATATAAATTGAAGGGACGAAAGTAAAAAAAAAATTAACAATCGACCGTTCAGGTGTTCGATTTTGCGTTCGCGAACGGCGTTCGTTTTTCAGTTCAATCCACAACCCTTTTCTTATGTCGATATTGATTTGCTACGTGGCATCATGGGGGATGGCTTCGCTCGCATGTAATTGATCAGCAGCTAGACTGGTGGCGTAAAGACTATACGTCGTTCTTAGTAGAAACTTTCTATCCTTTTATGATGTAATGGTTATAGGTTCGAGTCCATATATGACAGCCTGCGGATCTGTACTCGTCCGCATCCCACCAGTTATGGACCTATGTTTTAGAAAGAAAATGTATATATTTCATGACTTCGATTCAACGGTAGCCAAATGAAAAAAACAGCCGAAGATTCCATATTAACATGAGTAAAGTTCTACTTAAAAAGGGATATTAATTTTAGACTTTAGAAGGTCCCATTCTAAACAAGTCTATATTTTTTATATATGTATATAAAAAACACCCTTGTTATTATAGTGTTAACTAATTCTATATTATATTTTGAGTTATATTTTTCGCCGAACATTCCTTCATTCTAACTTTTAAAAGATGAATGTAATTTATTATACGAACAAAAGTACAAGTAGTAATATTGTATGAACTAGAGCAGTGATTCTCAACCTTTTTAAGCTGCTGCCTCCTTATGAAATGTTAAAAAGATCCGCACCCTTCTACTTCGTATTTTTTAATGGGTTGCCTAATACATGCCTCTCTGAGACGATACACTGTTTTCCATATGTCGTCCTGTCAGACCCAACGTCCATTTTTCATATCTATATTCTTTTCTGATTGATTTGGACAATTCTCTGAGATTATCTCGTGACCCCAAGGTTGAGAATGACTGGTCTAGAGCAAATCAATATATATATATATATATATATATATATATATATATATATATATATATATATATATATATATATATATATATATATATATATATATATAAAGCAAACGAATACTTACCTTAATGGACTTGAAGAGTGACATGTCCGCTGGTAGAGCAAATCCTTGAATTTCTCAGTTCTCCAAAAATAAACGTCATGAGACAGGCCAGATAACTTTGGGGATACGTACTACAAAATTTAGTATTTTAGTTGATTTTTGCCTCAAAAGTATCTATCTATATATATATATATATATATATATATATATATATATATATATATATATATATATATATATATAATGCCAAAGCTGGATTCGATAAAAGAAATCTTCCAACAGTAACAACGATAGTCTGTCCAATCGGTATCTATAGATTGCAAGATTTTTCCTAATAATTTGGATTGAAGTTAAAATATAATAAATTTCTTATAAAATTGTCTTTGCTACGGAAAATGAAATTTCTTTTCTTATAATCAAGACGTTGAGGATAATAATCTACCGCTATCGATTGATTTAGATCATATAAAAGATAACTATGTTCGTTAAGTTAATTTTTAATGATGATATGAGAATATCAAATCCACCGAATGTAGAACCGATCTACCAAATATCAATTGTACTCCCAGTTCTGATATATTTTAATAGTTACTTCTTGAACCCAACAATGATTGGTGTCCGCAATTTTTCGGTAGTAGTTATTGTCAATGCCATCGATGTTGTGTGAGTCCCAAGCAGTGTTGAAAGGATTTCCCGCCTTCCCTAAAGTGTGTAATCCCATCACGGCAACGACTTGGCTGGGTTTGTAGCTACATTAATCGATCGAAAAGTATCAAGTAGGGAGTCATAACATTTTATTATATTAGTGAAATATTGTAATTTTAACGCTACTAGGCTTATTCATATCCTCAACAATGCAATTCAATCGAATCATATAGGCAAATAAATATATTTACGCCTGTTCTTTGGCCTTATAAGAATCGGAAAAAAGAAAAAAAAAGCTGAAAGCCTGAATTTTGACATAATCCACCATTATTTAATATTTAAATATATAATCAGTCAAATTCATTCTACTTAATTACATTTAATGCCTACATATAATAATTATTACAAACTTTTTTATTCCTATGCTTAATTTTTTGTGACCACTCCATATTTTTGTTTTGATGAAGTAATAATTTATAATATAATGAATATTAGGGCTGTTCTTATTTTTCAAATGTTTGAAATGTTAGCAACATTGTGAATTTTCTATTTCTTGGTGATAAAAGAAGACGACATACAAAGTTTGAACAAAATCGGTCAACATTACGGGGTTGCGCAACGAGGTCAAAGTTTTAAAAATTTAGAAAAAAAAATAGTTTTCCACAATTTTCTTGAAAATGGTGGGCGTTACAGACTTTAATAATTATTATTAATTTATAGGAAATCTAATTTACTACCAGACGTATTTTTAATGCTTTTTACTAAAACAAAGTTTTCTGTAAAAACAAAGAAAAAATGGAGTGTGTAATGTTAGCATATTTCACAGCTTTTTTGTATCAATTAACTTCACTCGCCTGTAAAAGATGACTTGTTCGCTTCAGAGTAAAATAGTATTTTTAAGTTTAGTAAACCTTTAGATGATAAATCCAAAAATGACCTTGGTTGCATTCTATCAATTCAGAATTCAGTACAATCTGAGTTTACATCATATGATTCAGAGCCTGTATTGACCTATAAGAAATCGATTATGAAAAAAAAAAATAATAATGTGTTTTTTAGATTTGCGTCAAGTATCCTCTCAAAATTTTACTTGTCTCTGACGAATTTATAATCCATTATATGCGTCATTTTGTACGCGAGATATGTTTTTTAATGTACATATAACTCTCTACTTATTAAACTGACATGATTTAGTATTACAAAATATTAAAGCTGGTTTACCAAGCTTTCATTTGATATGTTTGGTGTTCTAAAAATCGCTATACTTTAAGAGAAATAAGTAATACATTTTTGCACGTACTCTCCCAAAAAAATTGATCTTTAGATATGAGAATATACAATTACCGCTTGGTAACCACTGTTACCTGGAAAGAAAGAAGGGAAGCAAGAGAAGTGAGGCAAAATACTCTCTCGCTTCCCTTCTTTCTTTCTCTTTCTATCCAGGTAACAGTGGTTACCAAGCGGTAATTGTATATTCTCATATCAAAAGATCATTTTTTTTGGGAGAGTATGTGCAAAAATATAAACATGTTTAGGCAATTGCTTGTTTTGAAATGAATGATAAAAAAATAATATACCTATCAAGTACTTATAACGGAGCAATTGCATCGATATATTTTAATTTGACCTCCGAAATCATTCTAAATGCTTTTAAAAATTTAGAATATATATTGCATTTATTTTGTAATACATTTTATAAGTAATATTCATTTATTTCCTTCAAAACTCACATATATATATATATATATATAATATATTTATTATAATACGTTTTATTTTAAAATTTGTTCTGAAAACTGAAATCGTAATTAGAACTCCTATTTTGACCGTAGCATGATATAAACAATTTAGGAACTGCAATCCATAATTTTAATTATTTCTTGGTTCTTTAATGCATGATGTATATCTATTTTTTTACTTCAAATTTAGTATTAAAAAACTGAAAGAGAAGTTTGTGAATCGAATAAGCCTATGAAATTGACGGCCATCAAATAATTGGTAAACGTAATATGTATATACAATTTGCTGATGAAATGGCCGTTCAATGGGGGTCAATCTCCGATCAATATAATGGCTGGATATATAATGTACTCAATAGATAAATATTTTATGGCTGCCATCTTATGTCTTTTGTATAATGAAATATATATTGGTTAAGTCGATGAAACAACAAAGAGAAGGAATATTTGTTATCCGTTGAGCTGTCAAGTTCCGAATTTAGTCTTCAGGAATATAAAAAGGGAGAGATAACAGTGAAGATCCAGTGACGTCATTATAATTTATGATTGAATATTCTTTAAAAAAAATCTTTAGGCTAAATTGTTATATAGAGGGGTCAGCCATTTAGGTCGCTATATAAAACATTTTTCTCTGTTGAGTATCCAGTTATTATATATTATGTATGTCCGCAAGATAAATAAAAAACCATTAGTGGTTGTTATAACGACCTTTTTTGGAAATATACTTACTTGAAATTTTTCTTAAACCAGGGTAATATCCTTGAAGCGTTTGATAGAGCTGAAGGGAAGTCAGTTTGATCAAAGTGAAAGGGACTTGAAAAGCAATCCACTCGACCAAATCGAAAACGCAGGTTGATTAAAGGTGTTTTGCAGCTGTTTAGATATATTTAATGTTTTTAAACCATATGTTCCATATTGAACGAATAAATATTTTTAGAGAGAAAATCTCTTTTTTAAAGGGAACTGATGCTTGCATTAAAAATCTTACAAAGCTTAAAATTCCTACTTTTTGTGCACATCACCAAATAAATTATTTGAGACTATATTTGAACTCGTACTTTTCCTTGAATCTCTTTAATTTGTTTATATATCAGTGTAATCAAAAAGCCTAAATATATTATAAACAGATCGAATATTCTAATAAAACTAGCACAATGCATACTTTCATATTTTTTTGTGTGAAAATAAAAAAAAGTTAAAAAATATATATATTATTTAAAATATATTTACATAAAAAATTACTATTGTGAATCCAATTAATGACGTACTTTATAGCATCAAATAGTTAAAAAAGCATTTAAAAACTACAAGATCTTTTTCTATGAGATTTATTTTTATCCAAAAAGATAATGCTATCGTTTTGTTATACATAGTTGTATATTAAGGAAACAAATAAAGAAACTAAGATACAAAAAATCATGTAAACAAACCTTTTTCTTGGCAACGTTGATTATTTATATCAGCGCCAACTTTAAACGCAGCCTTGGAAGCAAGAACCCAGAAATCTGCTCTGCTCATCCAAGCCTTTACTGTTTGATAGAGGGGCTCCAGGGCATTTACTGGCTTTTCCAGGTTCACATTTGAAGCCAGTCGTGGGTTGAAGCAAGCATCACAGCCGTCCACACAGTCATGAAATATGAGACGATAATGGAGGGAACCAAAAATCGGACCTAAGTAGGAGAGCATCATGATCAATTATAAACACATTTAACCTTAAATCCAATTGCATAATTATAAATAAAATTCCTTAAAAAGTCATAGTAATTTTGTAAAGAATTTATATAAATATATACAAACCAAAGTTAACACGTTGAAATGAAACATAAACAAACATAATAGTTTAAAATTTAGCGTTAGAGATGAACTAAAACCAATTTTGGAAACCATAATGAATTAAACCAGAGAGTACATACTATTGATTTGTTTAAAATATATAACAAAAATATGCTTAAAAACATTTCAAAATTTTAAATACTGTTCGGCGGTGATTGCGGGATAAAGATGGATAATAGTGAATCTCCTTCCATTATTTCCTTAGATATGTTTAGTACCAGACTTGTGATTTGTCGTTCATTTGTAATCGTTCGTCGTCCGCGAACGAGGATTGACAAACGACAACAAAAAATTCCTATCGTTCGTCGTTCGTTTTTGGTGCCAAAAAAGATTTTTCTCTTTCATGGGAAAAAATTCCTTTCTTAAAAAACCGTCGTCAATTTTTCAGCATAACAAACGAACGATGAACGACTCAATTCAAATTAACGACGAACGATAACTTTTGGTGAACTACAAACGAACGACAATTTTTTGCGAACGTCAACAAGTTTGTTTTGTACTCCTTATTGATGCAATAAACCAAAATTTCCTTTTTTAACGGCTTTCAATCTAAAAAGGGATCTCACACCGTTCTCCGTTGTGGAATCGATGAGTTTAATAAGGTCCTCTAGGGTTCTATTAACGACGGTTTCATGCAATATCTTCCCTTGAGAAGTTAAAGGATGGAATACCAAAAGAAATATAAATATATCACAAAGAACCCTCATGGTGAACCAATGTTCCACACTAAAGCAGAAGACTTGGCTGTATTACATATTTATATACATATATTTGCTTGAAAGAAGAAAAAAAAATCCGTTAAAGAAGCTAAGCAAAAAAGTGAGATAGAAGGGCAATAAATACAACTAAGTGGACATAATGAAAGGACTTCCATTAATGTGTTAATTGCGGTCTGACAGATGAAGGATATTTATTTGTTAAGTGTGAAAATTGCACAATGGAGGAAGGGGACAAATACACACTTAAGAATGCATTTTATCGTCTTAAGAAATCCTATCCTTATCACCAATAATGATTAATTATATTTTATGGCACTCAAGATACTTTCAAGGAGAGCCATAAATTAAAAGTTGAAGATGCAAAAAAAACACATCCAAAGGAACCTTTCTATTAGTAGGGTCGGTTATTTTGCTTTTGTTGAGCAATTGGCTCAATGCTTAAGAATAACAAACTCTCGAGCGTGATTGGTTAAAAAAGGCAGCGGCAAAATACAAAAAAACAGTTACTGCTGTGTTGTGAACATGAATATAATAGTTTAATCACTTTAAATCCCTAATTGTCTTATCTCATGGGCTTTCATCAATATCATTTATAAAGCTTTTGAATAGAGTTTTTAAAAATAATGAAGTTGTGCTAGCGAAAGAAGGCGTGTTTCATCATATCTGACAACGATTGGATCATTAGTCCGACTGTAAGTACTATAAAAAGAAGAAATAAAGTTATCAAATTATTTATAAATTTATGAGAACTACAATTATACCTTAAGTTAGTAGCTAGTAAACATAATTTATATTAACTTTTAAAGAGATTAGATTCTGCCTGTCATACGCACATAAATGAATGGGGGTAATTAACTAACAGCTAATTGTTCTTGAAGTTCCACCTCTAACAATGATTACATATTGGGGTAACAAACCTACAGAATATGAGAGCTCTGATACTGTATGTCCCATATATCACATATTTGGGTGGATACTCCACTGGCAATTAGTTTAAAAGAGGATTAACTCTTACCAAATAAAAATAAAAATGTTGCAACCCTTTTATTATTTCATAACGATAAATTATTTTTTGAACACGTTTTTTGCCTCAAAATAAAAATAATGATGCTTTTAGCTTATGTTCAAGCTACAGTAAGCCCTCGATATAACGACCCTCTGTATAACGAACTTCGGATACAACGAACCTCCTGGAGCTGGCCGAACAAGCCTCAGATATAACGAACTTAAGTTCGTTATATCTGAGGCTACCAAACCTTTTGTGTTCATGACCGAACAAGCCTCAGTTATAACGAACCTAAGTTCGTTATATTTGAGGCTACCGAACCTTTTGTGTCCATGACCGAACAATCCCCGAATATAACTAACCTAAGTTCGTTATATATAAGGCTACCGAACCCTTATCTCTACGAGCGGCAACATGTATCCCCCTGTACTCTGTGTCGTGACGTCACTGTCGTCGTTGTCTCAGTCTAAACCCAGCTTCCACGTGTATAATCAACCCCCCGCTGTGCTCCGTCTCTCTACCACGTGTTGTATTGCAGTTTACCTACATTTTACTGTAAATCAAGGATGGCTTCCAAGTCATCTGCTACCCCCTCACCTTCCGGGAAAGGCAAGAAGAAGATTCTGTCCATTAGTGAAAAGTTTGCAGTGATACAAGATCCGGAGAGGGGCATGACACGTGCTCAACTCATGGTGAAGTACGGCCTGAAGAAGACGACAATCCACGATCTTCTAAAGGCCAAGGACAAGATTAAGGAAGCTATGAAGGAAATACAGGCAAGTAATACAGAGAAGAAGGGTGCCCAAGTGTACAGGAAGAGGAAGTTCGACAAGGGAAACTTAGACGAAGCGGTCTACAAGTGGTACACCCAGGAGCGGGCTGAAGGGGTGCCTGTGCGTGGCATAGACATCCAGCATGCTGCAAGGAGGCGCTACGGCGTAGTCAACAAGGCAATCACAGGGGAGTTATTGAGTGCAGATGTCGATGCTGTCGAGCCCTTCATCGACAGTTTCCGGGGGCACAAGGAAGATGAGGGCCTGCAACATTACCAATCTACAACGGGGACGAGGCTGGCCTGTTTTGGAAGTCTCTGCCCCGTAATACACAGGCCAATAAGGACCTCAGCAGCACCCCTGGCAGGAAGATCTTGAAGGAGAGGCTGTCCATCATGGTGTGCACCAATACTGAAGGGTTGCATAGACTGAGGCCTGTTGTTGTGGGGAAGAGTAAAAAGCCCAAGGCACTGAAGGACTACATGCACAAGCTGCCTGTGGAGTACCAGAACAACCCTTCAGCTTGGTTCAAGCAGGATATTGTGTCGGACTGGTTCCAGAACGTGTTTGACCCAGAAGTCCGAAAACACCAGATGAACGTGTATGGGCTTACCAAGGAGAATGTGAAGGCTGTGTTACTCCTCGACAACGCCCCAGCTCACCCCTCAACAGCAAAGCTCTGCAGCCGAGATGGAAAAATTAAGGCCATGTTCCTGCCACCTAACACAACATCCTTGATTCAACCCATGGACCAGGGGATTATTGAAAGCTGCAAAAGGCACTACAGGAACCTGTTTCTTCAGCAGTGCCTGGTGGTGACGGAGGACGGGATGGATGAAGAGGGCTATGAAGACACCAGGGGCAAGAAGACTCTCCAAAGGTTCAAGACCTACATCATCAAGGACGCCATCTACAACTGGGCAGACGCCTGGAAGAAGGTCCCCCTCTCCAACCTCCGCAACGCCTGGTGCAAGATTCTCAAGACCCCCAAGACTCCACCCCTGCCTACAGACTTTGAAGGTTTTGTAGAGCATAGAGGCCAGAGGCATAGTGCCATAGAAGAGGAGGAAGTGGAGGACTGGGTTTCTGAGGATCCAGGCCTGCCTGGGTATCACCACCTGACGGAGGAGGAGATTGCGGAGGAGTTCACCACACCAGAGCCACCTGCAGACGAAGATGACGACGAGGAGGCAGAGGCAGCAGCACCTGGGCCCTCTATTTCGGCCGAGTTTGAGGCAACTGACACACTGTTTGCTCTGGCTGATCATGGTGTTCTGTGCATGGTCAAGAATTATGAGCTGTTGCGGATCATGCGGTTTGAACTCATGCGTGAGGTGCAGCAGAGGAAGACGCAGACGAAGATCTCTGACTTCTTCAAGGCTGGCCCCTCCCCAGCCGAGAAGAGGTCTAGGACAGAGTCTGAGACCAGCAGTGTGTCTGTGACTTCGACCTCCTCCACTAACCTGCCAAATGTGTCCAGCGGCAGTTCGTCGTCACTCCTGCAGGATATACCTAACACTCCAGAGCCCCCCTTTAACGAACTTCGGATTTAACGAACTTTCGGATTTAACGACACTGCCCTCCCCCATATAGTTCGTTATATCGAGGGTTTACTGTATTTACAATCAGATTTTCACTGTCTCAATAATTATTTTTGCTCCTTCGTTTTTTCAGCTTACATTTAAATATGAAATACCTAATAAATATTGCTCATTATACAATAGTAATTTTACTTAAAATAGGTTAGAAACCAAATATATATATATATATATGTTATGAGGTGTTACTTCAACTACCTCTCCTGACGTCACCACCTACCTATGTATATATGTATGTACAGTTCAGTTCCATTATAGTATTCATATAGTACACTCGTGTTTCATTCCTCTGATCTGTCTAAGTATATCTACGGGGATCTTCACTACACTTCATGGCGCAGTCGGCTTGAAGAACCCATAAACATCCCAAAGAAAATAAGAAATATTTCCCACTCAGCGATATATCTCGATCAACCGAGGACTCGAATACACGAATCCGAGAGTAAGAAATACATCATCTATACCGGCTAAATAAATCTGTATTCTGAAGTCAACAGTGACGTCATTTTTTGTGTTTACAAATATTACGTCATTTCTTGTGTTTACAAACACACTTACTATAATTCCTCACTTTTCAACATGGATCTCTCTTCATATTCAACAACGGAGGCGAAGATGGAGTTTCTGAAACAATCGGTAGGAGGATGTAAACCGCCGTCACAAAGAGGAGCAATAAGCTAAGAACAATAATTGACGAGTGCAAATTATCACCTTCCTCCGGTCAATTCACAATAGTTGAAAAAGCATCCTTCGGCTCAATGCCGCATTAGAGAAACTGGAAGCGCGCTTTGACACACTATCAGAGCTATCCCCAGACGATGCCGGCCTCTATGAGGATCAATCACTTATAGTATCCGCGGAGGTCGAACGTCTTACTGCCGAAGCCCACAGAGTAATCAGTGATGGCAAAGAATCCCTTATCTCTGCAGCCTCCTCAAACAGGTCCAACAAGCTTCCAACCTCCATCCCACCTCAGTCCACGACACAAGATGATGCTATTGCTCGTTCGAGGAAAATAGCGGAGGAAATAAAGCCGCCAATATTAAGGTCAGAGGCTCCAATGACGGAGTATATCGCATGGAAGGACTCTTTCAGAAGCTACTTCCATGCAGCTCATGCTCATCTTGTGTCCACAGACATTCAGAGATCTTTATTTTTACATTATTTAAAGTCGGACCTCGCATCTCAAATAAAATCGAGATTTGAGAGCGACACTCCTGTGTATGACATTAAGGGGACATCACAAAGTGCAATGAGCATCTTAGATGATCACTTTGAATCTATACATCCCCTATTTAATAGAAGGTTTGATTTTTTTACTCACAAGTTCCCTCCAGGAAAAAAAGCCTCGGAATGGGAAGCGGAACTTAGTGAAATAGCATTAAATTGTAAATTAGAAGATTTCACTGTCGACGAAATATTCCTCTTCCGGTGGTTTCAGGATTGTCCAGACCAAGATTTGCTTAAGGAAATACGACGGATCCCGGCTCCTATCACAAGAAAAAAATATCTTTGTGTTAAAAGTTATGAAGCAACACAAAATCAATTCTCTGTTAACAGACCCTCGAACGTCATGAGAGCAGAAGTCGTCAGAGGTCAGTCCCCCAGAAGGAAGCCCGAATCGTCTTTCCGGTCCCCAACGCCCTCTAAACGAAAACAAAAAAGTGTTTGCTATTGTTGTGAGTCCCCAAAGCATAGGGCGAATTTATGCCCCGAATATAACTCGATCACTTGCATCTACTGTAAGCGCAAAGGGCATTTGCAGAAATATTGCTTTAACAAGCCATCAACTAATAAAAATGTTCCAGCCAACTATGCGCGTGCCTCTCCCTCTTCAACTTCGTCATCGGACGAAGACAATCATTTGGTGAATTCTGTGATAGCATCGTGGGGAACGAAAACAAATTGACTCACCGAACATTCAAATCAAATAATTTCAGCCAAAGCATACGGAGCCACACCTCGTGCAACCATAAAATTCACGACGGAGTGCAACGAATCGTTCAATTTCGATGTTATACCAGACACAGGGGCTACAAAATCGATAATGTCATCGGACATTCTTCAAGAACGTGGGATTTACTTCAAAAACTCAAACACTGTTGTAACTTTAGCTGACTCAATGTCCACTATGACGGCAGAAGGAAAAGTCAACCTCACCGCTACTTTTGGAACAAACAAGGCTGATATAGAAGTAATCGTAACTTCGGTCCTCGTGCAGGAGTTCCTATTATCATGGCATGATATGGTGAGTTTAAACATGATTAGTCCTGACTTCCATTTACCCCATAATAAAAATAATGCACTCAAGTCCAGCTCATCATTGGCAATCAATACCCCTCCATCCTCTTCTACACGTCAAAAACTTGCACATAAAATAAGTAAACAATATTTCAACAATGTGTGTTCAAACAATGTTTCAGATAAAAAGTCTATCCTCATCAACATGTTCCAGGATGTTATTTCCGATAGTTTGGAAGGTAAAAAACCTATATCCGGTCCTCCCATGAGACTTCATTTGAGGAACGACGTTAAAATAATCCCGTTTCAAGCAAAAACTCCAAGGGCAATACCACTTCATATCCGTGAACGGGCGGATAATTTGATCAATGAATTACTTAGAGCTGGAATAATCAGTCGAGTGGACACTCCTGTTGATCATTGCGCACACGGGCACTTCGTTCTTAAATCAAATGGGAAGGTACGCTTAGTTACTGACTTCACAAATTTAAATAAATTCCTCAAACGTCCTTGCTACCCGTTTCCTAGTTCTGAAGAAATAGTTCAGAGTCTGCATTGCTCGTCTAAGGTTTTTGCCGTAGCCGACCTAACACATGGCTACTTTCAAGTCCCCCTGGACGAGGACAGTTCACATCTTACGACGTTCATTACAGCCCAGGGCAAATTTAGGTACCTAAGGGCAGCAATGGGTATAAATGCAAGCTCGGACGAATTTAATATCCGCTCAGATGTAATCTTAGAAGGAGTTGAAAATGCTAAGAAGATCGTAGATGACACTATCATTGGAGCTCCAGACTACAATACCCTTTTCCAGAGACTGGTTCTACTCTTACTTAATGCAAGAGAACATAATATTATAATATCCCGCAAAAAGATCCAAATGGGACCATCAGTCCAGTTTGCTGGATATGAATTAGCCCCTGGAAAGGTCCACCCTTCAAAATCTCGTGTTGAAGCCATAACGAAATTTCCCAGTCCAAAAAATATAACTGAGTGTCGCGGCCTTCTTGGTTTAGTCAATCAATTGTCCTCCTTCCTTCCAGACCTAGCTCAAATGTCCCATTGCATCAGAGAACTCCTCAAGAAGAAAGACACGTTCATTTGGACAAAAGAGCACGAAGAATCCCTCAACAACATCAAAAAGGTAATTACAACGCACCTACAATGCAATTTCTTTGATACAGACTCCGAAACTACACTCTTAACGGACGCTTCTCGACTCCACGGTCTTGGGTTCATCCTCATCCAACAACCAAAGAATACACCTATCATCCTCGCTAAATCAGGTAACGCCTCACTTCATCCATTATCAAAACTCATTCAGTGTGGTTCCTTTTCACTGACAGAAACTCAGTCTCGTTACGCCACGATTGAACTCGAGTTATTAGCACTTGTGAGAGCTGTGGAGAAATGTAATTTTTTCTTCAAGGCATTAGATCTTTTAATGTTATAGTAGATCATCGTCCACTACTTGGACTTTTCCAAAAAGACATCTACGAAATTAACAATCCTCGTCTAATGCGCTTACGGGAAAGGTTAGCTGGTCATCAAATAAATATTGTCTGGCAACCTGGAAAGATGCACCTTGCAGCTGACGCTCTAAGCCGAACTCCAGTGTTTTCAGCTGAAGACGAACCTTCACTCGAAGATTACGAGGAGTCTCTCCGATGTAGAGTGGTAACCGACCCGACGTTTCAAAAATTATACGATGAAATAGACGACGCATACAGACTAGTTATAGCAGCCATTAGAAGCGGTACCCATCCCAAAAGTCTTCCAGAGCATCATCCATCTCGCCAGTTCTTCGCTGTTTGGGACGATCTGTCCTTAATTGACATGGATGCAAATACAAGTGATACTCTAATAACATACCAAGGCCATCGTATCGTGATTCCCTCTAACGCCAGAAAAGAAATACTAAGTCTTTTGCATCGCGCCCATCAGGGAATAAATAAAACTCGTCTTTTGGCATCAAACTTGTTTTTCTGGCCCGGTATGACGAAAGAAATAGCAGACGTTATCAATAATTGCGAAATATGTCAAAAATTTCAAATATCTCAACACGAAAAGAATGAATTAAACTATGCAGATCCTCCTCGTCCATGGCATACGGTTTGCACCGACTTATTTGAATGTAACGGACGAGAGTACTTGGTACTAGTCGACAAATTGAGTCTTTTTCCATTCGTCTATCCTCTTCGTAAAACCGCAACAAATCAAATTATCTCCAAAATTAAATCAACATTTAATATCTTTGGTTACCCAAACTATATAATATCGGACAACGGTCCTCAATTTCGTTCCAGCTTTAAGGAGTTCTGCGAATCCCACAGCATCATTCACGTCACATCTTCACCTCACAACCCAAAATCGAACTCAATAGCCGAATCAACAGTCAACAGAGTAAAGAGGTTACTTAAAAAGGCTAAAACTGAGGATGAATTTAACGAGTCGCTACTCTATCTCCGGTCCACTCCGACTACATCCATGAAGACCTCTCCATCAAGACTTTTCCTTAAAAGAGAATTACGAACATTGATTCCAAATCTCGAAACGGTTTCGAGCCCAACAACGTTTTCATATGTTCCACCAAGTCTAAAACCAATTTCTGTTGGAGAACTAATTCTTATCCAGGATATAAAATCAAAATTGTGGGACAAAACAGGAACTGTGAAACAAATAACCGACTCGGGACGCTCCTACCAAATTTTACTTGAATCTGGCAAGATAATTGTTCGGAATAGGAAATTCATCAAACCAAAGAAAGCCCCAAGTCCACATTTTGAAGTGCAAACTGAAGAGCCACCTTCACAACGAATAAGTCAAAGAATGTGAAAATTAACGAAGACAAAAACGAAGTTAAATTTATATAATATTGTTTTTGTTCTGCCATGGACAATTAATAAGTTTTCTTTATGCCCACCGTTATTAACAGAATATTTATATGTATGTTTTTTATGCCTCATTATTTACTTCCAGTCACCAACATTTTTCAAATTTAAATGATGACTCAAGGGGGGCGTGAGGTGTTACTTCAACTACCTCTCCTGACGTCACCACCTACCTATGTATATATGTATGTACAGTTCAGTTCCATTATAGTATTCATATAGTACACTCGTGTTTCATTCCTCTGATCTGTCTAAGTATATCTACGGGGATCTTCACTACACTTCAATATTATTATATATATATATATATATATATATATCTATATATATAGGATATATTAGATATATATATGATATTATATAGTATATATATAATATATATATATTTATATAATATATATAT
Source organism: Caligus rogercresseyi (assembly GCA_013387185.1). Taxonomy (NCBI): domain Eukaryota; kingdom Metazoa; phylum Arthropoda; class Copepoda; order Siphonostomatoida; family Caligidae; genus Caligus; species Caligus rogercresseyi. The sequence continues at coordinate 13,120,085 of CP045900.1, forward strand.
ATATATATATATATATATATATATATATATTATATATATATATATATACTAGGCTTTGATCGGAGTTTTTTCTGATCGCGTAGCGACGTGCGAATAGCGATATTGATCGCTGATCGGAGTATTGCAAAAGTCCTGATCTTTATATCTTTTGATCGTAAGAAAATCACTAAAAATAGCGATCCGATCAATTTGTAATAAATAACTAATAAAGAAAAAATGTTTGTATTAAGGATTTTTGAGACAAATCTTACATTTCTCAAAACTTAACTAGCTGTCACATTGACCAAAATCAATTCCACAAACTAATATTGTTTAGAAAAACACAAAATACAGACTAATACTAATGAAAAATTCCTGTTTATGCTATCCTGATATATTTTTGTCCTAAAATATACAGACAAACGACTATCTAGAAATCATTGCTTTGGAGCTCATAGGCTATGGAAACATTTATTCTGGAATCTCCTGTCTTAAAATATGCAGACATATGTTATTGTGGAGCCAGAGTGTTGGAGCTCATAGGCTATGAGAAACTATCATTCTGATATTTTGTCCTTAAATATCACCCTTATTAGAAGTCGTTATTTTGGAGCTCATAGGCTATGGCAGTGGTTCCCAAACTTTTTCTACTGCCCCCCCCCGCCCCCCCCAAAAAAAAAAAAAAGAACATACACACGTTTTGTTCTCAGAGTCCATTGCTGTTTATTTCACACATTATAATTAATACAAACCTCAACCTTTTTTTGTCATTTTTAGCATGTTATTAGTCTACTGCATTTATATTTTCATTAATTCGTTTTCCCTGGGCTATGGGATATAATGGCTATATAATCATTCCATTGCAATATAAAGATGAATACTTATAAAGGTTTCAATGTACATTTTAATTTTTACTTAGAATTAGTTTACATAGGTATTTTTTTTTTGTTGATCGCAATTAAATTGATCGGATGCTGATCGGAAAAATCCCTGATCGTTATATCGCATATCACGCAAGAATTTCTGATCGCTATTTTTGATCGGATCGCTATTTTTTCCCTGATCGCTCACAGCCTGTATATATATATATATATATAATATATATATATATATATATCTATATATAGATATATATATATATATATATATATATATATATATATATATATATATTGGAAGTGCTTAATAAAAGGATATGGGATGGTTTTAAAAATTGCATTTTTTGTGCTATATTTTAAGCACCGAGTTATTTTTCATGACTAAGAAGAAAAATACATACTTATTTAATTATAAATATATCCTGTCTTTTGTTCCTTATTTTTTAATACATCCAGCATTAATTAAAAATATCATATTTCATCTCAGCTGTGAGAATGTGATATACTGTGCCAAATGTAAAAGCAAAAAATAATAGTATAATATATATTTGAAATATACGGTGTATAAAAAAACTCCCGTCAAGTCTTATTATTGTTTCCTTCAGATATTCCTAAAAGCTAATCTTTTGAATTAATGACATTTTCGATAGCTTTTGTTAGAATATATATCTAGAAGTTAGCTAACTCTGTGTTTGGTCATGAATTTCAGAAGCATTGCAGCAAAAACAATACTGCATGCTATGATTTATTAAAAGGCCAACATTTTGTGGATGCGCTCCATTCCGTTTTTGACGCTCTTGCACCAATCAAAACCATTAGAAGAGCTACTGAAAAACACAGCATGTGTTATGAAGTAAAACGCCAGCCTAGAGAAAGGAACTATTCAAAGAACAATTGTCTTAAATAGTCCCCCCAATGAGAAAAAAAACGAACTCTATAAGCGACTGACCAATCAAATGAACTCATTAATAACAAGAGACAGAGTTAAAAATGCCTTACACAGCTTAATTAAGGGATTAGTCCATTCATTAAGAACTAACAGTCTGAATGTAGACCTGAATCAAGAGACTAACATAAAATTAATGAGAGATTGAATGTCAATAACTAATAAAAAGATATTGCAAATGATCTCAAACATTACTTCATCAACATAATAAATAAGTTGAAGGCCATCATCAACCAGTCACAGAAGAAGGTTTCCTATACAAAAGACACAAAAAATCTAGTTTCACACTTCAAATGGTCTCCGTAGAATATATAAGAAGCATTATCAAGAAAAAAAATCAAACAGGTAAGGATTGGATGAATAACATCTACGATGTTCAAGTTCACAAGTTGGGAGGTAGCTCCAACTCTAGCAGTTTTAGACAACGGATCCTTATTAGTAGGTAGATTTCCAGAACAATTAAAATTTGCCCTTATCACTCCCGTCTTCAAGAATAAGATAAATTGTAGGATATGTATATATATATCAGAAGTGGGATTCGGTAGAAAAATCTACCGCCGGTTCGGTATATACCTTCTACTGATCGATATCGTAGTTTTTATTATATATCTACAGTATCGATCGACATTCGGTATGGTAAATAAGAAAGAAAGAGAAATTTATTTATGTATCTGCTCTGTTACTTCTTCATATGCATTTAATATCGGATATTTATAACAAAGGAAAATTAACATAAGTACATAATTTGTTATAATTTATTCAAGATTATTTGAAATTTAATACATACTAATCTTATATAAATTATATATGTACTTGGATTTTGTAAGAAAAAATGGAAGGCTATATATATTTTTTCATTTACTGTCTCTCATTGTCCGATATTAAATGCACTTTCAGGTACTCTAGTATTCAATGTATAGCATAAGCTTTTTTCTCATCAACAAGGTCTTTATTTAAAACAAATTATATATACAAATAGAACAAAAAAGTACACTACATGTAATATATAAAAGGAAAAATATAAAAGGAAAATTGTGTTTTATAAAAACACAAATAAACATTATAGTTTAAAATTAATTTCCTTTTTAAGACCTAAGACTTCAAAATCATACTGTTCATCTAAAAAATAAAATCATAAAAGACAACAACTACAATCAATCTTACAGACATAAAAAACATATATAAGACAAATCTAAATTGTGTTGGAAGTCTTGAATTTCTTATATTTTTTTATAATAAACTGGAGAAATTTGGCGTAGATAGGCGAGAGGCGTGGTACATATTAGCATATATTGAATGTATATTTATGTATCTGCTCTATAATACTTTAAGTTGTAGTTTTTTTATTAATTTTGCAAAGTTCAAGTTCTTCACACAAGGGACCGCTTGGGCAAAGCGACATGTGAACGATGTTTCTCTCCTATTGATTGGAATAAGCTCTCTATATCTTCATGTCTATTGAATGTCAAAAAGTCATACTTTTAAATATTTGGTATTTTCTATTGTAAATATTTGGTATTTTCTACCGAATATCGTATAATCGGTTCAGTATTTGAAATTTACCGTTGGTAGTATCGAATACCGATTTATATTCGGTAGTCGCAGCGTGATATATATATATATATATATTAGTCCTTGACTCTGTATACACATGATCACTCTTTTTGTTATATTTATGGTTATCAATTCGTTTTTCTTATAACGCATGCATAGAGATATAAAGATATAGAGAGCTGATTCCCTTCAATAGCAGAGAAACAGCGTTCTATTGTTTCTGTGTGTCCACTATAACAAAGTAATTGATGCTACGCCATCGTAAGCTGATCATAGGGATAGAATCATAGAGATATAAACAAAACACAATGACGTATTTCTCTTCCCTCCAATAGCAGAGAAACAGCGTTCAGCTAAATTCTTGACACAATGACGTATTTCTCTGACGAGTCCAATAAGCTTTCTATATCTTTATTTCTGTATGAACGCATGTAAGTTATTCATATCAAAATGTATAAACTAGTAAGTCGTGTATCATAAACTTTTTTGAAATTTGACGTATATGATAAAAAGGTATATTATTAAATTTATTACAAATTAAAAAAACCAAGAAATCTAAAACTTTATCAACTCTTAAAATTGTGAATTCATTTAAGGTAGCGTTTGGATTATAAATATATATATATACATAATATATATATATATATATATATATATAACCATTTAAATTTAGTCGAGCATGAATGTGTAGAAATTTAAAACATCTCCGCAGAGGTTTCATCAGTCAATCTGAATTATTTATAAGTTGTTCATAACACTCTATATATTAAAAAGTAGCTTTTATATTAACTGAAAGGTTCTATTTGCAGTTGTCAAATAAAACTCAATAATAAATGAAACAACAAATGTTCAATGAAGAGTGAACTCTATTGTATATATTTGTAGGGAATGATGAAGAAATTGGATTTCATGATAAAGTTAAAGAAAGTTTGTTTTTCGTCTGTTTTTTTGCATCACTGACTTTCATTTGATAACTTTTCTTCTTTCTTATTTTTACCCATATACCATATATTATATTGGTACGCTATAAATTTATATATACCCTAGTTAATGTCATTGATAGAAGTATGATTTATTTGTACATTTTGTTGTTTTTATGTTGATAATATTTTTAGTTTTCAAGATTCTAGAAGAAAAGCTAGTTTACTGAAACATTGTATACTACTAGTTGTAAAAATCCTCATCCTCTCATGAAAAATGTCAAAATCCAATAGATTTATCTTAAATATTTAATTTTGTAGTCTTTTTACTATATTTTATTTTAAAATATATGTTTTCTATTATTCTATTTTGGATAATTTAATTTGTAATAATTCATTTCAAAATATTTAATTTCCAATACTACCTGTCCATTTAAATGATTGCGAACAAATTATTGATATATATTTAACCAACGTGAAAAGGATAGTCTTTTTTACCCTTTCGTTTTTCTTCCCATCATTTGTGAAATTATTTAAAACTGTTCAGTTTCTTGCCTACAACATTTTTAAATGATGTTATTGCAATTTTGTCTATTTCATTCTACGAACATGTATAAGGATTGTACTAAAATCAATCACAGAATTCGATGTTATATTTCGCTATCCCAAAAAGAAGGATCTATTTTATCAAACTCACTCAGACAATCATATGCTCGAAGAACGAATTGTAATACCAAAATGTTTATCTTTAACCGACTGCTTGGAACTTCATCGAACAATATAGACAGCCAACATAATTGTTTATTATTTCAACATAAGCAAATGAATTTAGGCTAAATCAGCCAGAAAAATACTTTCATCTAACAAAATGATTCGATTTCATTTAAGCCAAATCAGTCTATAAACGACGAGTTGGAAGGCTAATTTATTACTTATCCACATTCACTACATTCCTAACAGTAGCATCTACTTAGGGTGTTAAATATTTTTAAGTACAAAGTGTTATAGATTTCATGAAACCAGAAAAAAGGAAACATGTCTCAATAATAAAATGTAATAGAGGAGAAGTGAGCCAAAAACACAATATTGATACTAGGCTACTATTCCATTAAGACTTTATAACAATGATGAAAGTATATAGCACAAGGATTTTAAACGATAATTCAGCGCAAAGTTCAAAAAATATGAAAAAAATGCCAGGTCCTTGTGATGATACTATTTGTGTTAGTAATGATATATCATCTATACACAGCTGTTATGAAATAATAATATTTGTATATCCCGAACTTGATAGTGTAAAGTGCCTTCCAGATCAAACAAGACATTATGTATCATAATTAACTACTCAACTTTGTTTCTTCAATCATAGACCCTAAGCATCACAATGGCTAGCTTTTTGTTCGTTATGTACATGTTTTGCCTAGACATAATAGTATTTATAGACCCTGATATATAATGTAAATATCAACCATCTCCTGGTGATTTTTTCAGTTTAGAATACTTTCGTTTTTTGTGAAAACAGTCATTCCATATTCATTGCCTCAATTTTCCTTTTACAGTTCAACCCTTTAACAAAGAAATTACATGTACGTAATTACACTTTCAAAGGAAGTTGAACGTGACTTCCATATTAAATGTTCAAGTAAAGATACTTAAAAGTTGCTATACAATAAATTGCATTGCCAATTATTAGAAGAAAAGTTTTTTTAAACTTAATTTAAAAAGTAGATATGCTGTGTGTGTGAGAAGGGACACTAATCCTTAGTGACACTAATGTCGTTAACATAGCTATGAAATGCGATTTTTCATTTATTTTTACCATGGGAATAAAATGCATTTAAAAACATTGGGTCAAAGTTAGACTTTATAGTCTTCTTGAATTCTCATTATATAATAATATGTTCATTTTAAAGGTTTTTAATTTGTAAAGAGATTTTTATTCATTTATTACATATAATACGCACAAAAACATACCTTTATTTTGTGAAAAAACTAAGAAATATATAATATTTCTTGAATACATAAAGGGATTGAATATTCTGTCCACAACTTTTCCTTTATAAAAGTAAACTTAAATATAACTCTTTTACAAAAACAAAACGTTAGTCTATCAATATTCAATACTGGAATGTTGAGAAGAGTTAAGCAACATTTACTATTGATCCCGTGGCATTGCAAATTCCTCGTCACTTGAAAAGTTAAGAATATCAAAAACTTTTTATCCGTATTGACTTTACCTGGAAGATAGTATACCAAATATTGCAGTCACGGTTGAGCACGAAAATCTACCGCCCAATTAATAATTTCCGCATATTTTATCAAATTTTCAGAGCACTGCAATGATTATTAATCTGAATTCCGAGCTCATCACAAGCTTTGAAGAAGAAAATCTAAGGCACATTATTCTTTTAGGCGGTTTCATTAAAGGATAACATTGTAAAGTGGAAAACATAATCAGGGCAGCATTGCTTAGTTGTAAGGCTTATATAGTTGCTGGGAGAAGAGACCAACAAAGAGAGAGATATATCATGTTTAGGATATCGACCGCCACTCGCTACGCGACATTTACCTTGCAGACCCCAATGTTAAAGGCTCGCCCTGGAATCATGCTGCTGAAGTTTTTAAATATTCCTTTTCTTCGTTTCCACCCAATACAAAGTCCATAGAAATGATCACAGGCAACAATGAATTAAGGAAAAACAAATATTTTGTTATCTAACCATATAAATCAATTCATAGGATCGCAAATGCAGATGACCTAGCACTATGCGCTAGGGGTGTAGATCGCCAAACTCCAATGCTTCTAATGCAAAAAAGTCTAAATAAACTTTCAAGGTTGGGCTGAACGTAGTGATACAATTTTCAATGGCAATAGATCCAAGTTTATGTTTTTAACGAAAAAAAGGAAAGGTCCGAAAATCATTCCTCATATAAATGATGCAGAGATCGAAAAAAAAAACTTTTAAGAATCCCGGAGTTGAATTCGATGATAAATTAATTGGAACGAGCTCATGAAATATGTGGTTTCTAAAAAGCAAAAAGAAGTCTTTTTTCCCTAAAAGCGTTCATTTTTCTGGATTGGGGACTTAGTCCTTTTAAGACCAGTTATGAGCTACGGAGCGATTGACCTCTCGGGCTAAACTTCATTCAATCTAATTCATGAAGGCTGAGCTTCTTTAAGTGCAAAAATTGGAGAAGAATTTTTAACTATAATGCTTATTTATGTTTTTTATTAAACAGAATTTTCCTTTTAAATCTATTTTACATATACTTTATAAAATCCTTCTTGATGATAAAAACTAGTTTTAGTCTTCATAACTTTGATTTTATGAGATACATTTATTCGATAGAGAGTGGCACACATTACCTTGTTTTTCAGAGTTGAACACGCAAAAAAATATGACATGTTTCATCTACCTCAACTAACTTTGAAGCAGCATTCGATTTTCTTCTATAGAAGTACAATATATGCCAAAAAAATATGTTTTTTACATGTTCATCTTCTCTAAATACTCTGATGTCTCAATAAATATACAAGGGAGCTCGATTTTTTACAATGTTCGCAGGTTCGAATCCGATGGTCTTTTACCTCATTGATAAGATCCTAGGTTCGATAGACTAATTATGCATAATTATTATATCCAATATGCATTCTACCATATAGTATATATATATATATATGTATATTATATATATATATATATTATTATTTTTATATGCTTATAAATATTGCATTATGTTCAGAAATGTAAGGTCATAAAAAAGAATTTAATGTTGAACTTTATTAGTTTTATGCTATTTCCCACATAGTTTTTCTTTTAATTGTATCTAGTTTCCACCTTTTAATGATATAAATTAATGGAATAAGGATATAGCGGATGCATCAAAATATAGTGTCTTTCCTACGTCTCAATGAATATGTTCTTTTTTCCCTACACAATCAAAGATAATCAAACACATGAAGTCAAATCAAATCTAATATTAAAATGTTTTGTTATGTTAACCAAAATGGGTGTGAGTAAATAAGAGAGATGTTCTTTATGTACAAATACTTGGGAAGAAAGGCATTCAATTCAAGCCATTATTATAATTTTTGAAATGGTTTAAAAGATTCTTGGAATAATAATAAAGCACACATTTTAAACACATTTCCATTTTCTAGGGATGATTCACAATTATGTTTTGTTTTTTATAACAATTCATTTTACTTTCTTAATACATTAAGTATAAGTCTCTCTCTCTCTCTCTCTCTCTATATATATATATATATATATATATATAACTATTCACTAACATAGTTTCTATAAAACAAGGGTACACCTGATTCATGTCCTATGTAATCGTAGCGAATAAGGATTCTTTTGTTTCGTACTTTACCAAAAACATATCTTGTGGATGTATCTATATAAATAATTTATGTTCTCAATATAATCTATCACAAATCTTCCTTCTTAGAACATACAATATCGTCTTCCTCCATTTATAGGTTCTCCTATTTATATTTACTATTATTAAATGCCTATTGGCCAATGATTTATCAGGGCCCAAATATGGCACACCTTATAAACCTTCATATGATGTATTTTATATTAAATATATTTAAGTAACACCTAATGATAAAATGATTCGTAAATACGAACAATCTAAAATATAAAAACCGTCTTCCAGCAGGGTTCATCATCATCAAGTAACTATCTCCTGTCTGCAAGTTAGAGGGATTAAAACCCGTCTGATTGCAGGGATCAACATCCTTAATAATATATTTAACGCTACAAGAATAATTTTGTAGCTATAAGTACTTGTTTCTATTATCGAAATCAATGGTGGATCCCAATCCACGTTCCTCCGCCATCCGCAACAAAATACATGTTAAGATGGACTGAAATCAATAAAAACATAAGCTTTTAAACGAATTACCTCGGACAAAATACTAATCAAGTATGTACATATATATATATATATTATACTTTCGTATATCCAAGGTAGTTAAAAGTAAGGTAGAGCCATTTTAACCAATGAAAGTAAAAAAAAATACACCGCCACGCAACCTACCTCAGGAGCATAATGTCACATATGCCAAAAGAGTGTCTATTTGATAAGGAAAATATGTTAAATATAATCAAATTTAGCCTTTAATTAAATCATAGAAGAATTAATTATCACAATTCTATTAGAAAATGGAATAAAATTAAATTTGTGGGTACTCATAAATTTGGATGATTTAAATTTGCTGAAACTATCCAAAATATATCATGAAAAGCAAACTCTTCAATTATTATATGATAAAACAGATAAAAACAACGAAATAATTATAAAAATACTGTTTATAACCATATATTACACAAATATTATTACAAAGACTTATTTAGAAAAAAAGTATATGATTTATAAACTATTAAAAAACAAAATACTGTTTATAATCATATATTACATAAATATTATGACAAAGACATATTTAAAAAGTATATAATTCATAAATTAGAACAAAACAAAATACTGCTTATAATCATAAATTACAAAAATATTATTAGAAAGACATATTTAGAAAAAAAAGTATATAATTTTTGGAGCATTTAATTAATCCACTATTTTATTTTTCGCCTCTCTCTTAAATTTTTTGTATGACTAGCTTTTTGCTCTTAAAGGCGATTTTTTCATATTTTATTTGGAGAAATACACAAATTTTAGCAAATTTATTAATAGCTTCCAATGGAAACAACGGCAAATTTGACATTGATTTTAAAACTCTTTTTACAAGATTGTCGTTCCTATCAACCCTTCCATTTTCTATAAAATTATTTGAAAAAAATTTGTTCACATTTCCTCATAGCCCCTCTAAATCTTTTTTGCTTTTTTAATTAATTGAAGCCATTTTTTGTAAAAATAAGATGCACTTATGATAATTTGAGTAGGGATTTAATACTTATTATATATAGTAAAAGTGATTTGTTTATTTTTTCTGCAGACGTGACGTCACACGAAAATATTTCGGAACCTAAGTTTATACATTATGAAACGGCGGGGTGTTGCGCATATCAATCTAATAGTTATGTTTATAGAGCTAGAATATTAATCAAAAGGCTACAACTTATATGGTATAGTCATTACTTTACGAAAAATAACCTTTTAGACGTTAAGTACGTATATCATTTAATTCCTTTGCCTTGTGGCATTGACGGAATACCATTTGCTGTATGGTAATATATTGAAAGAGAGAACTACCATAATGATACCAAAGGTTTTGTTCTCAGTCTTTTGAAATTAACAAACCAACTTTTTTCCCTAATTTCCCCCATGAAAGGACCTTTCATACTAAAATATCGATATCCCCACCCAAAAACTTTTCCGCTTCCTCCATTATCAATTTAGAGCATTGGGGTTTCTTAGTCGTACACAAACAATTAGTTTTCTATTAAACAAAATTAGTACTGTACTTCAAACATCCCTTTGTATCTAAGGATTCTTTTAATGGAATGAAGGAGAAATAAACTTGAGCAAGATAAAAAGCTCTATTTCCATTAGCAAATACTATAGATCCATGGTTACTCAAAACATAAAATCCGATCCATTAAGGGGAGAATGTTTTTTTTATCTTTTACCCAAGTAAATATTGATGCCTTGAACATTAACTTTTTATAAAAAATAAAAACGTGCGAAATGAACTAAAATGGAATGAAATTTTAAAAAAATAATTGACCATCCACAAATATTGTTCTTAATCTATATTTCGAATGATGTTGATAGTATTAAAAACCACTATAGATAAATAAAAAATTTGAACATATTATACGTAATTTCTTAGTAACAAACAATAATCTCAATGTCCTTTTCATATTAGAACCCTTGAATGTTGATTTTCAAAATCGTGACGCAAATTTTATTTGGGAAATCCGACTTTAATTATAGGGCACTTGTAAGATTGCTTGAAGCCACTTTGTAACTTAAATGCAGTTCATTATTTTGATGGTAATGCGATATATATATATATAAATATAGTACTTATTTTGTTTTTCGTTGACATAACTTTTTAAATCTTATAAGAGCTTTTATATGCCATAAAAACTTTTATATCTTTATAATGTTATTTTTCTTTAAAATAAGATGAGCCTGTTTTTTTGTTCATCATTTTGAGTATCTTATCCTATGAAAAACAAAATTACATTTCTTTATTGCCAAGAAGATAAATGCCTTCTTGAAAACAAGAAATATATAGTAGGCTTTACATACATTCCTATAATTGTGTAAAGATTTAAAGTGTCTCTCTAAGCAATTCTACCATTAGAGAAAATAGGATTAAGGCATGAAGTTAATGGGATACTTTTGAAGAAAAACGAGGAGGGATTTATCAATACATAGATGGAAAGTTTTTTCCATTTAAAAAAGAAAGGATTATTGAAGAATTCTCTTTGAAATGTGAATAATGCATTGTTTTGTGATATTATTAATTTTTTGCCCCTCAGCTTTGCATTTCGACAAACCCATATAAAATCACATTATATTTATAAAAACAAATAAAGTCTACCCTGGGAAGAATAGTTGAAAAAAAAGTATGTGAAATAAACTATTTATGAAAATATGCGAATACAAAGCAATTTATTCATTTGGTGACAATTCCACTAGTAAAACTTTAAAAACTTTAAGTAGTGTACAATATAGATTAATAAAATGGAGGTCGTTAGCTCAGTTGAATAGTGCTTGTCATTTTTGATTCCCAAGCTAAATGAAATGAGGTTCGACGGTCCAAGTTTGTTGACTTAATCCTTGTTCATATCAACACGAATTACATACATATAACCAAATAGTAAAAAGGGGAGCACGTTAGCTCGATGATAGCGTGCTCGGAGCAGGTTCGATTTCTCCCGAAAGAAAAATATTTTTCAAATGTTTGAAATGTTAGCAACATTGTGGATTTTCTGTTTCTTGGTGATAAAAGAAGACGACATACAAAGTTTGAACAAAATCGGTCAACATTACGGGGTCGCTCAACGAGGTCAAAGTTTTAAAAATTTAGTAAAAATATAATTTTCCGCAAATTCTTGAAAATGGTGGGCGTTACAGATTTCAATAATAATAATTAATTTAAAGGAAATCTAATTGACTAACAGACGTATTTATTACCTGGATAGAAAGAGAAAGAAAAAAGAGGAGCGAGAGAGTATTTTGCCTCACTTCTCTCGCTCCTCTTTTTTCTTTCTCTGGTAACAGTGGTTACCAAGCGGTAATTGTATATTCTCATATCAAAGATCAATTTTTGTGGGAGAGTACGTGCAAAAATGCATTTGCTTATTTCTCTTAAAGTATAGCGATTTGTAGAGCACCAAACATATCAAATGAAAGTTTGGTAAACCAGCTATAATATTTTGGTATACTAAATCATATCAATTTAATAAGTGGAGATTATATGTACATTAAAAAATATCTCGCGTACAAAATGACGCATATAATGGATTATAAATGCGTCAGACACAAAGTAAATTTTGAGAGGATACCTTGACGCAAATCTAAAAAACACATTATTATTCATTTTTTTCATAATAGATTTCTTATAGGGATCAGTATCATAATAGATGTCAATACACACTCAGATAGTACTAAATTCTGAATTGATAGAATGCAACCAAGGTCATTTTTGGATTTATCATTCAAAGGCTTAATAAACTTAAATTACTATTTTACTCTGAAGCGAACAAGTCATCTTCCACAGGCGAGTGAAGTTAATTGATACAAAAAAGCTATGAAATATGCTAACATTACACACTCCATTTTTTCTTTGTTTTTACAGAAAACTTTGTTTTAGTAAAAAACATCAAACATACGTCTGGTAGTAAATTAGATTTCCTTAAATTAATAATTATTATTGAAGTCTGTAACGCCCACAATTTTCAAGAAATTTGCGGAAAACTATATTTTTACTAAATTTTTAAACTTTGACCTCGTTGAGCGACCTCGTAATGTCGACCGATTTTGTTCAAACTTTGTATGTCGTCTTCTTTTTCACCAAGAAACAGAAAATCCACAATGTTGCTAACATTTCAAACACTTAAAAATAAGAACAGCCCTAATATATATATTACAGTTAGGTACTCAGCCTTATCTATTAAGATCTCTGATGTACACTGCTCTACTTGGGCTTATATATGCGACTTAGTCCGAGCTTATCTTTCGTTCCCCAAACCGTACTTTAATCTTCTAAAACATTTAATAAAAAGTTAACCAAAAGTTAAAAAATTATATTTTATTATACAATTTATATATTATACTGTATTTTGTATTCCTGCATTGGAATGGACTGATATTCAAAACATTTTCGAAATAATTATGACTACGGTCTATTGTATTGTGTTTTATGTTAATATTGATGGATAACTTTAAGGGAACTTGTTTTAAACTACCTGTTTGTTTTTACACTTTATTAAGTGGAAGGTCTCTGAATAAATAAAATTATATTATATAAAGAATGGGAAATGATTCTACAAACGAATTTTAATGTCTTAATAATACTTGTTTATATGTACATGGTTCCTGCAATTCCTATAACTAAATAGGGTGCAAAGGGAACTTTAAGTGTCGCAAAATATACAGGGGCAAGAAGGGATGTTGTTCGCTGAGAGGAGGCGGACTCGAATCTCCCATTCGTGGATGTAGGTTAAATTTTTCCCAAAAGGGGAAGGGTAATATTGATTGACTTCGTTGAAATGAGTATGCTTGGTTCGATGGACATTAGTGGCCATAATCATTAATGTGACAATATAACAATAAGGCGTTGTGACAATATAGCAATAAGCGTTGTGACAATATAACAAACAAGACATAATAATACAATCAGGAATAACAACAACAATAATTCTCAAAATGTATTTACACGGCGAAATGTCACCTTTGGAAATCGGTAGAGGTCTCAGGGAGTATTTTCGACTCTCAAGATTAACGACGCATGTTCTTAAGTGCAGGTACTTTTTCGACATCTTTAAGAAAAATGTATCATGCTTGAGCAAATAAGTATCATGCTTCGGTGTCTCTTCATATATATATATATATATATATATATATATATATATATATATATATATATATATATATATATATATATATATATATATATATATATATATATATATATATATATATATATATATATATATATATATAATACCTAAAATGTGAGGAAAAAAACACGCCTCTTGTCATTGAGCTAACGTGATACATACCTTCTGAGAGTTTACATATTTATTCAGAATATTTATTTATTTCAATAAAGATTATTAGTCACTACATAAAATACAAATTTTATACGAAAAAAATTGTTGGTTATTAAATTGTCACTTTAGATTATCAAAATATTTTTTTCTTGCATCTCTCTCTCTCTCTATATATATATATATATATATGTGTGTAAATATATATATATATATACATTTATATATATATATATAAATGTATATATATATACATATATATATATACACACACACACATATATATATATAGAGAGAGAGAGAGATGCAAGAAAAAAATATTGTGATAATCTAAAAGTGACAATTTAATAACAAACAATTTTTTGTATAAAATTTGTATATTATGTAGTGACTAATAATCTTTATTGAAATAAATAAATATTCTGAATAAATATATAAACTCTCAGAAGGTATGTATCACGTTAGCTCAATGACAAGAGGCGTGTTTTTTTCCTCACATTTTAGGGTACAGCTTTTATAAAAATTTATTTCATCAGAGGTTTGATATGTTTCCACGGTTATTTTAAACTATTAAATGTAATTGTTTTTGAAGTGAACATTTTCATTTATTCTATACGAACCATCATCAAAATAATTCATTTTAGTATTATACCCTATTAAAGGCTAAATACAGAACAAAAAAAACTTAATAAATTCTTGTGACTGTCTTAGTTTCTGTCAAACATACTTTATTTTAAGGGAAGTTTTATAAAGTAAAGAAATAAAAATGTACATGTTTTAAACAATATATTTTAAATTCTTTGTAATAATAATCTGGAAAAATGCCAAAAAATTGTGTCTACTTTACATAAAATTCCCTTGCAATTGGGGCTATGATGTAATTTATTTCAGGGGTTTAATGAACTCAACAATGATTAAACACATCTTATATCAATTCATTTTTATGTGAAAAAATATCTTCCTTATAAGTAATTAAATTTCATTTGTTTAATATTTAAAACACTAACGAAATAAAAGACTCAGGAAATCAATATATAAACAACCAAATTGACAAACGACCTTCTTAAGAAACATTTAAGAAATTACTATCCAGTATTTACAAACTAGTTTTATCATAAGTTAAAAAATGTATAATACCATAAGTTCAGTATTTTTAGACGCATCAAGCTTACCTAGTTAAACTATTTTTTCTTCTAAAGAAACAATGTTAACTACAATCTTTGAACACTCTTAGGTACTACTATAAAATTATATCTCCAGTATACAAAAAAGACAGTTCTCAAATTATTTTTATACATAAACAAATATACTCTCCTCCCCCCTAGCAAACAAGAATTTCCGTATAGATATATATACATGCTAAGACAGTATCTGTCATATTTTACAAGAAACATCATATATGGTAAAAAATATACTAAAAGAGTAAGAAATTTCTTCCCGAAAATGAGTAGCTTTTTATGTGCTGTATAATTTAGGAGGGATGTAAAAATGAGAAACTTTCTTTTGAGCAATATCCCCCTACCTGAAATTGAGGCTATGCCTCAGAAAAATATGTCTTCATCATATAAAAATGGCTTAGACGGCCATAAAAAAAGAGTTTGTGAAAATTACGAACCCAAAAAATCACACCATTTTTCTAAAATTATTACTCATTCAGATTTATCTAGATTAAAGAGAGTGAATGTCTTGATTTGGCTTCTTCTGTGGGTACACAAAAACATGGATTTCTGAGCTTTTTTAAATAACACTGGCCAACAAAAATCAACTTCAAAATTTTGGTCGGACTATTTTTAAACTAATTATAATTGAGTTTTATAAACTTATTCCAAATATGGTCTTTATTTTTCAAAGTTAGTGAGGAATTCAGAGCAATATGGATTTCTAATCTTCAGCACTTTTTTGATTTTGAAATACAATAATTTAATAAATAAATTAAACATAAAATAATAATATTTTGATTGAGGTTAGATAAAAGTACTCATTTCAATTTTACTTCATCTCTGGCACATTTAGGCTTTAAATTGTATGCCATTTTTTACGAAAAATAAAGGGTTTTACTTGGAGACTCACTGTTTCTCACTAAAAAAGTTTTACAAGATTAAACTTCATATAAATATGAAAATTGTTATCAAGCTTCAAGCTTCGTGCTCCTTAAAATACTTTATTTTCATAAGAATTAGTAAATGAATATTTTTAAATCCTCCCTATTTTGCCCTATTTTAGAGAAATTCCTAAGTCACCCAGTGAGATAGAAAGAGAAAAGACTTGACCTCACAACGTAGGTCAATAATAAAGAGGAATTTTACCCCTTCATTGGTATTTGAGTGCTATTTTCACGGAAATCTTCCGAGAATCCAGGATTCTTAATGATTGACTAGCAGGCTTATGCATTCGTACACAACATTTATGACAAGAATGCGCCATGACGCAGCTTCGGATCAAGCATGGAGCAAGGAATGGAACCCTAGGAGGACATGGCTCCCCAGAGCTTATCAAGAGGATGATGAGTTGGAGACAGACATACGGACATACCCTGGAGGATATTACCCCCTCCTCCTAAAGGCTAGTTGGCTGGCTTATTCCGTCTGCATGAAAGAAGGTGACTTGTCGGACACCCCGGAGTTAGGGAGGAATTAACTCCGCGAGAGAGAGTCATTGTCCTTGTCCTATCTACCTAATAGCCTAGTCTATCAGGGAATCTCCTTTTCAAGTGAATCCATCCTTTTGGTAGCAGAACAATGAATTAACTAGACAAAAGATACAGTGGGACGAACTCCCTCCCTCCCTTCCAGCCACCCACCCACCCCCCCTCACATCCTTCAAACTCATAGCCGCCCCCCGAGGAGCCCAGGAGCGCACCGCCAATATACCCAACAGCACAATCCTTTCACTAGCCAATAATCACAATGGTTCCAATTTGATGGGAGACGTACAGCTGTACCAATCCGCCGCCGTCCTCTATCCTGAGAATCCATCCACCTGCCCTCCATCCACTCCTCCTGAAACAGAACACCATTTCAATAGTAACTGCCGTGCATGCTATGAAGATACCACACAAGCGACACCTCATGGACCTGGAGGACACTCCCATCCCCCATACACTCAAGAGGCGGACCGAACACCACCACGCTCTCGACTGCATTGGCTTCTGTAAGGTCTTGACGAAGACTACTTTATTAATCTTTATATACACAAATACAAAGAACTTAGGAGAGGGGATTTGATGATCCGGTTGACTTATAAGATCTCAAGAAGTATCTTATAAGTCATGACCACACATCTCCCCTCCCATGACGTTTGCGCATACCTATTCAATTATAATCAAAACATAAACAAATGAAATAAATAAACATTAATACTAGTGAAAAAGCAAAGTCATCAAAATTAATGTTCGGCATTCTTCCGTATGAATCTTCGATTCCTCACGAGGTCTCCTCGATCCGTTCTAATGACGAACGACCTCCCGCTTCCTCGAACACTGGAGATCCTCCCTCTCGACTCCCATCGCTTGGATCTTGGGTCCTGGAGGACAACGTCATCACCCACGTTAAGTCTCGGTAATTTTTTACATTTTTTGTTATAATGAAGGGTACTTAAGTCTTTAATTTTTTCCTTTTTGTAACGAGCTTCACTGAAGGTCTTTTCCGTTATTCGCTCGTATGCCGATGATGTTGCGGGAATGGATGTCCTTAGCCGTCTACCGAAGAGCCATTGGGCTGGGCTGAGTCCATTATCTCGAGGTATATTTCGCCACTCAAGAAGACTCTCCTTGAAGGTTTTCCAACTCTCAGATTTGAGCAGGAGATGCTTCATTGACTTGACGTAGGATTCTGCGTGGCCGTTTGATTGAGAGTGATATGGTGATGTCAACTCATGGATGATATTATTATCCTCACAGAACTTCTTAAATTGGGATCGAAATTGAGGGCCCCCATCTGTACGAATAGTATCTGGAAACCCAAATTCCAGGCACCAATCGTAAATAACCGTTATGATCCCCTCCGTAGATGTACGTCGTAGAGGGGAAACTGATGGCCATCCTGTGAATCGATCCACTACGACAATATAGTTTTTTCCGGTGCACTGAAATAGATCAACTGAAATTGAAGAAAGTGGACGCGATGAATTTGTACTTTGGAGAGGTTCTTGTGGTTGCGAAGGTTTGTATTCAATACACTTTGAACAAGAATTCACAATGTTTAATATATCGTTATTCATTCCAGGCCAATAATACAATGCCCTTGCCATTTCTCTTGCTCTTCGTATGCCTTGATGTGAGGAGTGCAGTTTTGTTAATATTGTTCGTCTGAAAGGAACAGGAACTATTATCCTATTAGCATTTAGAAGAAGGAGACCGGACAATTCATCAATGGATAAATTGCTCCATATTTTGGCATAAGCCTTTGAAGGATGACATACGGGTAAGTTTTTTAAACTAATATCATTCATTAGAGTAGATTTAAGAATTTGATAGTCACCGTCCTCTTTAGCTGCTTTTATTATAGGCTGTAGAGCTGGATCTATGTGCGTTACAGAAAAATTAGCAACAGATATATCGCATTGTTCAGGGGGGTCAAAGACAGGGTTTCGGGAGAGAGCATCAGAGATAAGGTTGGTCTTGCCAGATGTCCATTTTATATCAAACGTGTAACCGGCCAATTTTTCCATGATTCTTTGAAGTCTTGCGTTATCTACAGCGTCTAAGTTTCTTCCATCGAAGATTCCTGTTAAAGGTTTATGGTCGGTAATGACTGTAAAAGAAATGCCTATTAAATATATTTTACATTTTTTTACAGCCCATTGAATAGCCAATGCTTCAAGTTCACAGGTGGCATATCTGGACTCCGTTTCGTTAATGAATCGGGATCCACACTGGACTAGTTTTGAAGTACCATCAGGATGGGATTGAACTAAAGCAAAACCGAGTCCCTTCAATCTTGAGGCATCTGTGAGGAGTGTGGTGGATAACTTGGATCAAAATGGGACAATACTGGTCCATCAGGAAGAGTGAGTATTTTTTTAACTTCTTTGAAAGCATTTTCGTGTTCATATGACCATACAAAATCGTTATTTTGCTTTAATAATTGACGTAGAGGCTCTGTAACGTGAGCTAGATCAGGAACAAAACTTCCTAATTGGTTTGTTAGTCCCATGAATGAACGAAGATCTGTTTTATTTGTTGGTGTTACGAATTTGCTTATTGCTTCTGTTTTGGTAGGGTCAGGGGCTATTCCATTTGAGCTCACAATGAACCCAGCAAATTTTACCGAAGTCCCGCTTTTTGCCTTAGGAAGGGATAGCGTAATATTATGGGTGAGACATCTTTCTAACACACAACGAAGACGTTGCGTCAATTGGTGTTCAGTTTCTGCAAATATTAAAATATCATCCACAATTTTTAAAATTCCTGGGAGTCCATGTAAAGCCTCGTCAATTCGACGGCAAAATTCATCCCCTGAAGCATTTAGGCCCATTGGGGCACGGCAATAACGAAACCTCCCGAAAGGTGTTAGGAAAGTAGTCAAATAACTTGACTTTTCATCCAGCGGAATTTGCCAATATCCTTTTATAGCGTCCAAAGTTGCAAAAAACTTTGAACTTGGAGGTATCAGGGATGAAAGTTCATTTGGTGAAGGAAATGGGTGTTCAGGACGAGAAACAAACTTATTTAGCCCTGTATAATCTACAACGAGCCGAATTGACGAGCCATCAGCCTTGGGGACCACTAGTGAAGGGCTGACCCATTCAGTGGGTATATCTACAGGTTCTATTATTTTTGAACGAACCATATAATCTAATTCCTTTTTTAGTTTTTCACGATAAGCTAAAGGGACTGTTCGTGGAGTGGAAATATGGACTGGCTTGATTATAAGTTTTTCTTTAAGATGTATTTTCATAGGTTGCCCTTGCATTGGGAGCAAATTGTCAGAGCTATTAAATACTTTTGGAAATTCTTTCGCCAGCTTTTGTACATTGCAGATGTCTGTAAATTGTACCCCACGTACCTTAGAGACGACTTGATGTTTTTGAATTCGAGGAAAATCCTTAGAGATGATCTCAAGTCCAATCAAGGCATGCCAGGACACTAATAATTCGTCTTCAAGGTCTGGAGTGACATAGGCTAAAACAGACGTCTTCTTTTCCAAATTTTCTTCGAGGGAGATGATGAATTGGGTAGAACCATAGCAGGCAAGTCCAGTTTTATTAGCAGCTCGTATATTGACTAAGTCTGTCGTATTTATTTTGAGCCCGTAGCGGTCCACCAAGTCTTTCGAGATGAGGGACTCATGTGCTCCTGTGTCTGGAAGTGCGTTCATGTGAAATGCTCTTCCCTCATTTGGGTAAATCCTGAGTGACACCCGAGGAGTCGAATGGTTTGAAGACCATGTGTTATTCACGTAGATGCCTGATATATGTATTGAGCGGGTGTTGGAATATCTTTTTGAAGTCTGTGGGTTGGACTCTGGATTGTTAGTTTTGAGACGATGACAAATTGAATGAATATGCCCAATCCTTAGACAAATCGTACACGTATTATTTCTGAAAGGGCACGAGGGACGAATATGGTCACTTTCTCCACAGCTAAAGCATAGAGAAGACTGACTTTTATTTGATTTATGGACATCAGACTTAGTGAAATTGTGTCTCTTATTTTTCTTGTAGGTGGACAGTTTATTTACAGAGATGCTTTGCCCGTCAAGAGTATCCCGGACACATTCAGCTGATTCCCACGAAGTCGCAATCCTGACCAACTCCTCTCGGGTGGGTTCTTCTTTCCGGAGAAACTCCTCACGAAGTTGCTTGTCTTCTATACCGGTAATTATTCTTAATGTATATAGATAATCCACATTAATATTTTCGAGCTCTGCTTCTTGTCCCTCTAATTGTAGGCGTAAATACCATTCAGAAAACGTTTCTCCAGGATTTTGGTTGCAATTGAAGAAATTATATCTCCTCTTGATCATCGGTGTTCTTCGAAGGAAAATATTTCTTATCTCTTCAATGCAACCGTCCTCACCGAAGATTGGAGTGTGATTGTGGACTTTTGTGGAAAGAAGTTGTTGGAGTAACAAATCAAGGCATGTGTGTAAGTAACCGCGTTGTTCACTTATCTCTATAGTGTCCATATTGTTTGACTTATAGAAACAATCAAATCCTTGTTTCCAGGAACGAAATTCGGCCAGAGAAGAGTCCATCAGGAGACGAGGAGGCTTTAAGGACTCATTCACTCGAAGAAGTCCTTTTGGAGGAACTGAGGAAACCCCCGGAGATTCAGAATCCAAGGAGCAGAAGGACAAATTCAATTCCATTACCTTTTTTCCGAATTCCTCCAAAATCAAAGTTTCCTTCAATGACTCCTCCTCGGTCCACACGTCCACAAGACAGAATGCACCCTCCAATGCAGTGAATGATTCACGCATTTTTACTATTGAAGTATTAAAATATTCACTCTCACTTTTTGATAGTGTCTTTATTTCTCGAGCCCCGAATTTGTTGACCAATGCATCGCAGACTTTGATATTCCGTGTCACGGCGCTCTTTAATCCGCCATATTGGCGCACGGAATAATTCACTGACATATTAATAAAGATCCTGCCGACTGCGCCATGTAAGGTCTTGACGAAGACTACTTTATTAATGTTTATATACACAAATACAAAGAACTTAGGAGAGGGGATTTGGATGATCCGGTTGACTTATAAGATCTCAAGAAGTATCTTATAAGTCATGACCACACAGCTTCGTTCTTCACGTCACTCTGAATCCATGCTCAGGCACTAAGCAGACTTTCTAACACCCTCATGTATAGCCATCTCCCCGATGGGGATCGAGCCCTCTACTGAGCATGATGACATCTGTTCCATCAAGGACGACCTCCTACTAAATTACCCAAGTGGACAGGGACATCGCAAAGCCGAGTTCCAAATCGCCAAGGAATCCTACCGAATAAGCATCCCTTGTACATGGTGTACTATCACAAAGACAAGACAAAATGTGTCGTCATTGTGCATTTTAGATATATTTTATGTGTAACTACTCATGTATCTTCTTCCAGCCATATCTATTTCAAGAAGCAGTTGCTGTAGTACTTCAAAAAGCCCCCTACAAAAACATCTTCCCCGAGCTGTGCAAAGAGCGGGAACACTGCCTGGGAAACTCGACGGGCCAACCGTTAGAGGCAAACATCAAGTACCCCCAAGAATAGAAGCTGGAGACAAGAAGATGCATCCCTACGCCGGTGATGGTGACAGGATTTTGTAAAGTTCTTACTCTACGCGTTGTACAC
>CP045900.1:13142944-13169273 GCA_013387185.1 Caligus rogercresseyi
AGAAGTGAGGCAAAAAGACTCCCTCCCTTCTCTTTTTCTCTTTCTATCCAGGTAACACTAACGATCTTACCAGATGGTAATCGTATATTCTCATATCAAAAGATCAATTTTGGGGGGAGAGTACGTATTTGCTTATATCTCTTAAGTATAGCGATTTTTAGAACACCAAACATATCAAATGAAAGCTTGGTTAACCAGCTTTAATATTTTGGTATACTAAATCATGTCAATTTAATAAGTAGAGAGTTATATGTACATTAAAAAAGCCTATCTCGCGTACAAAATGACGCATATAATGGATTATGTATGCGTCAGAGACAAAGTAAAATTTTGAGAGGATACCTTGACGCAAATCTAAGAAACAAATTATTATTTTTTTTTCATAATCGATTTCTTATAGGTCAATACAGGCTCTGAATCATATGATGTAAACTCAGATTGTACTGAATTCTGAATTGATAGAATGCAACCAAGGTCATTTTTGGATTTATCATCTAAAGTTTTACTAAACTTAAAAGTACTATTTTACTCTGAAGCGAACAAGTCATCTTCTACAGGCGAGTGAAGTTAATTGATACAAAAAAGCTATGAAATAAGCTAACAATACTCACTCCCTTTCTTGCTTTGTTTTTACTGAAAACTTTGTTTTATTAAAAAACATCAAACATACGTCTGGTAGTAAATTAGATTTCCTTTAAATTAATAATTATTATTGAAGTCTGTAACGTCCACCATTTTGAAGAAATTTGCGGAAAACTATATTTTTACTAAATTTTTAAAACTTTGACCTCGTTGCGCGACCTCGTAATGTTGACCGATTTTGTTCAAACTTTGTATGTCGTCTTCTTTTATCACCAAGAAACAGAAAATTCACAATGTTGCTAACATTTCGAACATTTGAAAAATAAGAACAACCCTAATATATATATATAGGGTGATTCTTATTTTACGAATTTCGGAATTGAGAGTTGGGTTCCCCCTAAGATTTTACTCTAGTGCGTTGAGATCGTTTTGTGAATTTTGAACGAAATCGAATAATGGGAAGTGTATCCTCAACAGACCCAAAAGCTATGTTGTAAACTTATGTAGTAATTTTTTTTGCCATTCGATCCCTCTAATGTCCTCAGTATGAGTGCTATTTTCAAACAATTTACTGCAAAATGTAGATATTAATGCAAGGATTTTAAATGTGTATTTAGTTTTTATGCACATCCAAAATTAATGATATATTATTGTTTTGAAATAGTGATTTTTGGGTATTTTCCATAAGAACGACAATTTCAAAACTTACAATATCGTTTTAATTTTGGAACTATATAAAACAAAAACACTAATTTGAAATCCTTGTAATCACACTTACATTTTGCAGTAAATGATTAGACATTAAAATGCTCGTACAGATGTGTAGATTCTGTTTATTCAATCCATCCGCCTTCTGCGTCGATGACGCGCTGGATCCTGGCGCGGAAGGAGGAGCAGGCCTTGGCCACCAGGGCCCTGTCCAACTTCCTGGCCTGCTTCATTATAGAGTTGATCAGGGAGGCCTTGGTGTTGTGAGCCAGTCGGTTGGTGTGTCGCTCAAGGTACCCCAGAAAAAAATAGTCCTAGGATTCAAATCGGGGAGCTAGGAGGCCCGTGGGTCTTGGGGACGAAGTCGTATGTGTAGTTTGTAGCTGTGACAACGCAAATCCTCATTCACACAGGCCAACAAGTTACGTGAAAACGTCCAGCTCTTGGCGACATCCCTGATGGACCTGGTGGGGTCGTGCTCAAAGATGTCAGACACCCTCCTGATGAAGTCGGGGGTCCTGGCCTTGCGGGCGCTGCTGGAGGGCCTGAAGGCCCTGTCGACGACAGCAGGAGGGTCCCTGTATCTTTCAGCTGCTGCCTGAGCTCAGCAACTTTTCTTCTGTCGATCCCGAGCAGCTCAGAGACCTGGGTGTTGCTGATGGTGTTGCCCTTTATGGGTGGGGAAACTAACTTCCTTTTTTAAAATTTGTGGCATTTGGTGTGTAGTTGTAGTGGAGAAGTGAGCGTGGGCTCATTTCAAAGAGGCAGGCGTAAAGTTTTCTTGGAAATACAGTCAGTCACTATCATGCATTGGAGCAGAGAGGAGCGTGCGTTTGCCGTGGAGGCGTATTTTTCCAACCATCAGTCTGTGATTGCAACCCAGCGCTCTTTTCGCACTCATTTTAATGTTGCACCTAGAGGCCCTGTTCCGGACCGGAAGTCAATCATTGCATGGGTCAAAACGTTCAGAGAAACCGGGAGTACAACACAACAAAGAATTCGTATAGCTAGGCGCGTCAGAACACCTGAAAACATCGAGGCTGTGAGGACTTCAATTTTGCAATCTCCACACGTTTTGCCCGCAAACATGCATCCGCTCTTGCACTATCAGCTCGCTCAGTGAGGCGAATTCTCCATGAAGATCTTAACTTCCACCCATACAAGATAACAATTGTTCAGGAACTTTCTGTTGCTGATTTCACTGCTCGGAGGAATGTATGTGAAGCTCTTCTCGAAAACATTGCTGAAGATGCCATTGTTTACTTTAGTGATGAAGCTCATTTTCAATTATCAGGAAGCGTCAACAGACAAAACATGCGCTACTGGTCTGATACCAATCCCCAAAAGTTACATCAAAAGCCGTTGCACTCCCCTAAAGTTACTGTGTGGTGTGCAATTTCGTCCAATGGAATTATTGGCCCCTGGTTTTTTGAAGACAATGGAGTGACAGTCACAGTAAATTCAGAGCGTTATGTTAAAATGCTACAGGATTTTTTTCTCCCGCAAATTGAAGAATTAGACCTAGGGCAGATTTGGTTTCAACAGGACGGAGCAACGGCGCACACCTCAAGGGCTTCAATGAATTTTTTGCGAGAACACTTTCCGGGGCGCCTGATTTCAAGAAGAGGCGATTTGGAATGGCCAGCCCGTTCACCCGACTTATCCCCTTGTGATTTTTTTTGTGGGGTTACTTGAAATCTCGAGTTTATGTCAACCGCCCAACAAACCTGTCAGATTTGAAGGCCAATATCAGAGAGGAAATAACCAATATACCCGCCGATACGCTGGCGAGGGTAATGGAAAGTACCAAAAATAGGTTTGTCCAGTGTATCGATTCTGGAGGATGTCATCTAAGTGGTGTGATTTTTAAAACTATGTAAAATAAAACTTTAAAGATGTGCTTTCATTATGAAACAAAAATAAAACATTTCTGAATTACACAGCTTGTTTTATTGCCTTTGGAAAAAAGGAATTAGTTTGCCCCACCCTGTACAAAGAATCTGGATAACAGCACACCTGCGTTCTTGCTCGTTCCAGATAACAGGCTGTAGATTTCCATATGCGGTAATGACGATGATAAAATTCAACTGAAATGATCTCTCATATGTTGGCTGTCTACTAAAAATCAGCTGCGCGATCGGATGACGTCATCCTTGTTAAAGATGTCCTGAAAACCCCCGGATTTGATCTTACCACCCTGTATATATTAGGTTGTTCCATAAATAATGCGGTAGGTTAGCTATCTCGAAAAGTTCACACGCTATCTCAAAATTTCAACAGGAGCGTTCTTATCGCATATTTTTGCATGGTAACAGACTGTATGGCGCCACTCAGGTTAGGGTATAAGGTGAGGAATAACCTTATTTATATCATTCATTCTACTCGCCGCTGAAAATGGAGACACCCGACTTTCGCTCCTACTTCTTGATCCGAATCAAGCTCGCCAGGACAGTCAACGAGATCCACGGGGACCTGCTCTCTACCTTCCCTGACTCCTGCCCTGGCCTATCCCCCCTCCAGAGATGGCACTCTGAGTTCGATAAGGGTGTTTTTGTCCTGGAGAAGAAGACCCGTCCTGGTCGTCCCCGGGAGACGAGGACAGAGGAGAATGTGGCCCGTGTGAAGCGCCTGGTCGAGGATAACCCCCGGATGACCACTCGAAAAGTTGCTGCAGAGGTGTCCCTACCATCTACAACTGTTTTCAGGCTTCTGACGGAGGATCTAGGGCTCCGAAACCTCCTCAGCGTGCTCGTCCCTCACCAGCTCTCTGAAGCCTAGAAGACACAGCGAGTGAAGTGCTGTCAGGACCTCTTGAAGCTGTTTCAGGACCACGGGGATGACTTTCTGGGGTCTCATCTGTTAGTCCAGGACGAGTCCTGGTTCTACTGGGATTCGGCGGAGCGGAGGTAGGTCTGGGCGGAGCCCAAAGGGAGCCGGGTTTTCGACCCCCCGTGTGAAACAAACAGCGAGGAAGACGATGATTCTGATGGGGCTCACCTGCAAGTCGAGGCGGGTATCGATCACTGCACTACCTTCCGTGACCACAGCCAACCGGAACACCATGATAGAGTACCTGAGGACGACTGGGAAGCGCTTTCTCAGCCTGAAAAAGGACAAGATCCGGCTGAAAGATTGTCTCCTCATGTGGGACATTGCACGTCCCCACACTGCCACCGATACCAGGGAGTTCCTGACCCGGAGGGACGTGGAACCGGTGAAAAGTCACCCTACTCACCCGACGTGAACCTGTGTGACAGGTTCTTGTTCCGGAAGTTGAAGCACCTGCTCCGGGAGGAAGAGTTTAGGGGCCACGAGGAGGCTAAACTCGCCGTTCAGCGGGCGATGAGGAGGGTCAGAGAAGATGAGCTCTATGACCAACTCAGGAAGCTCCGAGGACACTGCCACGACGTCATTGCAGTCGGAGGGGATTATGTGTACTGATTGATAAGTTTTTTTTGTTGATCTGATGAAAATTTTGAATTTTAATTGGTCGACCTCATTATTTATGGAACAACCTAACGAATATATATATATTATATATATATATATATATATATATATATATGTGATCTCATAATATTTACATAGGAACTGTCCTGCATTAACAGAGACTTACCAAGCCCTCCAAATCTTACTATAAGACCTCTTCAAGATCAAAACTTCTGAGGAAGATTTTCTGGCGTTAACAAGGAATGCCATATGTGACGTTGACATAACCTAAGTCCAAAACATATTATACAAAATGTGAATAGTTAAAAACGTAGATCTTTATTTTATCATTCCAATTGCTTCTTTATAATCAAATTTGTATAACAGATATATATATATTTATTGAAATGCCTTTATTAATACGATTGTTTCCAAATTATTTGAATGTTTTCTTATCTTTGTTTCGTTTATATAAATGCTATTTATTGATCATTTATTCACTACATATATGTACAAACATTTTTGTATATCTTGGTTTAATTTGTTGAAATATATGCCCACTGGGCCAAGAAAAAAACTACATTGTGTTGAAATTGACACTTAAAAAAAATATACGAATAAGTTGTGCTTTTCAATTTTCCAACCCTTTGAGGAACTAGTTTTATAATCGTAACTAAAAAAACATCCACATACAAAAAAATGATTATTCAGATACTACATAATACTATTTCTCCATCAATAAACTTTTGTGCAATTATCCACCTATGAAACTCCACTTTAAAGTCAACGAGCTGGCGAACTGATCCTACATCTCTTCCATTTTTGTTTTTTTATATGTCCTGACAAAGATGCTTTTCATGGTCCTAATGAAAGTCATATATATTTCTTCCCTATAAAATTTCAATGAAAACTTTATAGCTAGAAAATATTGTTATACGTCTTTTTTATTACTCATATATTTCTTGCATTTATAGGACAGTAAAAATATTGCAGAGAAGAGAAATTATTATATATATATATATATATATATTGAAACATAACATAGTTTTATTGCTATTTAATAGTTGATTGGAGTTTTTTTAGCATTAGACGGATATGTTTCATAGTTTTAAGTTCTGCATATCGCATGCACCAAGTTTTATATGAGACATTATTTTTCCGCCTAGCTTGGGGGTACTCCAATACGTTTAGAGTTAGAGCTCCTGGTGTCACCACTCTTTGCAGGATAGTCAGCAAATTCAATTTATATTATATCAAAGTGACCTCCATATATTTCATGACTTATAGTCCCTCTAATGTTTCCTTTCGCTAGTGTGGCCTTGTACTTCCTTACTGTATCCCTCGTGGTAATTAGATTGAGTATGACGGGAATTGTTTATTAAGAGCTTAAACACATTGTAAAAATTGTTATGGGCTTTCATAATTTGTTAAGAGTCTCCGCATATTTTTTTCAAAAACCAAAGCTTCTTTTTTGAGTGATACAAAGGAATTTATGAAGTGAAGTTTCACCCCGGATGATAGCTCAACAAGCTCCAGTATTCTCTTCTTTATTTTTTCGTCCATGTAAATAATGGTGTCAAGTCTGCTGATGAAAATACCTATAATATATTAATAATTTCATTGATCGTAATCCAATACCGTGAATAAATAGCTGCTATATCGAATATCATAGCTTAATGTATATAGGCGTTATGATATCTAATAATTATATATTAAATTTTGAATATGGAACTAATCCAAAATTATATATTAACAAATTAATTTATAAGATAATTCAATGAATGATTTCACTCCTTTATAGTTGGATATTTTTCCAAGTTGATTTCACTATTTTTGTAATAATAAATTGCGTTATACACAAGTTATTTCATTACTTATTTTTTGTTTTTTTCCTCATACATTATTTGTATGACTTATTAATGTCTTGTTCAATAATCCTAGAAACTAAATATTGCTTTCAATATTTGATAAATTGGATTACACTAACTATGAAAACTGTTCCGAAAAGGCTACTAATTATTTCTTTGAGAAATATAGTTATTACAAACAGTATATTGTTCATCGCTCGCCAAATAATTGATGTGGAAAAATTTAAAAATGAGCATATATATATATACTTGAAAATATGCAATTATTTATTTTTATACGCATATTCATTCAATTCAAGGGAGGAGTGTTATCCCATTAGTCTGGAACACGATAATGGACACCCTACTGGCGAAGTTTAAATAAGGTGCAGTCAAAGTTGTTGGTTATGCTGACGACATTTTATTACTAGTAAGTGGAAAAAATCCCACCACACTTGCTAATGCAATGCAAGAGGCAATCAACACGGTTGTTGAGTGGGGAAGAAGAAATAGCCTTTCCTTTAATCCAATCAAATCAAACGCCATAGTATTCTCTAAAGCATACAAACTCCGGTCTAAATACTTCCCATGCTTAAAAATAGATGGTAAAGTAATTGAATATTCACCACGAATGAAATATCTAGGCTTAACCTTTGATCAAGGACTAACCTGGACAGAACATCTCAAAGAAAAGGCAGCAAAGTGTGCTCGTATATGGAATATGTCTAAGGCAATCATAGGCCAAAAATGGGGCTTAACTCCGGATAAAGTCCTATGGCTTTATGAAGCAATGGTCAGACCAGTCATCACATATGGGTGCCTTAATTGGGGACATTCTATTACTGCAAAGAAAAACGGGATTAAGATCCTAAATTCAGTTCAAAGAAAAGCACTTCTGTCAATGACCCATACACTTCGCTCAACACCGACTGCAGGGATGGAAGCAGTACTAGGTATAACTCCTCTAGATATATATGCCCAAGCGCAAGCAACAAATCAAGATGGAGAACAAGACATTTCCTGCGGAACACCTGGGATGGTATTGGCATCCTTCCAAAACGTCGTGGACATAGGTTCTCTAGCGACAAAATTCTGGAGGAAGCCATCACAAACCATGAAAGTGACTTCATTAAGGGACAATTCATTTGGGTGGACAACCTTGAAATCCCCAATCCCGATACAATTATCTACACGGATGGTTCAAAAGATGATAAAGTAATACTGGGTCTGGATGGGCAATTACTAGGGGTGACATATCAATACACCACTCAATGGTATCGTTGAACACCGAGGCATCAGTATTTCAAGCAGAAGTTGTGGCAATTACAAGATCTGTAGAAGATCTCCTTAATCAAGAAAAATTCTCCAAAAATATTATGATTAGATCAGACTCCCAATCAGCGATTGCAGCTCTTCTCAACCCACTTACAACTAGTAAGGTAGTGAAGAACTGTAAGAAGGTCCTGATTGAAGGAAAAAAGAACAAAAACATTCATATTGCATGGTGCAAAGGTCATAATGACATAACGGGAAATGAATTTGCCGATCATCTAGCAAAAAATGGAAGTGTGAGCAAAATCCAAAATAATATCGGTGTTCCTCCAAGTTATATAAAGAAAACACTTAACGATTTCTTTTACAACAAATGGTGTCACCGATACAGAAATGACCAAAAGATGAAGCATACACGCTACATGCTTAAAACCCCAAAGCCAAAACCCATCAAACACCGACATCAAGAAAACCAACTTCTTGTTCAAGCCTATACCGGGCATGGACCATTTCTCTCTCATTTGAGTAAATGGAAATACACGAGTGAAATATGTGATCTCTGTTTGGAAGAACCACATACTACTCATCATTTAATCTACAAATGCCCCGCTTTGTCCTACGAAAGGCACCTAGTTTCGCAAGAGGAGGATGACGAAACAAAAATAATCAAGTTTTTAAAATGTAAAAAGTTGAAGAATGTTTTAATGAATTTTTTAAATATATAAATATGATTACTTTACTTTTACTGTCGTAACACAGATATCCCAATGTGTGGTTGTGTTCTTTACTTTAGTTTATTTATATCTGTATATGTTTGTCAATTGTAAACAGTAATAAATTTCTAACTAACTAACTAATTCATTCAATTCATTTTTAATTTCTGATACATCTGATCAAGGTTGGCCCACGAATTTTTTTTCTTTGAATATTACTATAAAAAGACGAATGGATATTTTAAATTTTATTCGAAACCTCAACATTCCGGTTGATGCGTGATCGGTTCGCATATTGGTCTGAAAACCGCTTGATCGAAGATGAAATCATTCACAAAAAATCATTTTTTCGGATTAGGGGCATTTACATTTCGGTGGATGTTTAATAAACAAAACTGTCGAATTTGGTGATCAGAAAATCTGCACTCAACTTTGGAAAAGCCAATGCATCTTCAACGATTGATTGTTTGTTGCGGCTTGTGGACAGCGGTATCATCAGCCCGTTTTTCTTCAAAAATGAGCAAGGAGCTGTCGTTACGGTCAAGGGTGATCGCTATTTGGCCATGTTAGAAGATTTGTGTTTCCCTAATAGAAAAATAAAACATTGACGACATTTGGTTAAAACAAGATATTGCTTCGTACCACACATCTAACGCTATAGTGTATCTTTTGCACATTACCTTCGATAATCGCATCATCAGCCGAACGTCAACGTCTACTGGCCATCTCGTAGCTACGATTTGACTCATTTGGACTATTTTTATTGGGATCCATAAAGGATAATGTTACGTTAACCATCTAGAGAAGATTGACAATTTGGAGCACGAAATGTGAGTTGCCATTGCAGATAATGAAGCTCACACAATTGATGATATATTGAAAAATTAGGTCGGTAGAATAGGGCTACTGTAAGATTAACCACGTTGCAGTGGCTCACAGGGACTGAAAAAGCGAAAAAGGCATTTTTTTCTTTCTCCGATAGGTGTAATCTTTACAGTATACTTTCGTTATATCGTGTACTAACAAGAAACACATAATTCATGTAGAAATGAGTCTATTTATTACTATAAAGATACCCATTACTGTAATGGGTCCATGTTGCCAGAAATTAAGTACGCTTGAAGTTTAAATGTATTAAAAACATCTTGTCCATATGAGATCTATTTTAGACTCAAAACTGACAACAGTGAAAATAACTATGCCTATTACTTAAAAGACTGACCTGAAGATATGATTGAAAATATTTATATTATTAAATTGACAAATTTCCACATTTTTCAATTAACAAATTTCACATGAATTTTTTTTTTTACAAAAAGGTATATCTAAGAACTTCCACTACATTCCATCAAAGTAAAGCTAGGAATGGAATAACAATATAATCTTTAGAAGATATTCAATCATTTCAGCTACTCAAAGCTGCTCCAGCATTAAAAAAGGGTTTTTTTGCAGGAATAATTTTGTACGCCTGTACCGATTAACTGCAAGAATATTCTTGAATGTTGCATGTCTCCTTTTCAAAACTGCATGTTACTGTTTTCTCCTTCTTCAACAGAAAATTACAGAGAATTATTCATTTATTAACGTATGCATATATTCCGATTTTTTTTACAACATAATTGAAGAACAAAGAAATGTCATTTTGCGTGTCTTTTTAGCCACAAGATGCTTGAAAATGAGCAGATGTTGCTCTTCACTTGGAGCTCCCAATTGGAGTATATAGTGAAGAGAGCCAAGAAGCAATGAACAAAGAGATTCGTAAAGCAAGACTTAACCACAGAGCGAAAGTTTCAAGAATGAATGTAATGAAAATTAATTGGTTTTGTGAAGTCTGATCCTCTTGTTTCCTCAAAAGCCTTCAAGAAGTCTAAACCAAAAGATGTACAAATCTGCCCAAGGAAGTTGAAGGCTTACTGATTATTGCTTAAAATATTAAAGTTGTTTTTTAATGTGTTCTTTTGATATATTGATTAAGATTGTTTGAAAATAATAAAGTTTTATGTGTACCTTTGATAGATATTAAAAAGCTTAGATTATTGTCAGAGTGTGCCATTAATAAATTAATAATCTATCCATGTACAAGTTGATATACACAAAACTATTACCAGCTAGTGATAGGCCGTCAGAGTGACTTTTATCCCGGAAATCGATTTGCCAGGTAAAAAAACTATTTAGCTACCTCATACACCTTTATCTATATATTAATTCCTTTTTCGCTTTTTGGGTCCCTGTCAGCCACTTTGGTCCGGTCAGACTGACCTGAGGTCTTTTTTACCCCGGAAATCGATTTACTGGGCCAAAAAACCTATTTAGACACCTTATACAACCTTATCTGTAAATTAATTAGTTTTTTCGCTTTTTTGGTCCCTGTGAGCCACTGTGTGTTGGCCATATGAATGAAGTGGTGTTCCATCATTAATTGGAATGTTGAGGCTAACAAAAAAATATTGAAGAATATTCACCGTCTTTTAATTATAGCAACATCAAAAAGAAAAAGTTTAGTGGGCTGTACATAAATATGAAATTATACAAAAACTGCATGAGTTCAAATATAACTTTTGAACAATGTGTAACAAAAAATGATTTACTTTTTTTATAATCACAACTTTACATGTTTTTAATTAAAAAAAAATAAGTAATCTTTTGTTTAAAAAAATGCAAAATCAGATGGCAAAGTTTTTTTGTAGTCATATTTTTTTTGTTTCCATACCCATGATGTGAGTTAATTATATATTCATATATAAATTAAAAATCGATATAATTCCTTTAAGCTGTAAATACAAGGAGGGCAATAGACTATGATAATAGTCACTGTCCTTTTTTCCTTCTCATTTACAAATGGAGTTGTAAAGAAGGGAATGAAGAATTTTTCTTTCATCCACCGTTGTTTTCGCAAGGTAATGTCCTCGATGTATTTGGAGGCCTTTGTGTAAATTTTGAATCGATCCTATTAATCAGGCTCATTCTCGTTTCTTTCTCCATTCACTTTATTGCTGATCCCGACTTTATCTTTTAGTGGGCCCTTCGCTCCTTTTCTTAAATATGACAATTCCAATCCTGACACATCAACGTTCACAGATCTCTGCGTCTCCGTTGACTGCCTGCCAAGCTCTGCCGACCACTAATGGATCCCTAATGGACCACTCACTAATCCTCGCCGACTTTTTGGTCTCTTCTGGTAGGGGCCTACAACTGCTCTTAAAGCCAAAGCTTTGCAGAACTGGCTAAAGTACGACTTTTGTGCCTCACTTGCGGGATCCCTAATCCTGGTTCCCCAGCTCTCCAGATATCAACAATCTGGAAACATGGGGAGATAGCCTATTTGACCCATCATAACTCTGGATGCCTTGAAGTCATCCATCACGTAGTAATCGTGTGTATCGATGCTACCGATGTATGAGAGCATTCAGGTCACGTGTAGAGTCCGTTTGGAGTCTTGAAAAGGATATATGGACGGAAAAATGACTATACCGGGTGGGGTGAAAATATTTTCCGTTTTTTCCCACCCGTAAAATCCTTCCTGGCCTCTAAATTAAATTAATGAAGCAAAAATATGTTGAGAACTGGAATATATCATCAATTTCGAGAGAGAAAATCGAAAGAACAAACCTGTTGCTCATTGACTAGATCATGATGAGGTCAGACTAGGACCTCAGGATCACTATTTCAGGCTCATTTAGATCGGAAAATGATAAATTTAAGCTAATCAGGTGGGGGGGGGGGGGGGGGGTAAAGTATGGAACGTAATGCAATTTTGTTGTTCCTGATGAACTTGTGCCTCACTCGATGCAGCCACACTGCTAGAACAACTCAGACGACCTCTGAAAGCAACACAAGTTTTCCCGATATATTAGGAATCGTCGTAGGACATCTAGGCTGCGTCCACTGTATCATTCAGGGACTTCACACTCTGGTGCCAAACTCCATCCTTCTCGACTGGGTTCAGGAAATTTGTGTTCGAATTTGAGGAGTGCCTCATTTTATTCGTAACCAAATTGGGATTCAAGACACATGAAAAAATGGACTTAATCTTGTTCAAAATTTTAAGGCCTTGTTCGGTTCTCTATAGTTTGTTGGAAGAATACAAGAGTGGATTATCGAGAAGGATTTAGCTTTAGCCTTAAAGATCGAAATTTTAGCTTCAATTTAATCGGATTGATAGTCCTTACCTACAGCATCCTTGACACGTATGCAGACAGTCATGGGGTCCAAGGCTATGACCAAAGATCTCAAGGACTTATTCCGGTCCTCGGACTTGACCTGAGCGATGTCGTTGGTTACAATTTTTTCTGGTCTCTGTTCAAGGATTTTATCAGCCTCACATTGATTTTTTTCGTGTCCGAGTAGCCAACGATGGTCGCAATCTCTTTTTGAAACTTTCCGCACGGACTAAAATTGATATCTCTCTTCGTTTGACCTCCATCTCGAGTACTGATTGTTTGAGCAAGTCCATACTTAAACCATATATATTGACCATATGTACCGGTTTGCTTATGCATTGATTCAAATCGAATTCATTTCGTTATTTTTCGTTCACTTTCAAAGTGACCGAAACAAATTTTCGGCCCACCCGGTAAATGTCCAATATAGGTTTTATAATAGCTGAATGGTTCACTCGAGCTTCTCTTAATAGTCCTGAGAGCCATATGCTTGCTCAAATTTATCTGCATAAAGTTAAGTGAGGAAAACGGAGAATTGTCTTTTTTGGTGCAAATATTACTATATAAAGTTCAAATAAAAAAATGAAAAAGTAAGTTCGTAAATAGTAATATTAATGCTCCAATTTGTTTATGAGCAAGACAACTTGGTTCAGTGGTTTCCAAAACTGTAATTGGAAGGGGAGAACATCAAAGGAGATGGGCCATTGAGGGAGCAGGAGTTTGGTTTAGAAAGCAATGTTTTTCGTAATGTACTACGTCGGACATATTAAATGAGAATAATTTCAAATGAAAATAGCTCCATTTTTATTATTTTATATGAACACCCAGTACACTACATATCGAAACTTGCCCATTATATTATACTCTCCATGATTAAAGGATACCTTTTTATATATATACATATATGTATATTTATATAATAGAATCCTTACTCTTTATAGATATTCCCAAGTATAAAAATGGTAGTAAAATCAAAGGAACATCAATTGATTTTCAATGTCAGTTTCTCACAGGGTATTAGGTTTTTTTTTCCTCTTCAAGTCAAAGGTTATTTCTCCTTTTATTATTAGCTTAATCATCTTCTTAAAAGATATTTTTTCAAGGTTGATATGTATCATATATATGATATTATATTATAATCTGTGTAAAGCTCCTGATCAAGTATAGTAAGGAGAAAAAATAAATATAGATGGAAGAAAAGAAAGTCAGAGAAAGAGATGTTCTGTATTTATATTTGTTTTAATTATTTTTTCAAGGAGGAAATCAGAGGAACTCAAAAGTCGATACGATACGACAACGAAACCACATACTTGTTGTTGTCACTTTTCACTCCACAATGTAATGAAACCTTCTATCCATCCTGAATTTTCTTTATATCCATTTCTTTTTCCTTACTCTTAATGTTTATTTGTTTGTTTAGCTCCTAGACTGGACCCACCTCACCGGAACCTAATCTGTCAGCCGTAGTCCTATCTAGGAGCATTCTTTATTATCACAAATTAGTTTATCAATATTCAAACATTTAAATGACATAAAATAAATCTTCGAAGGCTAAACGTTGCTCCCCGATCTCTCCCTCAAGGGCTATCATTTTTGCCCTGCAGACAGACAATCAAAGATAAGATGGTACAGGGTATGTTTATTTGTTATTCTTCTCACTAAACTCAGTGGCTCCTCCATATAATATCATTATGTTGTCAGATGTGTTGTTGCATACATTCAACTTATGTATAAGTTATGTACTACCAATAAAATAATAACAAATGTACTATATAATGCATTTATGTACACATTTAAAAAACTGCATTGATACTTATACAATGCTGACTCTTATATCATAGTTTAATTATAAAACCAACAATGCCTTTCTTGTCTTACTTCCCTTTCAAATTAATGCTTTTCCACAGTCCCTTAAGAAAAAAGTAATATAAATGCAAGATCTCTGTGGCTTTATTTATGGGAATGAAAAAACAAGAATATATTTCTTGGCAGAGGAAAAATGGTAAAAAGTCATGTGTTTTTAAACAAAAATGAGTCTACCAAATGTGATGTAAAGAAAAAATGAAGAAAATATCGTGAATATTGTATTCGATATTATAAGGCTCCATGGATATATGGCTGATCATATAGCACGTTTAACAAACCAACTCCGTAGGGATAGCGTCAAAAGTTTATGCATAATGTATAATGCCCATAAAAGTTTTCTTCCACCTTTATATAAATTTCATCCTTGATATAGCTCAAGCCTATACGTTATGAAAATAAAAGAACAGTATCCATTTGCTGCTTTCTCCTTGGTTTATTCAAAATATAACTCTCTTATTATAAGTATATATCAAGCCTCTATGCAAGTTCATTCTGAATATATCAAGTATAATTGTTTGATTCTTTTAATATACCAATTTTTTTAATGTTTTATAAAATGTATGTAATTTATAATAAAAACATTATTCTTTGTATTAGGAGTATAATTTAAATTAGTATTCATTTCTTGATGGTAAAAATGTAAATTACTTTGGGCCTTTTAAACTATTTTTTAATAGAAAAAAGAGAAATTGTTGAAAATATTATTTGTCAATGAGTATGCCAAGTAAATCAAATCTCGATTCCGTTGATTTAATTGATATTCAGTTTGTTTTGACGAGTTGTATGGCATATACGTAGGTGGATTGGATTGGGCTTCAGTGAATGATAATTTATGATGCCAATATTTATAAACGGCGCATTTTCCTGATTGTATTTCAATGTTGACTTAATATCAATAGACCTAAGATTAAAAGCTCTAATATACCATAATGGTCACCGGTGAAATCTGAAGACCTTTGTAGGCGAATTTGAAGCCTCAATATGAGAGAGTCGTAATTGGTTGAGCGAGGAGGCTCTTGGTCGATGGGGTTGAAAGGCCAATATGCCATTATTGTGACCGACCAAGAGCCCATTGATGATGGATTTGACACTCCAATATGCAAATAATATAACCAAATAATCATGTGGTTCCTACTAATGGATTCATCGTTTGTTTGGTATTTATCAAGTATTGACAAGGTTCAACCCCAGATGGTGTAGTTGCCTGTTAGGCTACATCAGACACTTTTATATTTATTGAATTAAGGCTCAATTTCAGTTCAGCATCATAATTGTTGCTTAAGTTTCTGATTGTTTTTATTTTCGGAAAATGAAGTTTTATGTACTATTTTATAAAATAGTGAAATTTCGATGACCAGCATTAATCGTTTAATTTAAATAAATGCATAACATAATTTTGGATTATATATTGCCCTGTTAGGTTTGAATTAAGCATTTTAATTGAAATATTATTTTTTCAAACATTGACACTTTTGCTCGAAAACAAAGAAGCAACTTGGTACACTCCAATCACTAAAAAATGATTTCCATTCATGTTAAAATTGTGAATTCCTAGAGTTTATAAATATAATAATAAAATACAAGGCATGTCAAAATAAAGGCTGGCTTTTTTTCAATCACATCCTATCAAAAGGTTATTGTATCGCTTAAGTATCTAAACGTTAGTTGAAAACAAAAGCATAATATATTATATATAATAAAATAAAATCATATCCAACTAAAGCCATTGAACCTCTTAAATGATGTTTTAAAGGTTAAAGCTTAAACAAATTATAAAAGCATACACAATTTGTATCCATTGGCTTTAGGTATATCCTTCTGGTATGAAACCTATATTCCCGTACTTTTATGGCCGCCTTTTCGGTGAAGATCTGTTAAAACTAAACAATACACGTAAAAGCAAATCATATTCTGTTTTATAGTATACACCACTAAATGAGCATTTGTAAGAAATATTTATACGATGCCGATACATATATATGCAAAGTTTGAGTTTTATGTACGTAAGAAAAAAGTTATGATATGATAACCAGCGATGCAATAAAAACTTTAAAAACTTTATTATAAGTTCCTAATTCTTCATGGTTCCTTGTAATGATATTTAACTCTTTTTTCTTTGCACATTTGTTATTTTATTCGAATAAGAAAAAGAAACAAATCCCCAAAAAGCAATGTAAGACCCCAAAAAGAATTCTAAAAAGCCCTGGACAAGAACAAAAGAAGAGGCATCGACAGCAAAAAACCTCTGAGTTATTGGATGATAACAATAGGTATTTGATCTTTCATGATCGACCAAGCCTTAAAATAATCGAAGAGAGACACCGCCATAAGATACAAGTGCTTCAAACCTATATGATCATGACCATGCACACAGCAAGGAGTAGAAAATCGAATCGTAAGAAGTATTTTATACAGCAGCAAAATATGACGAAATGTATGTGTTTTTTTGTGTGTTTTAGTACTGATTATATATTTATACTATCAATATTTCAAATCAAAATGCTACACATTTAATCTTTTTCAAAGGTATATTTTACGGAAAAGAAGGAATTGAAAATTTACCTCCCCCTTTTTTGTTTCCCAAAATCATGCAGCTCAGAATTAATATCTGCAAATGCTAACTCCATAAATAGCAAAGCTAAAATATTTTTTTAGATTACATGCTAGTACATTGCCCAGACATTATATATATATGCAATACAAGAATAACAAAACAAGAACATGACTGGTTGTTCCCAAAAGACCACGAAATCTAAAAAAAGTCCAAGCATTCTTCAAGGGATATTTTAACCTCAAAGAAAACAAACTGAAGCCCAATATGTGGCAAACGACTGTGGAGGTAACTATTCTATACTTTCGATAGTTTGAGGGTGCAGAAAGATCAAAAGTTTCTCAATTTATTGACCCAACAGAGACGACCCAAGGTTTTATAAAAGCTTGGAGTCAGAATTTCTAACAGAAAATGATGACAAAAAGACAGATATTATGCTTATTGGAGATTTCAATATTGATTTAAATCAAGAAAGAGATACGTTGAACTATAAAAAATTATTACGTCCAAGCAAGAAATATATTAATTAACATCCTTTATGAACATAACCTCGTTGATCCCGCAATTAGGTTCAGTGACTCATACTTTTCATATTTGGAATCAAGAAAATGTAATTAAAAGCTCACGTCGTAACTATTTCTTTGCTTCAGAGTAATTAATTCCTTTAGTCTCTAGCTACCAAAGAGTGCCTGCATTTAGATCAGACCATAACCCGATAATCTTTGACCTCTCCGACCCTGGTAAGGATTTAATAAAGCAATGGAGCACAAGGATACTTTTACAAAGGTGACAAGTATCATAAAGGACATAATTTTTAAACTTAAAAATAGTGAAATAAAGCCCCCTTCTCATGCGTTAAAACTAGGGTTGGATTGCTCTAGATGAGAGTATATAAAATTGGGAGTCAATTGAGTGAGGAAAGGAAATTAAATTTATAAAATGTGTTGATGCTAAAGAACAGGGAATAGAAGACATAGTAAACGAAGAGCAAATACGTGAATACTAACAAACTCTTTCACAGGGCCACATGATTAGGGCAAAGATTCCTTTAATACTAAATAAGAGGTATACCTTAATGTAAAGAAAATTGAGTAAAGTAGAGTAGGCAAAAAAAGGTTGGGACACTTTCAATGCAGACAAAAATTTGGAAGGAAATTCAAATAGCATAAGAAAATAGTAAAAAGTTATATGGAAAACTATACTCCTATGTACAGTGATTGTGAGGAATTGAATGGTTGCATGAAGTGTTTGTTCAACTCAGCGGATCGGATGAGACAGATCAAAAGGAGAGAGGTCACGAATTCAATACAAATAAGTAGTAAACTAAATGAAATTTTAGAAAAGAAAGTTGGGAGATAATGAGCTACATTAAGATATACAAAAAGAGTTGATGGAGTTGTTCCTTTTTCTATTAAAGATTGGCCAGGAAATGTAAAAGAAAGGTAAAACGCCAAGTTCTCTTGCGAGAGGGAGAATTGTTCTCATACCAAAAAAAGGGTAATGGCATCGACTTCAGTCATTGGAGGCCGATTACAATTCTAAATGAATCGTATCGGATTCTGTCAGGCATTCTTGCTCAACAAATGCTAATTCAATTGAATGAAAAGATTGGCATCCATCAAAAAGGTTTCCTTAAGAATCGCAAAATATATGACGTGTCTAGTAATATTCAAGCTTCAATTGAGTCTGTGAATAAAGAAAAAGTTTGGATCCATTGCAGTAGATTTCTCTAAAGCTCTTGACACAATTTTGCATTTGCATATACTTAGAGCTGTTCGGAGACTGTTGCCAAATAAATTTTTCAATCCTGTACGGGCCTTACTTTATAATGTTCAT
Organism: Caligus rogercresseyi; assembly: GCA_013387185.1. NCBI lineage: Eukaryota > Metazoa > Arthropoda > Copepoda > Siphonostomatoida > Caligidae > Caligus > Caligus rogercresseyi. The sequence continues at coordinate 13,161,909 of CP045900.1, forward strand.
CAACTCTATCCCTTGATGTATATGTTAGGGATTCGATAACGTTAGGAAAGAGTTGTAGACAGGGATGCTCTTCTGTCCCTCTCTTTTCATTACAGCGGCAGTCGAAAACTTTACGAGGAACTTACAACACAAATTTCGTGGTTTCGGTATCGATCTAGAGGGCTCCCGTCATCTAGTAGATATGTATGCCGAAGACATTACATCACTCTGGAAGCTAATTCGGAGGCCCAATTGGTTAAGATAATAGAAATCATTTGGAATACTTTACCAAATATGAAAAAGTGTCAGGCCTCTCAGTGAATAAATTGAAGACTTCTATTCTTCTATTTGTCGTTTGGCTTCCTGTTAGTAGAGCTTGGGTTTGTTCTTGTGGAGTTAAAGCAAAGTTGGAGATTTTTTGGTGAAGATGGTTTTGACCTTTCAAACTGGTTGCTTTTCATCATGGTCTTACAAAAAATGACAAAATGGCACAATTTTCCTATTTTTACTATTTATTTAAGTATGTTACTTTTTGTCACTTAGATAAATAAAGGCTGATGAGGAAAAAAATGACAAAATGGAGACATTTAAGCTTACAAAACAGAATAGATCTTTATAACTAAAAAATCATTCCTTTAGTTTTATACAGAGCATCATCCTCGTCACTCTTCGCGGAGAGGGCAATTTTAAATGAAAATATTTGGCTGTGAGCACTCTTTCATAAAAGCTATTTAGCTGCATTGAAAGGAATAAACGTCACCTGGGGGGGTGGGCTGGTTCTTTTTCCTCGATCGTACCCAGGATTTACATCAAGGTCTTGAGGGATATTGCCGGGAGTCCGTTTTTGGAAGCCATAAAGGAGGATATTTTAAATGTACATGACCTGAGCCGAAATGGCTTTTTGATGACGGGAGGATTAGATTTTCTCTCTCCAGATCGACCATTAAACATTATCTGCATAGGCCCTGGCAAACAAAGCTGGTGCATAATTTACATTGTGGTCCTACCGGGAGTCGGGACATTTGTCTCAAGTTTATGGCCCTTTTGGACCTAACAGAAGATTGGGAACATAGGATCCTAGATTATATATTTAAAATATCGGATGAGAGGAAGTTCACCGCCCAGTTCCAAATATCGGCCGTTCTACTTAATTTTTACCGCCCATGTAAAGATTTTGGAGTTTTATACAAGACAACTTTCATGCCTTTGTGGACTGCCCCATGATAATAAAAAAAGTTTATTGCTCTCAACGTAAAAGGAATTGAAGAAATCAATTCATCTAGGTAAATACTGCAAAGCCACTGTACTCTTTGGCCTTGGAAAAGGGATCTCTCTGCAAGGGCGAAAGTCATAAATTGTGCCCTCCTCGGGGCGAAAGGATTAATTGCCCGCAGATTGACTACAGATAATCCAATTAATCCATCGGAATTAATACCAATTCTGATATCTGCCGCATCTCGCTACGCAGCTTTGACTTAAAAACTCCCTCTACCTCTGAGTCTTCATGGACATTAGTGGCATCTGTAATGAAATATTATCCCAAAATATCACACTCTCTAAAGTAATATATATAGAAGACCTATGAAATATTGTAATAGACGCCCCTAACAGTTTTTACTCTTTTGTAATCATGTGATCTTTTAATTGTATTTTATTTGTTTGTTCAGCATCAATGCTAAAATCTTCTACTAAAATGCTTATTATATAGTTTTTCTATGCATTATCATGATTTTTATATATATCTTATGTATAAATATTTCGGAACCGTGCATAATAATAAATAAAAAAAGACAAGTCCCCAAGCCAAACGAGTTCCCGATTGAAATTTATTAGGTTGTTCCATAAATAATGAGGAAGGTTAGCTATCTCGAAAAGTTCACATGCTATCTCAAAATTTCAACGGGAGCGTTCTTATCGCATATTTTTGCATGGAACAGACTGTATGGCGCCACTCAGGTTAGTATATAAGGTGAGTAATCGCGTCATTTCTATCATTCATTCTACTCACCGTTGAAAATGGAGACACCCGACTTTCGCTCCTACTTCTTGATCCGGATCAAGCTCACCAGGACAGTTAACGAGATCCACGGGGACCTGCCTCTACCTTCCCTGACTCTTGCCCTGGCCTCTCCACCCTCCAAAGATGACACACTGAGTTCGATAAGGGTGTTTTTGCCCTGGAGAAGAAGACCCGTCCTAGACATCCCCGGGAGACAGGACAGAGGATAAGTGGTCCGTGTGAAGAGCCTGGTCGAGAATAACCCTCGGATGACCTCTCGACAAGTTGCTGCAGTGGTGTCCCTACCATCTGTAAGGAGTTTGTTTAGATATTATTAAGATATACTAAGAAATAACTCTATTAATAAGTGTTTTAATAACCGTCAAAATACATGTGAAATATATAAAGTATTATTTTAGCCTCCTAACGCGTCTCCACGGTTCCCTTATTTATTACATCCTCCCATGGCGCAGTCGGTTTACGGGTGCAACCTTCGACCCGTTTAAGAACCATCCCGAGAGACAGGAGTGCACGATTCACGGATCGAGCGGACCTAAAGCCTTCCCAACGCAACGAAGCTCCATCGTGGAAGCACCCGCTGAAAAGCCTTCGACGTCCAAGCTATCGTCGAAGCACCTCCTGCGGCCGTCAAGAGGATCAACGCCTTCCACGACGCCGTAGATTTAAGTCCTACGAATCACTCGACATGGATCCTCCAACACCAGCCGGACTCAACTCCTTGAAAGCTTCAAGGAGAGCCCTAAAGGGTAAAGTCACTAGACTGGCTGGAAACTTCATTACCATCAAGAAGGACCTGATAGATGAAGAAGACCCTTCAGTTCTTGAAATGGCACTCGAAGATTACACCACGGCATTTGCAAAATATGACGCAGCAGCCGATGCAGTTGAAGCACATCCATTAGCTGAACCAGTAGATTTGGACAACGATGTTATTCGAATTTTAAACACTCTTCGGCTAGATCAATTGTTAACCAGAGGATTCCGCAAAGACTATGATGCTCAGCAGGTTCAAGCAGCTGCCCCAGCACAAGCCAACCCGCCCCAGGCACAAGCTCTTCCAGCCAATGGCAACGTCAATGACCATGCACCTCGCTTCAACGCCAAACGACCTCCAACGCTAGAGCAAGACATCGATGTTAGGAAATTCGCAGGATGGACACCACACTGGGACAACTATTACTACCTTGCAAAGCTGAACTCTCAACCTCAACGGACGCAGGTTGCAGCCTTCTGGGAATGTTGCTCTCCAGGTTTTCTAAAAACCATTGTCCACTCCATTGGCATCCGACACGACACAGCACGTCCTGTCGAGGATATCATCGAGGCCATCAGGATGCATCTCAGGTCACTTCGCAATCCACATATAGACATGAAGGACCTCTTATCAGTGACCCAACAACCTGGCCAAAAATATACGTCCCTTAAGAACAACTTTCTCCAACTTGCAGAGTACGCCGAGGCACAAGATGTGACCTACGATCGTCTTATGATCTACTCCTCAAAGCGATCTCCAACGGGGAGGACAAGGAGAAATTAGTGACTCAGAATCACAGCACGTTCGACAACGCCATGACGTACCTCATTGGACTGGAGACCGCACGAGAGACTTCCAAAGCGCTCACAAATCCTTCAAAGACCGCAGGTATCAAGGAAATAAACGCCACAAGATCCAACTATAGTCACAATAAGACGAACAAGCCGTACAAAGCTCCTAGCGCAAACAACGACAAGCAGTGCAAATGGTGTGGCAAATCTCCACACAACCGCAAGGAGTGCCCAGCAGATGGCAAGGAGTGCAGCAAGTGCAAAAAAATTGGACATTTTGCCTCAGTTTGTCAAAGCTCCAAGTCAAGGAATCGATTCAGCGAAATTAAGCCACTAAACTCTGTACTAGTACTCCATATGGGCAGTTCCAACTCATCACGTCATCACCTTAATGTCAATGTCAGTGCCAAAGAAAGAAATGGCACTACAGTTTCAGCTACAATTAAATCTCGACCAGATTCAGGTGCTGATATATCTGTCATAGGCCTCAGGAATTTCAACGAGGCCAACTTTGGTAACCTCACCATGGACCCTCCACTACGTGACAAGATCGCCGCCGTAGATGGAAGCAGGATACATCAGGTCGGAACGTTCAAGGCCGACATTACTGTAGATGGCCGGCACACCAAGACAACCGTCGTCATCTGCAGTGGAATCTCAGGCTTTTTCATTGGCCTTGAGGATTGCAAAGCTTTAGATATCCTCAGCAAGCACTTCCCTCACCCTCCGCCCAAGACACGCACACTCTTCAACGTTCAAACCAAGAAGCAAGAGTCCTATACGGAAATTTGGCCTGATCGCTCATCATGGCTTGAGACACTTCCTGACCAGGATCCTTCACCTGACCTTATGAATGAAGTTAGCCAGCATCTACTCCAACGCTACGCTACTGTGTTTGATGATTCAACGGAACTTCGTCCGATGAAAGGAGCTCAGGTCGGCAACCCTATGAAGATAACACTGAAGAAGAATTATACCCCGTTTGCCATCCACGTCGCAAGAAAGATCCCTCTCGTCTTTGAGAAGCAGGTAAAGGAAGAGCTCGACTACATGCTGGAACGCAAGATCATCGCAAAGGTTGGAGACGTACCGACTGAATGGTGCCATCCCATTGTCGTGGTAGCAAAGCCAAATAACAAGATTCGCCTCACCACTGACCTTTCAAGACTCAACTCTCATGTACTTCGAACAACTCATCCATCGAAGACACCAGCCAACGCAGTCAGCTCCTTCAGTCCCAAGGACAAATACTTTGCCAAACTGGATTTAGTCAAGGGCTACTGGCAAATGCCCCTTGCTGAAGAGAGCCAAGACTTAACAACATTCATTACTCCATTTGGACGCTTCAAATACCTCCGATCTCCAATGGGCTTCATATCAACGGGTGACAGTTACTCCTACCGTGGTGACATAGCTATCGACGGCCTGCCAGTCCAGAAAGTCGTGGATGATATGGCACTTGGCCAATCCACCTACCGGGCCTGCATCGCACTTCTTTGTGACACGCTTGAACGCTGCGCAAAACATGGCCTGACTGTCAACAAAGACAAATCCGTACTAGGTGCTACTCAGATCGACTTCGTGGGATACAAGATTGGTCATAACTCAATCGTTGCCGATGCGAAGAAACTCGACGCCATCGCCGATTTCCCAACTCCATCCAACATCACAGACCTCCGTTCATTCATGGGCTTAGTCAATCAACTTGGTCAATTCTCATCCGATGTCTCTGGCGCCGCTACACCACTTCGAGACCTCTTGAAGACGAAAAACACGTTTGCATGGCTCCCTGCACATGAGGAGGCCTTCAAGAACGTTAAGAAAGCGCTAGTCCAGCCACCAGTCTTAGGAATGTTTGACCCTACAGCAGAGACTTGTCTCCAAACCGATGCATCTAGGAAGCATGGTCTCGGTTTTGCCCTCCTCCAGAAGGACAAGGACGACAAGTGGCGCCTCATCCAATGTGGAAGCCGATTCCTCAAGGACGTTGAAACGCGCTACGCAATGGTAGAACTGGAAGCACTAGCCATCTACTGGGCCATCAAGAAGACGGAAACCTACTTAGCCGGTCTCCCATTCTTCACGGTTGTGACAGACCACAGCCCATTGATATCTCTCTTCAATAAATTCACGATCGATTGCATCGACAACCCAAGGGTTCAAAATTACCGCACCAAACTAATGCATTTCAATTTTCATACTGTTTGGAAAAAAGGCAAAGATCACTGCATCCCAGACGCCTTGTCCCGGGCTCCAATCCGTCAAGCTCATGAGGACGAAGAAGAAGTCTCCAGCACTTCAGCCAATGCCATTATTCTGTCATCGATCGAACAAGAAGCAGAAGACATTCTCGTCAACAATCTTCGGGAACAAGCGCTCAATGACCCCGACTACCAAGAACTCGTCATTGCAATCACCAATGGCTTCCAACAAACCAACCAACCGTTTACAGCTCACTTCCGGAAGCTGCAACCTGAACTCTGGGTCGACAATGGACTAATAGTAAAAGGCACCCAAATCGTCATCCCTCCCTCAGCAGTCAAAGACATATTAAAACGCCTTCATTCAAGCCATCAGGGCATTGAGAAAACCAAGCGACGCGCAAGGCAAACTGTTTATTGGCCAGGATACACCAACGATATAAAGACGACAGTTGAAGCCTGCTCATCCTGCCAATACTACAGACCTTCACTTCCCCAGGAGCCCTTGGTTCAGGAGAAGATTCCACTTCGACCATTCGAAATGGCAACGTCGGATCTATTTTACTACGGCGGCAACCAGTATTTGGTCTACGCCGACCGTACATCAGGATTCCCGCTCATCGCGAAATACAACGGTGATCCATCTTCCTCAGACGTCATCAAAGACCTCAGGCGCTTCTTCTCCTTGATGGGTGTGCCAAATATTCTGCGATCAGACAACGGTCCACAATACGCTTCAGAAGAAATGAAAAAATTTCTCAAAAAGTGGGGCGTAATCCACCGCCCTTCCTCACCGCACAACCCACAGTCAAATGGCCATGCAGAAGCCACGGTTAAAACTATCAAACACCTCCTTGCCAAAGTTGACGGGGACATCAAAGACGAAGCCTTCAGCGCTGGCATTCTTGAGCTTCGCAATACTCCGAGAGCTGATGGTTGTTCACCAGCACAAACACTCTTTGGACGCCCTCTTCGTTCACAAATCCCATGCCATTGGCGCTCTTTCACACCCAAGTGGCAACCAAAAGCCGAAGACGCCATCGAGAAACGCTTGGAGAACGCTGCAAAAGCCAAGATGTACTATGATAGGTCAACTCGTGTGCGAAAACATCTATCTGCAGGCGATAAAGTGCTCGTACAAGATACCTCAACAAAGCGGTGGGACAAAGTTGCAACCATCGTGGAAAGTGGCTTCCGTCGATACAGGATCACATTTCCATCTGGTCAAACCCTCTGGCGAAATCTGAAATTTCTCAGAAAACTTCCCACAACCTTCGAAACTGAAGATGATGACCGTCCTGTCAAAACCAACTCGAATTCTAACGACCACCCAAGACGCAGTAATCGTAACAGACGAAAACCGAAGCGCTTCAACGATTATAAATAATTAATACTTTATTTTTATGTCATTTTACAACCTTCAAGATCAAAACTCGATCGTTTGATCTCCGAAAAAGGGGGTTGTAAGGAGTTTGTTTAGATATTATTAAGATATACTAAGAAATAACTCTATTAATAAGTGTTTTAATAAACCGTCAAAATACATGTGAAATATATATCAGTATTATTTTAGCCTCCTAACGCGTCTCCACGGTTCCCTTATTTATACATCCTCCCACC
>CP045900.1:13169373-13180195 GCA_013387185.1 Caligus rogercresseyi
TTGACCTCTCCGACCCTGGTAAGGATTTAAATAAAGCAATGGAGCACAAGGATACTTTTACAAAGGTGACAAGTATCATAAAGGACATAATTTTTAAACTTAAAAATAGAGAAATAAAGCCCCCTTCTCATGCGTTAAAACTAGGGTTGGATGGTTACTCTAGATGAGAGTATATAAAACTTGGGAGTCAATTGAGTGAGGAAAGGAAATAAAATTTAAAAAATGTGTTGATGCTAAAGAACAGGGAATAGAAGACATAGTAAACGAAGAGCAAATACGTGAATACTAACAAACTCTTCACAGGGCCAAATGATGTAGGGCAAAGATTCCTTTAATACTTAAATAAGAGGTATACCTTAATGTAAAGAAAATTGGTAAAGTAGAGTAGGCAAAAAAAGGTTGGGACACTTTCAATGCAGACAAAAATTTGGAAGGAAATTCAAATAGCATAAGAAAATAGTAAAAAGTTATATGGAAAACTATACTCCTATGTACAGTGATTGTGAGGAATTGCATGAAGTGTTTGTTCAACTCAGCGGATCGGATGAGACAGATCAAAAGGAGAGAGGTCACGAATTCAATACAAATAAGTAGTAAACTAAATGAAATTTTAGAAAGAAAGTTGGGAGATAATGAGCTACATTAAGATATACAAAAAGAGTTGATGGAGTTGTTCCTTTTTCTATTAAAGATTGGCCAGGAAATGTAAAAGAAAGGTAAAACGCCAAGTTCTCTTGCGAGAGGAGAATTGTTCTCATACCAAAAAAAGGGTAATGGCATCGACTTCAGTCATTGGAGGCCGATTACAATTCTAAATGAATCGTATCGGATTCTGTCAGGCATTCTTGCTCAACAAATGCTAATTCAATTGAATGAAAAGATTGGCATCCATCAAAAAGGTTTCCTTAAGAATCGCAAAATATATGACGTGTCTAGTAATATTCAAGCTTCAATTGAGTCTGTGAATAAAAGAAAAAGTTTGGATCCATTGCAGTAGATTTCTTGGAAAGCTCTTGACACAATTTTGCATTTGCATATACTAGAGCTGTTCGGAGACTGTTGCCAAATAAATTTTTCAATCCTGTACGGGCCTTACTTTATAATTGTTCATCAACTCTATCCCTGATGTATATGTTAGGGATTCGATAACGTTAGGAAAGAGTTGTAGATAGGGATGCTCTTCTGTCCCTCTCCTTTTCATTACAGCGGCAGTCGAAAACTTTACGAGGAACTTACAACACAAATTTCGTGGTTTCGGTATCGATCTAGAGGGCTCCCGTCATCTAGTAGATATGTATGCCGACGACATTAACATCACTCTGGAAGCTAATTCGGAGGCCCAATTGGTTAAGATAATAGAAATCATTTTGGAATACTTTACCAAATATGAAAAAGTGTCAGGCCTCTCAGTGAATAAATTGAAGACTTCTATTCTTCTATTGGCGTAGGGTTCCTGTTAGTAGAGTTCGGGTTTGTTCTTGTGGAGCTAAAGCAAAGTTGAAGATTTTTGGAACCCAAACTGGTTTGCTTTTCACTTACTGGTCTTACAAAAAATGACAAAATGGAGACATTTAAGCTTACAAAAGAGAATAGATCTTTATAACTAAAAAATCATTCCTTTAGTTTTATACAGAGCATCATCCTCGTCACTCTTCTTCGACGGGAGAGGGCAATTTAAATGAAAATATTGGGCTGTGAGCACTCTTTCATAAAAGCTATTTAGCTGCATTGAAAAGGAATAAACGTCACCTGGGGGGGTGGGCTGGTTCTTTTTCCTCGATCGTACCCAGGATTTACATCAAGGTCTTGAGGGATATTGCCGGGAGTCCGTTTTGGAAGCCATAAAGAAGGATATTTTAAATGTACATGACCTGAGCCGAAATGGCTTTTTGATGACGGGAGGATTAGATTTCTCTCTCCAGATCGACCATAAACATTATCTGCATAGGCCCTGGCAAACAAAGCTGGTGCATAATTTACATTGTGGTCCTACCGGGAGTCGGGACATTTGTCTCAAGTTTATGGCCCTTTTGGACCTAACAGAAGATGGGAACATAGGATCTAGATTATATAGAAAATATCGGATGAGAGGAAGTTCACGCCCAGTTCCAAATATCGGCCGTTCTACTTAATTTTTACCGCCCATGTAAAGATTTTGGAGTTTTATACAAGACAACTTTTCATGCCTTTGTGGACTGCCCCATGATAAAAAAAAAGTTTATTGCTCTCAACGTAAAAGGAATTGAAGAAATCAATTCATCTAGGTAAATACTGCAAAGCCACTGTACTCTTTGGCCTTGGAAAACGGATCTCTCTGCAAGGGCGAAAGTCATAAATTGTGCCCTCCTCGGGGCGAAAGGATTAATGCCCGCAGATTGACTACAGATAATCCAATTAATCCATCGGAATTAATACCAATTCTGATATCTGCCGCATCTCGCTACGCAGCTTGGACTTAAAAACTCCCTCTACCTCTGAGTCTTCATGGACATTAGTGGCATCTGTAATGAAATATTATCCCAAAATATCACACTCTCTAAAGTAATATATATAGAAGACCTATGAAATATGTAATAGACGCCCCTAACAGTTTTTACTCTTTGTAATCATGTGATCTTTTAATTGTATTTTATTTGTTCAGCATCAATGCTAAAATCTTCTACTAAAATGCTTATTTATATAGTTTTTCTATGCATTATCATTGATTTTATATATAATCTTATGTATAAATATTTCGGAACCGTGAATAATAATAAATAAAAAAAGACAAGTCCCCAAGCCAAACGAGTTCCCGATTGAAATTTATTAGGTGTTCCATAAATAATGAGGAAGGTTAGCTATCTCGAAAAGTTCACATGCTATCTCAAAATTTCAACGGGAGCGTTCTTATCGCATATTTTTGCATGGTAACAGACTGTATGGCGCCACTCAGGTTAGTATATAAGGTGAGTAATCGCGTCATTTCTATCATTCATTCTACTCACCGTTGAAAATGGAGACACCCGATTTCGCTCCTACTTCTTGATCCGGATCAAGCTCACCAGGACAGTTACGAGATCCACGGGGACCTGCTCTCTACCTTCCCTGACTCTTGCCCTGGCCTCTCCACCCTCCAAAGATGACACACTGAGTTCGATAAGGGTGTTTTTGCCCTGGAGAAGAAGACCCGTCCTTAGACATCCCGGGAGACGAGGACAGAGGAGAATGTGGTCCGTGTGAAGAGCCTGGTCGAGAATAACCCTCGGATGACCACTCGACAAGTTGCTGCAGTGGTGTCCCTACCATCTACAACCATTTTCAGGCTTCTGACGGAGGGTCTAGGGCTCCGAAACCTCCTCAGCGGCTCGTCCCTGACCAGCTCTCTGAAGCCAATAAGACGCAGCGAGTGAAGTGCTGTCAGGACCTCCTGAAGCTGTTCCAGGAATACGGGGAGGACTTTCTGGGGTCTCATGTGTTAGTCCAGGACGAGTCCTGGTTCTACTGGGATTCGGCGGAGCGGAGGCAAGTCTGGGCAGAGCCCACAGGGGCCCGGTTCTCGACCCCCGTGTGAAGCAGACAGCGAGGAAGACGATGATTCTGATGGGGTTCACCTGCAAGCCGAGGCGGGTATCGATCACTGTACTACCTGCACACACTACGGCGAGTGTAGCCTCCTCGTGGCCCCCAAACTCGTCGTCCGGAGCAGGTTCTTCAACTTCCGGAAACAGGAACCTGTCACACAGGTGCAGGTCGGGTGAGTAGGGTGACTGTTTCACCGGTTCCACGTCCAGGTTAGGAGCTGTCTTCTTCACATAATCATTTCGTCTCAGAAAGGCTTTGTTGCAGGCAGAACAATGGAGGATGTTGGGCGAGGCCAAAAAGACTCCATGGTGTACACACAAAAAAAACAAAGTTCAAACGTAGCCATTATGAGTATAGACTTTAGAAAGACATTTTATAGTATTTCTTATCGATGGATTATACAATGTTTGATAGATCATGGAATAAGACTTTTTTAAATGTGGGTTTGAATAATCGTGTGTACATAGGCGAATATATTTTTTGACTTTTTGTTTTGAAGCAGACAACCAAAAGCTATTTCATGGAAAAGCGTCAAAACTCCTTCAAAATTGGGTGGATTAGGTCTACTGAATTTGGAGTGTTTCTGGAAGGTGATCCTTTTAATTGGTCCGAAGAGTTTTGGAAGAAGGAACTGTATGGTCGGAAGTGTTGAGGGAATAATATTTTTGGATTCGAGGCATTCTTTGGGGGTGGAGAGAAGAAATGGGCCTTCTATTATATTGGGACTGTCGAAAGGAATTAGTTCATTTTGGAAATAAAATTTCATGTCAATACATATTTTGTTCACACTCTTTTACCAAAAATGGCATGGCAGGAGCCAGTATTAACAAATAAAGATTAATATTCTTGATGGGACTTTGATTAAAAAGAAGTTAAATTGCTTAAGGAGTATTTTCAATAGTTCGAATGGTCTCACAAATAGTAAAATTTTAGAGAAAAATACAATTTTCAGTAAAATAGATTTAAAATGGCAAATAGTACTACGCGTAGTTTTACGATTTTATGAAATCAAGTAGTAACAAGACCATTCAGATATTTTTATTGAAGAAAAAAAAAATAATAAAAACATTTTATATCCCAAATCAATAGAACAAGAAGCAGCTTAAAAATAAGCTGCTCAAGTTATGTTGTCATAAGAAGTATTAATCTAAAAATCTTAATTATCCCTTAATCTGATTAAAGCAAATAATGTAACAAACACCTTAAATATTAGTGCTATACATGGCAAACAATTGATGATAACTTTTAATATATGCTATCTATCTATATATATATATATAGTATACTTGTGTTATTCTTTTTTGGTATTTGATAAATAAATAATAAGTTATTTTAATATAATTTAATTATTGAAATGGTGAGTATAAAAATTTGTGAATGTGGGGGAGTGTTGATTTTTTTGTGAAATGTTTGCATGTTTTGTGTTCTTTTATAAAAGTTTGAGTTGAAAACTTAAGTGTTTTGAATAAAGTTGTACGGTCGTACAAAAAAATATATAAGAAATAAATATTTTGCAAAACTTTTAGTTTTATGTACGTAAGAAAAAGTATGATACGATAACCAGCGATGCAATAAAAAACTTGAGAGAAACTTATGTATAAACTCCTAATTCTTCATGGTTCCTTGAAATATTATATTAATCTTTTTCTTTGTACATTCGTTATTTTTGTGAATAAGTACAAGCTGTTTAAACAAAATTTTAATACATAAAAACAACTTGTTTTTAAGTAACAGTATTAAACAGCTTTTAAAAATGGCAAATTATCTAGAACGATTGAGTAAAAGCATTCATTATTTATGCAGAATTGTATATAAACATACTTATAACAAAATTTCAACTGAACGTGCCCCATACAGCTTGCTTAGTTGAATTAAATTGCTTATAATGATTGGATTTTTATTGAATAAGAAAAAATCTATTGTTCCTTCCCCAGTGATGTCTCATAAATAACTCAAATGGATATTATATAAAATTATTTTTTTACAATGTTATAAAAATAACATCTTTGGAATTTGATCGATTTAAAAATAGTCAGCATTCCAATTTTGGTTAAACTGACCTTAAAATAAAATGAAATTGTGATGCCCAGAAAATAACACATTATCTATCAACAAATTTATTAAAAAGCATATTGTTGTTATACTTATATTAGTCTTATGTTCTACTTGAATATTTATTTAATAATAAAAAAAGACATATTTCTTTTTTATAGATAAATATCTAAGATTATTAAATATATATAATTTAACACAAATGATTGAAAAAAAAAATTAAGAGATTTTCCACGATATTTTACTCCTTAAAATACGATTATTTTACATAATTTAAACGTTATCCTATATAATGTGAAAATATTCACTTTAATGACCGGGATTTTGTAATCTATGATTCTACCGTGTGCTAACTCTGACAAAATGAAATGTATAATGTAAAATATACAGGATTTTAATAATATTTAAGGTTTGGTATTGGTATTTTTGATGTTTTTTATTTGTCTGTATTTCTAAATATTATAATATCTGATTAAATAAAAATAAAAGTAAGAATAATAAGCAAAGAAAAAAAAATATAGGTATAATTGATCATTCAGTCCCAAAACAGTATAAATCTAGTGTTTTTTTGTCATTAGGCAGTATCTTAAAAGAACGTCATAAATGTCACAAAAAAGATAAAATGTTTATATTTTTAGAATATCCGAAGGGGAAAATAGAGATGAATAAATAAAACAGGTTTGAGACAGGCTACTCTAACAATAAAATTCTTTCATATATATATACTATATATTTTAAGAGAAGCAACCAAAAAGTCAGAATATATTAAAATTGAAATAGATATGCTTATGTATATGTAGAGCTTTATATCATAAGCAAAGTTTGCACAACTAAGGTATTCACAAAGTTTAAAAGCATTCCCCTTATTTCGTACTCTATTTTATGTTCCATTGACACGCCTTTTCATCTATTAATACATGTTTTTACCCATTTTGTTGAATCCAATTTTATTAATATCAGTAAATAAGTGCTACTGAAAGTATGGTGTAAGAATACATAAGTTTCATATGCTTAAGGTTTAAAAAATTAGAAACTAGGTCCTTGAAATTTGATGGTACAAGTACGAAAGGATGAGTTCATATTTTTTTATAATTTTTTTCGAATATTATAATGAATAATTTTACATAAAAGCATGTCGATTGCCATTAGTAAGGTTGGACAAATATGGATAAAAAAGAGCTTTTAAGTGCCAAAAAACACCTTTGATGTACTAAACAAAAGCCATAGTAAATATCAAAATTATCAACAAAAAAAACTAGAAAATTGCTTAATGTACAATTGATGGAAATTAACAAGTTTTGGTTTCCGATTTTTATTCAAAATTTTATTCCTAGTCCTAATCATGAGACATCAGTGCTAATTTATACATCATGAGAATAAAAAAAATGTAGCCGAAAAAATGTATCTTTACTCTTTAGTGTTTTTGCCTCTTCCCCTTTACATGTAAACATATCACCCTAACTAACTGTGTTGTATCACTACATAGAAACTAAGTATGATTTATATTCCGAATCCTCGATCAAAGGCAAAGATGAGAACCAGGGTGAGAGAGAAAGCCGTATATGTAACGGGTGAAATTTATTTGTACATGTAAAGAACTCCATTGTATAGAAATAAGGTTACTCCCAATGACCTGGCCGTGACTATGCCTAGTGCCCATCGGACCGGCAAAAAAAAATGTATCAAACTGAGAAAGACAGCTCTGCGCGCTCCCGAAAATTACAGGATTTTAAATAGGCTGTATGCCATTACCGCTGGAAGGTCCGCAACTCAAGACCCCCAGCACTCACCTATCATTCGTTGAGAATGAGAGAGAGAGAGAGATAGTTGAATCCGATTAGTCATAGTCCAATATCCATTTGTTGCGTCGCTCGAGATTTTAGTTTCAATATTTGATCTCTCTCTATAAATTGATTTTCATTTATTTGCAGTTTTTAAATTTATATTTTAAAGAAATCCAATCGTAAGAATGGGATTTTAAGGTGATGTCAGAGATGAATTATATTATCTTGCACGTTTCTTCAATGGCAGGTTTATTTAGATACAGCCTGTATACAATAATTATATGTATATATGCATCATTAAATATAAATTGAAAGACACTTCTTTCCCTAAATGGATTACTTGGTCATCTTTTCTTATCGCCTCACGGATCCTTGATTGGGGTAAGTTAGCAAGAATCGGCGAGGATACTCTTAGTTCCGATTGAGGAGGAGCAAGGATTGATTTAATATTTGGAGAGTGTTCATAAAACCCCAATCACTTGCAAAAAAAACTTGAAAATATTTTATTAAAAACCTAAAAAATGAAGACGGCGAGTCTTACAAAGGAAATAATATCAAACACATCAACATTTATGATATTTCAATGAAGTTTGGTTTTAAGGACCATGAAATTGCCGGAGCAAATCCGAGATTCGGCCAAGGTCTAGCTAGCTTCTACTCAAAATTCCCTATCGATATCAGGGGGAGGCTGGAGGAGCTGAAAAGATCTCATGTGCTCAAAATTAAAAATGTAGATGGCTCCTATGAGAATATTACTTTCAAATTGAAAGGGATTGATAAAATAAGTTTGGATAGAAAAAGGAAATTGACAGTGACTCTAGTCAATACATTTAAAAGAGTGAACGAAGCCGGAGTGGTGGAAGGATGATGAAGAAATTCGGGAGAGAATGTAAATCATTACCCAAAGAAGAACCCTACGGACGCAACTGCCGAGGAAAAATATAAGAATTATAGAGATGTTTGGAGGGATGCTGATTATATTGTGGAGATAATTGCCGACCCCTCTTCTTTGCCTCAAATATTACCTTTCCAGGGAAATTTGATTAAAGTTAAATATACGGGAGTTAGGCTGCAGTGCCAGAGATGCTTTGGCTTCGGCCACCTTAAACAATTTTGCACCCAAAAGAGAGTCAAACTAAGTGACTATGAACAGGCGCTTAAGAGGGCTTTAGTAGAGCTACAAGCATCGAGTTCTCGGGGCGAGACTCCTTCAGTAGTTGAATCCCAGGGAGAAAAAGATAGACAGCTTCGTGGTAAAGACAACGTCGTTGAGGTTGGTGTAAGAGAAGAAGTCTTAATGGAAAGTCTAGCAGAGCCCTCTCCTTCGGAGAGGTCCTGTGGCATTGAGGAAGCAATTGAGATCGTCTCTGTGGAGGATAATTTAAATGAGGGTGATTGTCCAACAAGCATTCAGGCAGGAACATCTCCTTTGGAGCAATCCTCTTGGCGTGCTGGAGTTCCGGGATCGGTCTCTTTGATTGAGACTAATAGAGATACGACCGTCTCTGATGCTCCATTGGACCCTACTCCTTTATTAAATGGCGCTTGTCCGGGAGGTGAAGAGAATGAGGTTAGATCAAGCGACTCTCCAGCGCTTTCTCCTATTAGAGTAGTTAACGACTCTACGAAGAAAAAATAGCTCGCACTTGAATCCTAGTCTAATTTTAATGCATCGGACTAGATCCCAATCTATAGGGAAAAGAGATAAGCCTGATTCTTCGAACTCCCCTGAAAAGAATTTAAACCCCTCGAAACTTCTAGAACATAGATTTCTTGTTATGTTCTCAATGCAAACTCTCATTACAGAGTTCCTCCATAGCCCTGTTCCCTTTAAATCGTCTACTGGGTTAGGAATTAAGAAAATTATCTCCCTCAACACTAGGGCGGAAAAGAGAGATTAGCCAGGCATGCCTTAATGAAGCATCTTCTGTCTCTGAATGCAGACATTATGTGTCTGCAAGATATAAAGTCACTCACATCTTCTACTTGTTCGAATACTTGTCCCCTTGTCTCCCTAGAAGTTTTCACTATTGTTTACCGGCTCAGGATCTAAGAGAGGAGTCCTAACCTTTATTACGAAGAGAGTCTCAATGTGGTATATCATCAAAGAATATTCGGGAGCGAGGTGATTGGCATAAAGTGCGCTTATCTTCGAACGGAGTTACATTCTATGTAATTAATGCTTATGGGCCTAATGTAAAGTCGGCTCCCTTCTTCCAAGCTATTTTAAACTCTCAGCACGACAACAAGTTGCCTATTCTTATGGTTGGAGATATGAATGTTGATTTAGATCAGCCAATGCATGTTTATCCGAATAGCGCAATGTTGAAAAAAGTCATTTTGAGTTTTGATCTAATTGATGTCCTAGAGAAATACAATCCAGGATCTTTTTCGTGGTCCAGAGGAAATAAAAAGTCCAGGTTGGACTTAACTTTGGCCTCTCCTCCTTAGTTCAAAAATTAGAAAAGCAGGCTATCGTTCCGAACCTTCATCTGACCACAAAATTATGGAAATAGAGCTTTGGTGTAGCGCAAAAAAAAAGCAACATCATTGTTCCATACTGGCTTCTGGATGATGAGGAAATACATTGCAAGCTTAAAAAGAATTCTTGAAGTTAGCTATAAAGATTGTCTTTCGGCCTTTCAGGCTATACAGCTGATGAATAAAATAATTATATCCACTTCCTTTACTTTTAAAAGGAAGAAAAAAAGTAAAATATGAGAAAGAGAATCGGCAATTAGAAACGATGCTGGGAAAGGAATCCTGCTTGTTCGATCATGTATGGCTGACTCTATTAACGCTTTTCGATTAGCTGAGGTGGCGGAAGCTGAAATGGAATCTAAAGTTAACCGTGAAAATGACTGCAACAAACGAATTAGGGACCTTTCGAGAGAGAAAATATATTGGCCCGTTCTGTCTCCAAGATTATTGATGGTAAGAAGATCCTTACAAATAATCAAGATATTTTAGATTTTTTCTATCGCCGCTTTCAGACTCTAGTTGAAGAAAGAGTTGGACATTTTCCGCCCAAGAAAATGTTCACCAGTAATCAGGATTCAGTGTACTCTTTTCAAAGCATTTCAAATTATATCGCAAAACATCTTAAGCTCAATAAAGCGTGTGGCCCGGACGGTATTGTTGGGAAGATCTACACAAAATTTCCTGACCAGACTACCCCCTTCCTTTTAGGTAGGCAAAGAAATGGAGAGAAAAAAAAGGAAAGATGCCCAGTTTATTATCCAAAGGAAGAATTGTGCTGATCCCAAAAAGGGGAGATGGATCTGATTTTAGCCATTTGGAGGCCCATCACGATTGTAAATGAATCCTACAAATACTTTCGGGTGTCCTAGCTCAACAAATGGGAGCTTTTTAAATGAACCATAGGCCCCCATCAAAAGGGTTTTTAAAAAACCGAAAAATTCACG